>LPNX010026284.1:837105-862230 GCA_001517045.1 Pseudotsuga menziesii | reverse complement strand
TAAAACAAAAACCCTAAACCCTAGTTTGAATTGAATTTATTCTTGAGATTGTGTTAGCATGTTTCCTTAGCCTTAGAAACAGTTTCTGACACAAACATATCCCATGGGTTATATATATCCCCTAAAAGTATCCATGCCTAATTTGTAATTACAAAGATACCAATCCCACAAACTAACAGATGTTGATCTGGTTCAGGAATTTTATCAAATAGTTTGTTTGCAACCACAGGGACTTCACTAGGGATGCAATATCATATCATGTCCATTCATAGTGGAGGTTTGAATACTCCTAAAAAACTCAAAAATATATTGCCCCATATTAAGGGGTCAAGGGGGGATTTTAATTCGAAATAGTAATATAAATATTGGGGCTTATTTTAATTAGGTGGACCGACGAATAACATTCAAATCATGGGATGGATTCATACCTCCAAATTATGGGCTCAATTTATACCTCCAAATCATAGGTTGGATTCATATCAGTCATAGTTTTTGCTAAGGAATAACCTGCAAATCGTGGGCTAGATTCATACCTCCAAATAACGAGATGGATTCATATCAATACTAATTATTGCTAAGGAATAATGTCCAAATTGTGGGATGGATTTATACCTCCAATTAATGGACTGGATTCATATTAGTCCTAGTTTCTTGAGTTCTCAAGTATTATTAGCTATCCAGCTTTGTGTTATTGGAGAAAGATAAAAAAAAATCTTCAATTCAAAAAGTAGTAGTTCATGCATGTTTCATGTTCGCACAAACTATGGAACTAGATTTCCTTCCTTTTCATGTTGAGTTATGGACGTGGTCCTTGGCTTCATCATTGCTTGCATTCAATCCTAAAAGTTACATTCATAATTGTAATTTCAATTCTTATATGCAAGGAATCTATATTAATATTATATTGGAATTGACATGAACATAGATGCAAATCTAAATCCTTATTTACATACCCTATGTTTTATCATTACCATGAAATGGTATCATATCAGTTTCACCATATGTGTATCTTCATAAATATTGCATGCTTGGAACTTAATAATGGATATTTTTCCCTCTCCTGTAGAGATAAAAATAAATAGATGTAACCCAAGAAAAGGTAACAAAATGTTGTTAATTCCCTTGACTACAAGAATAAACATAGAGGAAGTGGAGGCAATTCATTGCATCTTGTGCATAATCCAAATCCAAGGTATGCACATGATGATATGGTGTTATTGAAAAGTGAGAATATTGCGTCTCTATTAATCTGGGTTCAAACATCAATGATGTTTGTTTTGGTAGGAAGGTTTTGGTAGGAAGGTAGGGAATTCCATCCACAAAAGGGTTTAAATTTTTTATTTTTATGGACTTCAATTTATTAAGCTCATAGAAAACATGATATCTCTATGTATATACTTGTATTTACATGTTATAAAATTGGTAGATTAACAGGCTATGGTGTGAAACATATGCAATTCTCATCTTTTCTAAGCATTGCACTAACTATTGGACTATCAATATTTTACATTCTTTATTACATTAATCTCTTGATTCTATTTCCTTTTACACATTTTACTTTCCCCATTACTATTGTGTTGGTTATTCCACTATACAACACGACAAATTGATCAGTCGCTTACGCAATCCCGATGGAATCATTATTACCATTATAATATTATTTTATTTAGCAACATGTTTTCTTATACTAATATGTATTAGGGATCATTTTTTCTATAGAATAATAATTTGATATAAATGGGGTATTAAAAATGGGTTGATAAAAATGGACACCTGCAATATCAATGAAAATAGGGGTTTTCTTAATTAGAAAGGTTTATTGGAAGGGGGGTTAAACAATAAAACTTTAGGAGGTATTTTCCAATAGTTAGTGAAATTAGGTATATTATTTAATATACTATGGATGGTCTTGATATGTAACAAGTTCACATAATGAACCCCCCGTGCTTGCAACATCCATACAACACTTTAACTAGCTCAATTTTGGCACCGGGAGCTAGTATTTTTCCAAACAATCCCAAATGGTACCAAATATTCTATATTTTCATATCTATAGCAGGGAATAGGTCCTAAAAATTTCTGATTTACTCCAAGTATCTTTTTATATAATTTAGGGGCCATGAATGGAAGTTTCAAACAGTGAAAACCAAGGCAAGGTCGTAAGGCTTATTATGGATCTACTAGTTCGGTGAAATGAACATAACTTATTCATTTGGAAATATTTTCAAATGAATACAAAAGCATTTCCTAATAGAAACATAGCTCCTGATGCAATGGAACAATTTTAGTAACTCAAATAGGAATGGAAGGGGATGAAACATAAGTATTTATTTCAAGCTTACAAAGGAAGGTGATTTCCAAACTATTACAAATGGTATCAAAACCCAACAATTTCTTGATATGATGGTTGGAACGGGTCCTATTGTTTCTTATATACCTACATAAACTTACAGAATCATATTTGTAATTATAGAAGTCAAGATATGAGAATTTTATTGGAAACTAGTCAAGATGTGTTTGAGCATAGGTGTGGAACACCATAAAAGAGGAACATATAATATGCAATATGTAAACACAATATTGATATATTATGTAACATAGATATGAATTAACATTTACAAGTTCTTAAAATAGTAACCCTAATGTATGAAAATGCAACATCAAACCATCACTTTATTATAATACTGCACCACAAAATTGCTCGGAAGTTAGCACATCAAAACTTGCAAAAACCTAAGCACAACATATGGAAATGGAAGGAACTACAAATAGTATCATAAATATTAAATATGCTCAATGAAAAATGATGATTACCTTCCTCATCAATTTTTAGTTGAATACACAACTAGTGTGGTGGAAAGGAGGCACCCATCACCCTCTTGGTATGCAAGGGGAGCATCACCCAAGCAATGAAATGCACAAGCAACTCGTAATAATTGGAAAAGAAAACAAGATAACCTTGAAAATGTGTTATCCCTCCCTTTTTAAGATTTAATTTTCTCCCAATACCATATTCCAAAAATATGTCTTAGAGAAAACCATGGACAATACTAGTTCAACCCTTTTTTTCCAATGCCATGGACAAATATGATGGGTCATCCCAAAACCATACATTGAGTAGTTAGCAGTCAAATTTGATCTTTTATCTCCATAAGTGCACCCACTAACCTCCTTGACCACTTAACTCATTTTTCCAACAACTTTAACCACTTCTTTCTCCTAATTACACTTAGTTTCATTGTTTTAAGTAAATGGCCAAATACATTGAATAATTATTCCAATTAGTAAAAAAACCTCCTTGCGTGCCTATTTGAATTAGTTAACTTATTTAATGCATGGATAAGCTCTCCTAGGTGCCATAATGACCCATTTCACACCTTGGATCAAACTTACTTGAGAAAATGTAGACAAATATAACCTTCAACCACCTAACCAACTTCTTCATGTGGCCACTGAGGAAAATTTTCCAACCTTTGACACCTCCTAGATAATTATTCAACTAAATTTCCTAGGTGAATTAGACCAAAACATCATAGAAATATTTAGGAACTGTTGGAATATAATAAACCCACTCATAAAATAATCAATCATTATTTGATTAATTTCCTACCCACTAGCTTAGATAGTTGGCATCCACTTGCACCTTAGAGTCAACACTTGCCATCTATATCTTGGGAATGATTTATTTCTGATTTTGGGTTGATCTTGACCACTTTATGGCCATCCAGAATTGGTAACTGCACTTCACAGCAGATTCTTCTTTATCTGTTTTATCCTGCTTTTAAGTGGATAAGGTAAAGCTAGTCAACTAGGAAAATGGCATATTTTGTTTCCAACCCATCCTCCATTAATTTCTCTCCATGTTCTAGGATTAGCAAGTCTTTCTTTCACTCACCATCACTCACACATGCTATTGCTAATTCGTGAGGTCCTTGGTAGATTGGGAAAGTGCTTTAGTCAACTATGGGGTTTATCATAATTAGTAAGCCTGCTTTATGAGCTAGCTTGAGTTGTCTTATAGAAACCCATTTTTCCTTTATAAGGATGTATTACCTATGTAATAATATCGATTATCATTTATTGATCATTCATTAATGTGTGTAATTAATTCTTCTTCTTCGCTCCTTATGCTAATTCTCTACAATTATTTGTGAGGTTAATTGTGTTCCTGGATCCTTAGCCTATTTATGAAATTCCTTATGCCATCAAGGCTTTAGAATTTCTACATGGTATCAAAGCTAAGGTTCTCAAAGTTCAAGTTCTACATGGTATTAGAGATGAGGATATAAAATCTCTACATGATATCATATATTTGAGAGTTCATTAATTAATCCTCCTTTTCATATTTGCAGGCTTATTTTGCAGGTTCAACTTTGAATGGATTCAAGATTATCAATTCCTCTTCTCTCTCCATTCACAAGCTATTCAGAGTGGAAATTGAAGATGATTTCATATCTAAAGAGACAAGCTCTATATGAAATATCTATTGGAGCTAGTGAAGAGTCTTATGAAAATCCAAGTGACTGGTTGAATGACTGTGATAGAGAAATTGGAGCTATTTGTCTAGCTATCTCTCCAACCATGCACTACCTTATTGATTCTATTGATTACCCAAAGGATCACTGGATTGGATAGAGTTTTGGGAAAGGAAAATGAGGATCCTTCTAGCTATGTGGAAAGTGCCTCTAGCTCCTCAATGATTTCTCTCTCTCAATATGTCTTGGCCTCTACAGTCTCTGATGAAGTTGACCATGAAGAAGAAGTTTTTCATACAATTCTTGTTGCTAATACTCTCTTTTATTTGAATGCTTCCTCTTTCAATCAAGAAGCAAATATTGAAGAGCTATCTTTTTCTATGTCTCTTGAAGTATAAGATCATTATTCATCTCCTTATGATGATGTTGATGAAAAAGAAGTGACTGCTGGAGCTTCTATTTCTATTGATGATTCACTCACACATTCAGTGTTCTCTATGTATTATATCATGGCTTCTAAGATCCATATGCCAGACCTCTCACACTTTGTGAATTCCTCTCTTATTGATGGTGCACAACTCAGTGACTTCCAGGATGTTTGTTTATCCAAATCAAGTCCTTCTAGTGTTTTTCCACTTACCATACTTGATCCCATGTGCTTCTACATCTCCTCCTTTGTTCTTGGCACCCATTCTCAGAGCCTCCTTGAATATTTTGAACATCACTATCTTTCCTCCTCTCATACTTCTACCATAGAGGATTCTTTACCAATATATTCCCATGATTTTATTGTTGTGCTTATTTGTGATCTCTTGGATTATTTGGAAGCTAGATCAACCCATGGATCCCATGCATTCACACTCTTTGATCCTATGCCTTCTCTATGTTCCTACAAGATCACTTCCACAAATCCTCTCTGTGTAAATGAAGATGGAGACATTATACATCTACTTGGATAATTATTTCACCTATCTGGAGATCATTTCATCTCTAGTGGTTTGAATTTCAAGTCATCTCATCATCTTGGAGCTGATTACAAGTCTCAAGATCCTTCAGTATTGCATTCACATCATTGGATCTTAGTTGTTCTACATGGTCCTAGTTTCCATCCTGCAGCTGTCCTTGATCTAGGTGAGCAGATTTATCTTCTTCCCAAGAAGAAGATTCCTCCAGACATCAGCATTTAGTTTGGAACAGTAGCAACACTAGCAGTTCAGCATTTTTTGGTATTGATTTTCATGTCCTTTCTTAAGGGAGGATTTTCCCCTTGAGGTTTTGCCTCTTTCCTCATTTCTTTGGACAAGATAAATTGTAAAAGGGTGACCATAGATTTATTGTTGTGCCTTATAGGCATGTATATTTCTAATCAGTTCAGGGATATCATCATAAAGTAAGGCTTAAAGGGGGGTGTTGGAATATAATAAACCCACTCATAAAATAATTAATCATTATTTGATTAATTTCCGACCCACTAGCTTAGATAGTTGGCATCCACTTGCACCTTAGAGTCAACACTTGCCATCTATATCTTAGGAATGATTTATTTCTGATTCTGGGTTGATCTTGACCACTTTATGGCCATCCAAAATTGGTAACTGCACTTTACAGCAGATTCTTCTTTATTCTGCTTGATCTGCTTTATCTTGCTTTTCTATGGATAAGGTAAAGCTAGTCAACTAGGAAACTGACAGCTTTTGTTGCCAACCCATACTCCATTAATTTCTCTCCATATTCTAGGATTAGCAATTCTTTCCTTCACTCACCATCACTCACACATGCTATTGCTAATTCATGAGGTGCTTGGTAGATTGGGAAAGTGATTTAGTCAACTATGGTGTTTATCATAATTAGTAAGCCTTCTTTATGAGCTAGCTTGAGTTGTCTTCTAGCAACTCCTTTTTCCTTTTCAAGGATGTATTACCTATTTAATAATATCAATTATCATTTATTGATCATTCATTAATGTGTGTTCATTAATTCTTCTTATTCTCTCCTTATGCTAATTCTCTACAATTCTTTGTGAGGTTAATTGTGTGCCTAGATCCTTGGCATGTTTATGAAATTCCTTATGCCATCAAGGCTTTAGAATTTCTACAGGAACATGACAATAGGGATTGAAATATTCATCACATATTGGTATGAGCCTCATAACTACAAAATTGAAGTTGTGATCTACAACATTTATTCAAGTTAAGGCTTGCTTTCCATAGGAGTAGAGGAAAGTCTTCTGGTACCACTTGTAATGTACCAACTTTGATATTTGGCACACTAACTCAGAAAACAAGGATCTTGACTAAGATTTGGGTTTATTGTGAGTTTGAAACAATAGAGGGGAATATGTTCAGGTTAGGATCCTATGCACAATGCACTACTATCTTGTATGATTTCAAAATCAGCGAGGCTGAGGTTTACTCCCAAGGATCCTGGGCACTCTAGAATATGCAAACTAAACCCTTTGCTTCAACATCCTGGAAACCAATGTATGTGCATTTGTAATTATATAGGATTAAATGAATTAAATATAATTCAATGAAATATTGGGATTCAATCTAATCATTTTGATATGGTTTAGAGAAGTTTTAAGAGGCAAACTAGTGAAAATGACTTCTAGGACTACTCAACTAGTTTGACTTCAAGATGAACCAAATAGTGCAAGGAGGGTTCAAATTATCAATTTTAGGTATGGTATGAGTTAAGTGACTTGTTCATTAACAACATGAAGTGGAAGAATTAAATTTGGAATTATTAGGAGGAATTAATGAATCAAACACTAAAACTGACTCAATTTAGATAGGCATCTAGCATAGGTGTGCACAATAGGAAATTAATTAGAATTTTATTAATTTGCAGCAGAAAAATATATATCATATGTTCGATATAACATTAATTTAATCCTTATGAAGTTGAATTACATCAATAAGTGATATCAAGAATAGAACAGAAGAAGAGATAATTCTCCTTGAGAAGAAACTAAGAAAATATGAAGATTCCAATTAGAAGTTGTTACACCCAAAAACTATCTTAGTGCTTAATCCCTTGAATTTCCTTGGAAAAACTATATTTTGGGGGAGTTGTTGCTTAATTATAGGTAGCCTGAAGCACCTTTCCTCCTAGCATAGGGCGTCAGACAATCCTCGTGCCTCTTGTGCACTAACAAAGTGCGTCGATGGCACTTGTTTCATAATCCAAAGGAGCGTCCGCACACCTTTACCACTTTGTAGAGAGCGTCAATAGTGAAAAAAAGGTAGAAAAAATATTCAAGAACTTTCTATGTGAAATATCTCATGGAGGATTATCCTAACTACTTGGATTAGGTGGCACTCATGTCCTTAGCATTTAGGGATCATTCCTCACCTTCCTCCCAAAATATCTCAACCCATTTGAGCCCTATCTAGCTTATAAAATCAAGCTACATGGATCATGTGAGAGAAGGAGAAAGAACCAAGATAGTATCTTTATGCTGTTGGAATCAAGTCTGGTATAGGAGGAGAAGGGAGTGGTTGTGAGTGATATTTGCATAGTTTGTAGTGTGTATGTGAGAGTGGTGATTCAAAGGATTTTGTGAAATAAAATATCTGACATCAAGGCTTTGGTTGCATCTTTCTTTTCTTCTTTCTTATTACAAACATGTTCCTCTTTCCCATAAATGATTTGTGTTAATAATGATTATTTATTACTTGTTTCCTTGATCATTAGTATAGATTACTAAATTGTCTTATTGCTCTCATCTTTTGTCTTGTCTTTTTTTTTTGTAGGTACATCCCACTGCACAAGTATCTACAGAACAAGGATGACCTTCAAACCCTTAAGGTAAGAAGAGATTTACATTTAAGTAGTTCAGTTATATAGGGAGAGTGTGCATCAATGTGTTTTTTTTGTTCTAGATCTTCCTCATGTATACTAGGGAAACAAACTTCGTTTGTGTTGATTGAAAATTTTCAGTAACAAAAATGGTGACCATATTGGGGACATTGCTAATCAAATCTATGATTTTTTTATCTCGCTTTTGTTTAAAATATTGAAATTTTTTTCCTCTCAATCATTTAAAGATATGAGGTGAATGATCCGCCTTATTCCAGCCTCATTTGCATTCTGTGGCCAGTATTCATACTCATCAATAGTTCCAGGTTGAGTTTTCATTGATTATTCTAAAGGTTACTTGATTTTTGGCTTCTTTGATCCATTGATGCACCTAGGATACTTTGAAAGAGCATTTGGATGTCCCTTATGCATGCTTCCTATTGTCAGAAAGAACCAATTACTCCTCTTATCTTTATACATTGTGTGTCATTAACATTGTTCAGTAGCAGGAAAGGAGCATCAACTAACAGATGATGCCCTGGTGTCACCCTGCAAAGTGCGTCGAGGTAGGATATCTCTAGCTCTATTGCTTTTATTTTGAAAAAAAATGTTCATGTTTCGGTTTTTTTAATCTTCCTTTAGGTTTATTGGAAGGTTTGATAGTGTGTTTAAATTGAATATTCTCTTTGGGTTTATATCTCAAGAGTTGTGCTAGTAAAACTCTTTGAAATTAAATATTTTTGTGTGAAATTGAGTCTTGGGTCTACAGTTTCTCCATTGATATCTTGAAAAAAAATTCTTAGATATGGAGAAAAGGAAATTATTGTGGATTCTTGCACTCTATTTCGTGTAATATTTTTCCCATTACCATTACTTTTTCAAAATTAAATCCAAAAAAAAATATTTGTTTGATTTGATTGCTTTTCGTTTGCTTGAGTGATTAGAAGTTTTCCTTTTTGGAGTTTCTAAATAAAGCATAGGAGTTTAGACATTAGATACATATCTTTCCTTTTCATCTTAGATATCTTTTAGGCTTAGCATTGGAAATTGTTATGTGTTTTGGAAATTTTTTAAAATTTTGAAGGTGAATTGTTGAAGATTACATTGTATTCTTGTTTGAAAAGGGAAAATATTATCCCTTACTCTAGGTATATTTCATCGAATAGAAAAATTGCACTACATATAGGTTTTTTAATCTTGCAATTGTTTCATATTCCAAAAACATTCACTAACCATCAAGATAAAATTTGACGGTAGCTTAGGTTAAAATATTTAGTAACTTGAGTGATAAGTTAGAATATGTGTTCCGACGTCTCTAAATATAGGAGTTGTCACTTTTTCCCTACACTACATCCCTGGGATTGTGTGTTTCTTCCACGTACCAACCAGTATATCGAATGGATTTTCATGTACCCATGAGTTATCTCAAAAGCTTCTTCACATACTCGGTAGTATATCGGGAGGCCCCTTTCGAACGATTGTACATTAGATAGAACTAAGATGGATTTTATCTCCTAGGTACCTTGTGTATATTGGGATACCCTTCTAGGAAACCTATACCATCGAATAAAAACCTTTCATCATCTTGTTGGATCAATACACTGAGAACAGCACTTAGGGACCTACTACACACATGTTTACCAAGTAGTTGAGTATTCAGGAAAGGGTACGATCCCAATCCTCCTTGGCGCATTTTACTATTGGACCCTACTGTATATCATGAGTTGTGAAAACTTGACAATCCTACTGAGGTTCTGTATTTTTTAGTCCCTCCTATCACTTAAGTTTCCTTATTTCCTTAGCTTGCGTATGACTGTTTCTATGTGATCTTTTCTTTTGAAAAATATTTAGAGTAGAAGTTTCTAGCCTACATTCTGGATGAGTTACATGTGAGATGATCTCACAAGTTGCATGGTTTACCTCCTAAGTTTCCTCCTTCCATGGAATAAAGAGAAGGAGAAACCATGGACCAACTGATTATGGCTTATTCACATATAGAAGGAATTCCAGTTACTGAACTGGGGAAGAACATTATTCCTTTGCAAATCCATCTACTCCGGTAATAGTTCAACAACCTTATGTAGAGGATGCAACCTTTTTTTTTTCCTACGGAAGGTCAATCTAGTGCACAATACTGGGTCTTTACCCATCTATCGGATGACACCGTGGCTTCAGAATTTGATCCAACTGCTCCATTTTGGGATGCCTCTTTAGGACAAGACAACTTTGAATATGGGACCACTAAATTACCATACCATACACCCCCTCGAGAAATTATATTTACTGTGGATGATGAAATCCTTGGACCTATTCACTAGACCCTTACCGGCTTACACAGAATCGAGGATAAACTAAGCCAAAGAATCTTATCTACCTTCCTTGTTCATTTAGGAATGGAAATTTTGGAATACCATGCTCCTCCATTGACTCATGGGGATTTTATTTCATGGAAACCCATTCAAAACATATTTACTTATGATCTAGGTCAACCCTCCATCCCTACCCTACTAGCTCAGAATATCCTGTCTATTTCTAGTTATCCTGTACCTTCCACAACTAGGGAACAATCCCCAACTAAGGTTTCTTTGCTAACCAAGGTAACTGCTTCTATCATGGGGTAGAATGTTGTTTTAGGACAAAGAGTACTCATTGTACCTTCCATGAATACTAACGTTGTTATCCCCGCTTCTATTATGGGACAACCCTCGTTGGTTCAACCCACCTTTATCCAACCTTCATGGGAATACACCTATCCTGGAAATCAACTGCCTATGTTCCATCAAAATTATCAACCTATGGCATTGGGAATTGGTTACCCCAGAATTCCTTACCCTAGAAGTATAAACATGAAATGGGGGAAACCTTATTGGTGAAATTTCCCCATTGTTATCAACCCAAATGGCACTTCTCCATCCGAGTGTCGACATTCCTTATGTTGGTACACAAAAGGACATATTAGGATTAAATTTTTCCAAAACACTATAGATGGACATGACTTGGGATGCATTTACCCTTAAACTAGCTTGCTATGTAATTTTTCTAAGTGTTGAGTTGTGTACGCGACTATCTCCATTGCAACTTGCGTATTGTACAGGACTATCTGCATTACAACCCACATACATCAACGTACGCGGGTTTCCTTTGAGAAACTCGCTTTTCATACGCGGGTTGCCTATATCAATAGTCGCGTACACCTTGGTTCGACCTTAAAAAATATAAAACGTGATTAATTGAGATTAGTTGGGCCCTCATCATTAACTATCCCAACTATTTCAACCACCCCAACCTTCGAAATCATTTTATTTCCCAAATTATAAATAGAGACATTGGGGAGGGCATTAATAGACTGGAGATTAGAGAGCAAAGTTATGCTGGTGGTATATCATTAGAAGTCTTGGAGCAGTAGAACTTACATTCCTTTGGTTTTAGAGGATTCCTTGTCTCAAAAGCTGGGTTGTACTCTTATCTCATTCACTAATTGTTAATAAAGAGAATTCTTCTTCCAAGATTGTGTTGAGTCTCTTTCATGTATCGTGGTTAATGAATATATTTGATTATGTATTTGATATATTTTTTTATCTAAACTCTTATATATACATGCATGAGATATTACTTGGAGAATTTTCTCTTTATAGGTGAAAGAGGTGCATCCCTGGAAGCTTTGGAGAGAAGAGAAGCAGGAGAAGATCAAGCTTGGATCAACCGTCAGTAATCGGGTAAGTCAAGACTTTCTTCCTATTCCCTTTCTATTCTCTGGTAAAGTTGATTGTCTGCAAGCTTAGTAGTAAGTTGGTAACCCCAGGCCCTAGGTTACAAGGGTGCTTAATCCTGAACAATAGAACTAGTGACTCTGTTGGGGAGTCCAGCCTGCTGTGGGTAAGTCCTGTAGATACTTGCCTGGTCTTTGCTCTGATTCAGTGTATGGTTTTATATCTTGTCTTTGAGTTGCAGTAGTGTTTTAGAGACCTATTTTATTTTTTATTTTTTGAGAACATTTTGTTGTGTATGCGGGTTGTTGTGCTACACAGTCGCGTACAACAACCTGTATACATGGGTTTCTATACTAGACAGTCACGTACAGTATGTGGGTTGTTATATTAGACAGTCGTGTACATATTTTAGCAGAAAAGTTTTAGGTAGGGTTGCTTGTCCCTGTCTTATTTGAATTTTTCTCTGATTTGGGGTATTCTAGTGCTGGAATTTTGCTACAAGTCTGAAATTCCTGTGCACCCTACTTTGTGCTTTTCAATAAGCCCTTGAGTTTTTGTTGTTTGAGTCTTCTTTCATTTAGCAATTTTAAGTGGATTGTCCTGTTTGGGTGATAGGTTCAATGATGTGTATCTAAATCAGTGATCAAGATTTTAGATACCTTGTACTCTATACTACTTTCAAGTAGTTTCAGTTTGTCACTTGCTTTTTAGTGATTTCAATGGATTTCCTTCATTGTTTCTTCCCAAGCTAGGTGTTTGTTAAGTCTCCTCCTTAGGTGGTTGATTTTTGGTTCTTACAAGTCTACTATACTTCATTTTTCTTTCTTTATGGTTTGATTATTCAAACATAATCAAGAATTTTTGCATTTAGGTGCATAGTAATTTTTGAAGAGTTTGAAAAGCGAAGAAAAAGACATTGGAAACATTTGCATTTGAATTGCATATCATAGTTTTATTTTCAGTTTTCGAATAAAATCTCAAAAATTACAAAAAATAAGTCTTAGTTTTCTCGTACTTAGTTGTAATTTCATTAGTTCATATCTACAAAAAGAAAAAGAAGCTTGTTTTAAGTAGTTATATGTTTTTGAATTCATTTTATACACCTTTTTACTTTTCTTATCGAGTCTATAAGATCATAGTCATTCACACCACTTACCCTTTGACTAAGAACAACCCTTAAAATGAACACTATAATTTAAAATTTATTAGTAAGTTTTGTTTTATAGGGTCATACACCTACTAGCTTAGGATCGACTTGTGGGATAGGAAGTGTAAACTCCCCATAAGTACTTAAATTTAGACGTAGTTGGCCAATCAATAGGTAAATCCTTCTCTATGTTGATAGTATATGGGAAGCTCCTCTCAAACGGGAGTTAAGCACGAGGCCGCGTGGAGGCTTGGAATGAGGATATAACCCTCTGATTCCTTGTCAAAACATAAACCAATGTTTTTGCGCATCTAGGGATTTTGTCCTAGACAGAGTTTCAGGATTTGCTACCCTTCCCATGCATACAAATCATGCTTACGACTATCCCCCCAGACTATTGATATAGTTAAGGTATCCTTTAGTCTCTTTGACATCTAGGGTTTATAGATAGGTAAACCGAAAGGCTATTTCTGGTTCACCTTGGATGGGCTTGGAAGGTAACCCTTGTTAAAAGTGTAGGAGGGAGGTGGGTGATTCCTCTGCTTGTGCCTAAGAACCTCTTCAAGGACACCAAGAAACTGTCTCTCATCTTTCTTTGGGAAAGCATATCTTATATCCCTTGTGATTGTTGAGACTTTAGGAAATTTTGTAGTGATTTATCTATGGTTTGTCTGTGTTTTAGCCGACCTTAGGGTGTGAAGAGTCAAATTTACAATCGTGGAGGAACAATCTGTCAGAAGGTCATGAAGGTTGTGAAACCTTCCTCCGCTTATCACATTTGAACCTCCACCTCCCCCTCAAAGTTGGAGATTGGACACAGACGGTTCTTTCGAACCGATATGAGTTAGTGAAGTTTTGGGAGAGCCAGAACTTAGGGAAAACTGTTTTAATTTAAACACAGTTGAGATAGAAGAATTGCAGGCTGATGAGTTTGCAAGGAACTTTAATTCACCTCTAACTGAATTAAATTTTTATGTGATTGTTCAGGTTCATCCTTTCAATCCACCCGTGATTGGTGTCCCTTTCCGCAGACTAGTGTCCACTGCAGGAGAAAGTTCTTCTACTTCCACCTCACCCACTCCGGCTGAAGGGGTACCACCTCCCTGGTAGGTTCCCCTAGAAAAAGTATACCTACTACACTGTTAACTCTAGTTAGCCAGGTGGTTCAACCACCGGCTACCACAATTTTAGCAGGTAATTCTAGTGGTATGGTCAATGGGATTCCTAGTGTACCTTAAGTTCCCACTTCCTTCGCACACACTTCTCAGAGTGGTCCTATAGGATCCTCGACATTTATCCAGGGTTTTCCTTGGAATCTGGGGCACATTCCCCCATCCACTCCATACGTAGGTCCAACACCCACATATGTAGGGGTGCAGTTCAAAAACCCTAATCCTTATGGTCAAGGTTTTCAAACTCTGATTTCAGCTCCTTTCACGAGCTCTCCTTTTTTTCTTTTCAACGGAGGGATACCTGCTCCTGTGTTCCAAACCCTAGCTTTAGCTAGGGTAGCTAGAACCTCATACACTGCACTACACATAAAAAATCCACTGGCCTATGGATGGAATCCTTTTCAAAGCATCCCAACCACTTCGCAACCGGCAGCAGGGGCCAACCCCACCTTCACATATGGGAACATGGGGGCAAGTCCCTCTAATCCCCAAGCTGGTACTTTTAGTGCTCCGGTTAGACTGAAGCTCCCTTTCCTGGCAACATTAAATTTTCTAGATTTTTCGAAACAAATCAATGACCCGATGAGACATAACTCCTCCTGGCCACTCGTTCCTACCAAGCTTCCCTCGGATATCCCAAAATTCGAAGGAAAAGTTGGTGATGATCCAAGAGATCATGTCACCACTTTCCATTTTTGGTGCTCTTCCAACTTACTGAACGATGATTTAATTCATTTGAGGTTGTTCCAAAGAACTCTAACTAGTACTGCAGCAAAATGGTATATTGAACTTCCTTAGTCACTTGCAACTTCCTGTCTAATATGATTTCAGGACAAACTTATTGTCTACCTTTTGGCAGGACAGGGCCACTCATATTTCAGATCACATCCAAGAGTGGAGAAGATGAAAGAGCCTTATCAAAGCCACTATTCCTCCCTAGTTCTTATTAGAATGGTTCCATCCCTATTGCCTTATATATCTAAGGATGTATCTACTTCAAGAGTGACTAATGAGGAAGAACCTATCCTCAGGGCCCAGCAACTATATTTGATATATTCTCAGTATGGGATATTATATGAGATTATCCCTGAGGCACCAAGGCCAATGCATGATGCAGAGAAACCTAAGCCTGGACCCCATGTCGATGGTGTGGTTGGTTCCATGAATTATATAACTATAGAATATTTGGCCAAACAGCTCCATCAACTATACGTTAAACATTCTATGGTGGAGGCAGCAAAGGTTGCTCCCTCACCCCAAAATGCAAATTTTTTTGCACAAACCTCTCAGAAGGGAAATCAGCAGCCTGGTGGGAAAAGAAGAGAGGAAAAAGGGTGAGGGAAACCAAAACAAGCAAAACACCAAAAACAATGATGACAAGGGTAAGAAAGAAAAGAAGAAGGTGAAATTCCCATGTAATTTGTGCCATGAAGATCACCTAACCCATCTGTGTGCCCTTATGGAACAAGCTCAGAAGTTGTTAAAAGGCCAACAACCAGCTGTCCTGAAGGATCCTTTTCCCCAAGGATAGAATTCTACTTCAGCTTCAAATGCAGCAAAGGGCACCCCAAATGCTCCTGACCCTAATTATATCAACATGGTTCGATCCCAGACTTTACTCCAGACCAAGAACAAGAACTATGAAACAAAGGCTTCGGAGAAGGGTAAGTCGATAGGTGAAACTTCCAACCCTCTCACGATTGAGAAACCTGCCGAACCTATGCCTAAGGTACTGAAAGGTGTCTTCAAGAAAAACTTGTACAATCCTATTGCTAGGGCTATAGCAAACTACTCCATAGTTGAAGATTTAGCCCAGACTCCTTGTGTGATGTTGACTTTAGAGGTGTTACAGAGTTGTCCCACCCAGCGAGATGCACTCTTAGCAACCTTAGGAAGTATGGACTCATCGAGCCTCATGGCGAAGTTTAATTTGTCTGATGTCAAAATTCGCCTGCCATATCATGTAGCCTTATTGATAAATGTCATCCATGGCAAAAAATCCATTGCAAGGGCAGTTGTCAATGAGGGTGCTTCTGCATGTGTCATGTCCTTGTCTTGTTGGAAAGCTCTTGGATCTCCAGAGCTGGTTCCATTGAACACCCTACTTACTTCTTTCAATGGAAGATCATTTCATCCACATGGTATCCTACCGGATTTCAAAATTAAGTTACCAGGGAAAGCAATGTCTGTTGAGGTAGAGGTGATTGATGCACCTTTGGATTATAAATTGCTCTTAGGGAGAAGTTGTACTTACGCCATGTCAGCTATTGCATCAGTCGTATTTCGGGTAGTAGTGTTTCCACGTGAAGAGAAGTTGGTTACTATAGACCAACTTAGTTTTACTCAAAAAGGAAACATGGAAACTAACGATTCCACCGTACCATTGGTTGATCAGGTTAAACCTGCTTCAGAGAGCTTAACGACTGGAATGTAGGCATCATTGATGGGCACCTTTGATATTCCACCTTCGATTAATTATCTAGGTTCTACTAGTGTAGGGAAGTGTATAGCAACGGTTGTTGATAGAATAGATCATTGGGTTCTTCCTTCCCACCATGAACCTGAAGGGCCCTTATTGGCAGCAGAAGTATCTTATCGAGATATCATTCATACCGCTGTTGATCCCGTGCTAGTCCCTCTCACAGTCTCAGAGAAGCTAGAAGAATCCTATCTGCCTGCTTAGGTAGAGAACTCTTTGCATTCTAGAGATTGCTTAGATATGGTTTTGCCTTCAAATGAAGCCATTCTAGAAGCCATGTGTAGACGAGATAAGATCTACGAAGATCTTCACCATCGATCCTATTTTCTTCTAAAGTTAAGCAGGATCAAGAACCAGGAGTTCCATATGATACTGGCAGGTGGTGTTGATACACCTATTAATCCCTTACCAAGGGAAGGAATGTTTGCTGAGAAGAATATGGAAAACATTTTCGCTATGATTCCTATCAACATCTCTACAAAACCAAATGTTGTGGAAAATGTAAACATCGGCGCGAACTGCTCTCCGGAGGAGATTGCGATCTATATATCCTTTTTTAAGGAATTCCACGATGTATTTTCCTGGTCATATGAGGAGATGCCAGGCATAGATCCATCAATAGTCGAGCATGAAATCCAAACTTACCCTGATGTTAGACCCATTCGACAAAAGTTTAGACCTGTCAATCCACTTAAAGTGGCAGTGGTTAAGGCTGAAGTTGAGAAACTACTGAAAGTCAGTTTTATTTACCCCATAGCTTTGACATAATGGGTATCCAATCCTATTCCTGTTGACAAAAAGCAAGGGACTATACACATTTGTATTGACTTTCGGGATCTAAACAAAGCCTGTCCCAAGGACAACTACCCCATCCCATTCATAGATCAAATTATTGATGCCTGTGCCGGAAGAGAAGTTTTTTCATTTATGGATGGTTTCTCCGGGTATAATCAAATCCAAATCAAATCGGAATACCAACATAAAACAACTTTTATTTGTCCTTGGGGTACCTTCGCATACAAGAAAATACCCTTTGGATTGAAAAATGCAAGGGAAACCTTTCAGCGGGAAATGAATTTTTCCTTCCACGACATTAAATCCATTGTCGAACCCTATCTTGATGATCTGCCAGCACATTTTCGTAATAGGATTGATCACCCAGATCACTTGCGTTTGATTTTTGAACGATGCAAATACTACAAACTTTTCTTGAATCCCCAGAAGTGCATTTTCTGTGTCGAGTCAGGTAGATTGCTCGGATTCATTGTTTCTGTTATAACTAGATCTTGTTCTTAGTTTATATGTTCTTTTTGTCCTAATTTTCAACCGTTGGTTTAAAATGATTTTACATTTTATGTTGATTTTAAGAATTTTTGACAATCAATAATTTTGGTTGGATTTAATGCTTTTAATGGTTGAATTGTTTCATTATTTTAGTTTTAATGTTTGTCTTTTCGGATTATTAGTTAATATGTACATCTTTAAGCTTTCAAAAAATTATAATAAAAGTTTATTCCAAGTTTTGATTTATAATCTAACTCTCATTTTTTCGTCCTTTGTCAAATATTTTCATGAGGAGATTCTTGTACCAGCTTTGTTTTTCCTGTTTTTTTCATTGTCATTGGGAGCATATTACAAGGAGATGGAAATTAATTTAGGAAAACAAAAAGAGGTTTTTGTCCAAAATAGACTCATTCACAACAACCTCTCTCAGTTTTACAACAGCTATTATTGTTTGAGAGATTCGAATTCATATTTGTGGCCTATTTTTTAGGGTTTGAATTATTCAATAATTTCTTGTTTTAGTCACAAATTTGCAGCACGTATTCCAATCAATTGAAGGGGAATTTATAAAAACAAAGAGAATTTTGTGTTCATAACATACTCATTTAAAAAAACCTCTCTCATTTTTTTCACAGGTGTCCCGGATCGAGAGATATGAAGGCGTCTTTGAGACCCAAATTTTCATAAATTCACCAAATTTCCCCAAATCCAATTTGTTATTTTTGGGTTAATTGTTTTTAAATATTTTGAGTTATCATGGAACTAATGGATGTAACTGTTTCAAATTTGAACCTAGAAGGTAGTTATGGAACTACATTACTTTTGTAATGATAAAAGGAAGACAAACATATAGTTTTGGGGGGGGGTTTTCTCTCAAGGAGAGGCTTTTGGAGATTTGATTTCTAAAGCTAGCATTTCTAACTCTTATGTAAGTGGATTACTGTTATTGATTATATATAAACTGATAATCCCTTTTACCTGTCATGCTTTTTCATTTCTGATATGGTTGATTGCTCAGTCTACAATTTCATTTCCTGTTTAAAGGTTTATTCATGTAAATGCTTGTAGCTTGTGGGTGGAATTCGTATTTCATGTGTAATGTTTATGACTTATTGGGATGTGTTTGATCCCCAGTTTATCCAAATTGCATGATTCAGTTCTGCATTAGTTTGTGGTTTTTTATTTCCTCATTGATGAAGTTTTTAAAACCAAAAACCAAAACCTTAAAACCAATTTTATTTTATTTTTATTTGAGATTGTGTTGGCTTGTTCTTCTAGTAGTCTGAGAACAATTTACGGCACTAACATCTTTGGCGCCGTTGCTGGGGATGAAGCTGAAGTATATCTTCCCTGGGATATCATTATTCATCTAATTTTCAAAGGTAAACAAAGTCAGAAAATATTTTAGGCTACAATTTTTCACCAGCGACTCCATGATTAAAGATTCCACTACAAGGAGAATTTTGTTGACAGAAAAATGAAGAAGCCAAATGGAAAGACTGGGTATCAGCTTGTTACTTTCCTCCATAAGGTTTTGTTCTTATTCATTAGTTCTTTCATGTCTTTCCCATTACATGTCAAAAGAATTATTTTTTGTTTTTTCTATTCCGATGATCCTAAACATTCAAGTACATATCCCTCTTTGGAAGAAGAAAATCTGCATTCTTCTTGTTTTATTGATGTTGATCCTATTCCTTCATTTGAAATACATGTGCAGCATGATATACATATACCCATATATCTTGAACCTGATTATTTTGGTCATCTTGTAGAGAATAAAGCTAATCTATTACCTTCTACCATCACTGCTGAAACTTGTGAACATCTTGTTGAACCTCATTTTCAACTCACAGATTTTCAGTCTAGACTCAGACAGAAGATTTTTAAACCTCTTAGGCTGCCATCTCTCTTACATCCTTACCCTTCCTACTTTGTTGAATATCTTCCCCATTTTATTGGAAAAGACCATATTACACCAGAGAAGCATTTAGAATCGTTTCATAATTTCATTGATAATTTTGAAATCATGCATGAGGATGTTGTCATGAGCTTAATTTCAAAATCCTTTGCTGGAGATGCTGGGTTTTGGTTCTGAAATTTAAAAGTTGATTCAATTGGATCGTGGGAAAGTTACATGATGTATTTTTTTAAGTATTGGGGTAAGAATAAATATTATGATCAATTTCTTTCGGAATTTTATAGTTTGAAAAGGGAGAATGATGAGCCAATTACTAAATTTAATTGGAGGTTTCAAAGTTTTTATATCAGTATGCCTATGGAGATCAGACCTTCAGAAAAACTCGCTATGGTATATTATGTTATGGCTCAACATGCAAATCTTGTCTTTTTCCTGTTAGAAAGGAAATCATCATCTTTAAGACAATTGTTTGAGGATGCAAAAGGAGTGGAGGAGAATATCCGAGCTTGCAAAATGCTTCGAGATCAGGCTCGTGTTGAAGATATACAAGCTTATGAACATGAAAAAGAACGTAGGTATCATTCAGATTTAAGACAGTTTTCTTCATCATTTTCATATTTTCATATGAACAAGGATATAAATGACACTTGTGTTGATTCTTCATATCATTTTGCTGACTTTTTCGATGATAATATACTTTCAGTGGATTATAATACAAATTTCCTAGTTCCTGCTATGATATTATCATGTTATGAAGAAGAATTTGCTGCTCTTCAACCTCTTACTATTGATATAAGAAATAAGTTACCATTCTTGACTTATGGTCACTTTCAGAATTTTATTTGTTCAAGTTTTGATCAAGGGTTTTATTTAAAGTTCGAGAAGCGATTTGAAAAGCCCTTGGTTTCCATTCTTGATCCAAAGTTAGAAAGAACAGCAATGGAGAGGAAGAGAATGCTTCACTTTATGATGAATATAATGAAGACATTGAAGTTTTAAATCAAAAATTTCATGATCTCGTGGCTTCTTGGATGGAGTTGTATTTTTCAAAGGTTTCTAATGCTCCAGCTTTTGGCATACTTCTTGTTTCCAGTCATAAGTATCAACTGCCTACAGACTCTTTATTGCATTTATCACATCTTTTGTGGGTTTTCTCAAATAGTAGCATGCATGGAATTATGATTCTTAGTCATGGTTTCTTGGCTTCACTGGAAGTATGATTACACTCGATTGGGTTGTTTCCTCCGATTAGAAGTAGGAGTAACTAGCAGAATAAGCTCGTTGTACGAGCATGTAGATTCTTTTCAGTATGCTAGTTTGTAGCAGTATTTTGTCATTTCAGAGGTATGTGTTCAAAGTTTGAGAAAGTTGCAGAGATTTGGTAAATGACTCCATCAGCCAATGAATAAGGCACAAGGTCTACATGTTATTGAAGCCTCATAGGGAGGAATTCATCCCGTAGCAAGAGCTAGATGTTATAACTAGATCTTGTTCTTAGTTTATCTGTTCTGTTTGTCCTAATTTTCAACCATTGGTTTAAAATGATTTTACATTTTATGTTGATTTTAAGAATTTTTGGCAATCAATAATTTTGGTTGGATTTAATGCTTTTAATGGTTGATTTATTTCACTATTTTAGTTTTAAGGTTTGTATTTTGGGATTATTAGTTAATATGTACATCTTTAAGCTTTCAAAAAATTATAATAAAAGTTTATTTCAATTTTTTATTTATAATCTAACTCTCATTTTTTAGTCCTTTCTCAAATATTTTCATGAGGAGATTCCTGTAGCAGCTCTGTTTTTCCTTTTTTTGTCTTTGTCATTGGGAGCAGATTAAGAGGAGATGGAAATGAATTCAGGAAAACCAAAAGATTTTTTGTCCAAAACATAATCATTCACAAAAACCTCTCTCATTTTTTCAACAGCTATTATCATTTGAGAGATTCGAATTCATATTTGTGGCCTATTTTTAGGGTTTGAATTATTTAATAATTTCCTGTTTTAGTCACAAATTTTCAGCCCATATTCCTATCAATTGAAGAGAAATTTTGAAAAACCAAGAGAGTTTTTTGTTCATAACATACTCATTTAAAAACACCTCTCTCATTTGTTATATAGGTGTCTCAGATCAAGATATATGAAGGCGTCTTTGAGACCCAAATTTTCATAAATTCACCAAATTTTCCCAAATCCAATTTGTTATTTTTGGGTTAATTGTCTTTAAATATTTTGAGTTATCATGTAACTAATTGATATAACTATTTCAAATTTTGACCTAGAAGGTAGTTATGGAACTACTTTACTTTTTTAATGATAAAAGGAAGACAAACATATAGTTTTTGGGGGGATTTTTCACTGAAGGAGAGGCTTTCGGAGCTTTGATTTCTCAAGCTAGCATTTATGACTCTTATGTAAGTGTATTACTATTATTGATTATATATAAACTGATAAACCCTTTTACCTGTCATGCTTTTTCATTTTTGATCTGGTTGATTGCTCAGTCTACAATTTCATTTCCTGTTTAAAGGTTTATTCATGTAAATGCTTGTAGCCTATGGGTGGAATTAGTATTTCATGTGTAATGTTTATGGCTTATTGGGATGTGTTTGATCCCCAGATTGTCCAACTTGCATGATTCAGTTCTGTATTAGCTTGTGGATGTTTATCTCCTCCTTGCTGATGAAGTTTTTAAAACCAAAAACCAAAACCCTTAAAACCAATTTTATTTTATTTTTATTTGAGATTGTGTCGGCTTGTTCTTCTAGTAGTCTGAGATAAATTTATACCACTAAAAATTTTAAATAAAGGAAATTAGGTGGATCCTTTGAAAGTTGAGGCCATCGTAAATCTTCCTCCTCCTCGTTCTATTAGGCAGCTTCAAAGCCTGCAAGGGAAGTCCAACTTCCTTCGATGTTTTATTGTAAATTATGCCAAGATTACTAAAGGTTTCATGCGCCTGTTGAAACAAGACACCCCATTTGTATGGGATTAAATCACATAGCTTACATTAGAGGCATTAAAGAAATCTTTGTTGTCAGCACCGTTATTTCGCCCGCCAGATTACTCTCATGATTTTATATTGTATCTGGCCGCATCTGAGTCGACCATAGGGGTAGTAATAGTCCAGGAGGACGATAAGCTCCAGGAGCATGTCGTCTACTATCTCATTCGTGATTTATCCGGCCCTAAACTTAGGTATTCCCACGTCGAGAAGTTGGCCTTGGCACCTGTGTATTCTATTCAGAGGTCGCATCACTACATCTTACTGAGGACCATGACAGTAGTGGCAGATGTTAATCCTTTACAGTATGTTTTGTCCCGATGGATAGTTGGAGGCAAATTCAATAAATGGATAGTCATTCTTCAGGAGTTTGACTTAGATTTCCAATTCGAAAAATCCAACAAATCCTTAGTTTTTGCTGAGCTCATTACAGAATTTCCGGTAGAGGAAGATGTAGCCATTGAAGACGACTCATTCCCAGATGAGAATATATTTTTTATTTCCACCTCTAACCCCTGGTATGGAGATATACTTGTCTATCTCCAGAATTTGAAGTACCCTGCAGCCTTCTCGTGGGAAGAACGATGCAAACTACGTGTACATGCCAAAAACTACCTCATTATTGGAGATACTTTATATCGTAGAGGGGTAGATTCCGTTTTGTGTCAATTTCTTACCCATGAAGAAGTAGAGATTGTCCTAAATGATTCCCATATTGGAGCGTGTGGGGGTCATTTATCTGGGTTAGCAATGGCCCAGAAGATCTTACGAGCTGGTTATTTCTGTCCCACGATCTTTAAAGATTTGTGGAAGTCATGAAGCATTGTCATCCTTGTCATCTTTACACCAGAAAGATGCAGTCGCATCCTACTCTGTTATTTCCTGTCATCTCAGTGAGCTCCTTCACGAAGTGGGGGATAGATTACATGATGTGCAACCCAATATCAGCCAGCTAGGGGGCACAAACATATCATTATCGCTATAGATTATTTCACAAAGTGGGCAGAGGAAATGCCCACCGATAAAGCTGATGGGGAAACTGCAGTTTTTTCATTTTCAACCAAATTATCACACGATTCGGTATCCCTAAAGATATTGTCACTGACCATCGCAGTCACTTCCAAAATAGTATGATGACTAAATTGACCACTATGCTAGGGCTTAGACAAGAGCATTCATCTTCTTTCTATCCTCAAGAAAATGGTCAACTCGAGGCTGTAAATAAAAACTTGAAGACTATTCTCAAGCACACCATTAATGCAGCTCATTCCAATTGGCACATCATGTTGTATCCTACACTTTGGGCATACCGGACCAATGTGAAAACTATTACAGGGCTCTCTCCTTTCCAACTCATTCACGGAGTGGAAGCAGTCACCCTGGTCGAATGCAAAATCCCATCCTTAAAGATTTATATTCATGTGTCACCTGATACGACTAAGATGGAAGAACACTTATTACATTTAGAACATCTAGATGAGCAGCATAGAGATACGCTGATAGTAAATGAGGCTCATAAAAATAGGGTAAAAAACCAATACGATGAATTGATCGAACCTCGAATTTTTTCTGAGGAGCTTGTCTTGCTCTGGGATTAGGACAAAGAACCCCTGGGGGAAGGAAAATTCAAGTCTATGTGGTTAGGACCTTATGTCGTGTCAAAATTGTTGAAGAAAGGTGCATATGAATTGACATATTTTGAAGGGAATAAGCTTCCCAAACCTAAAAATGGGCTCTACTTGAAAAAGTACTATGCTTAGGCTTAGCGCTTTTCCCTGTATTTTTATTGTATGTATTTTATGTACAATAATTTTTCGGTTTATGTTTTTATACCATCTTTTGGTTGTTACAGATGCCTTCGGAGTGGTTCATAGGTTTCGCGGATGGCACTAGTCGCCACACTTGTAACCTGGCTTCAGCTGCATGGGTCATTTACTTGCCCTCAGGACAACTAGTTGCCTCTGGAGATGCTTGCCTAGGTCCTGCTACCAATAATGTGGCCTAATATAGGGCTTTCATTGAGCTTTTATGGGATGCTTTGTCACGTGGTATCACTCAGCTAGAAGTCCAACTTGACTCTTAACTAGTGGTTTCCCAGCTCAATCGAGATTATCAGGTGCGGAACCCTATTTTACTA
>LPNX010026284.1:810559-833971 GCA_001517045.1 Pseudotsuga menziesii | reverse complement strand
CTGCTTCGTTATTAGTTCTCGATCCAAGTCCCCAAGCGAATCGATGTTCCACTTGTCCTCCAGGATCCACTAGGATCCCACCCGCACCTGCCGCCCCTAGGTTCGACCTTAAAAATTATAAAACGTGATTAATTGAGATTATTTGGACCCTAATCATTAACTATCCCAACTGTTTCAACCACCCCAACCTTCGAGATCACTCTATTTCCCAAAGTATAAATAGAGGCCTTGGGGAGGGAATTAATAGAATGAGTATTGGAGAGAAAAGTTATGATGGTGGTATATATTCAGAAGTCTTGGAGTAGCAAAAATCAGAGTCCTTTGTTTGCAAAGGAGTCCTTGTCTCAGAAGCTAGGTTGTACTCTTATCTCATTCATTGATTGTTAATAAAGATAATTTTTCTTCCAACATTGTGTTGAGTCTCTTTCGTGTATCATGGTTAATGAATATTTTGATTATGTATTTGATATATTTTTTATTTAACCTCTTATATATACATGCATGAGATATTACTTGGATAATTTTCTCTTTACAGGTGAAAGAGGTGCATCCCTGGAAGCTTTGGAGAGAAGAGGAGCGGGAGAAGATCAAGCTTGGATCAACCGTCAGTAATCGAGTAAGTCAAGACTTTCTTCCTATTCCCTTTCTATTCTCTGGTAAAGTTGATTGTATGCAACGTTAGTAGTAAGCTGGTAACCCCATACCCTAGGTTACAAGGGTGCTTAATCCTGAACAACACCCATG
Source organism: Pseudotsuga menziesii (assembly GCA_001517045.1). Classification (NCBI taxonomy): domain Eukaryota; kingdom Viridiplantae; phylum Streptophyta; class Pinopsida; order Pinales; family Pinaceae; genus Pseudotsuga; species Pseudotsuga menziesii. Next base: position 833,227 of record LPNX010026284.1, on the reverse strand, counting down.
TCTGGGAGACTACTTGTTAATACTATTGGGGGGCATAGAGGTCCCCCTTCTAGAGGTCCACCTTTTAGAGGTCCACCTTCTGGGGGCACACCATATGGAGGTCCATCTTCTTAAGTCCCACTGCCTGGAGGTCCACCACCACCTGGAGGTCTATCTTCCAGAGGTCCACTTGCTAGTGTCCCATCACCTAGAGGTACACCTCCCCCTAACAGCCTACTACCTAGAGGACCATCGAGGGGATCATTTTTTAATAAACCACCCAATCAATCGTTCATGGTGGCATCATCAACACCTGTTTATCAATTGAATTACGGTCTTATTGGTCCGCAAATGCCTTATCAGTATTACTAGTAACCTCAACCTAATAAACAATCACCATTTATGGATACCTTAGATCTGTCAAATCTATCTCTATTGATCAATGATCCCATTCACCACGATCCTTCATGCCCGACTATCCCTATCAAATTACCCTCGGATATATCCAAATTTGATGATAAAACCCAGTGAAGACCCTAAGAACCACATGATGACATATCATTTGTGGTGCTCATCTAACTCTCACTAGGGTTTCCACAAAGTAGTGTATTGAGTTTCCTCAGTATTCCTTTCGGGATTTCAACACCTTAGCAATGGCATTTTTGATGCACTTTTTAGTTACTAATTTGATATCAAACAAGTACAAATCTATTAACCTCACTTATCCAAACCAATTCCATCCATATATCTAATTATATACATGAGTGGAGATGATGACGTAGGTTGAAAAAAACTCCTATTCCCAACCAGTTACTTGCTGATTGGTTCACCAAATATTTGCTTCCACCAATTTCTAGGGATGTTGTTGTGGGGGGTGTTGCTACTGAGGAACAAGCCATTAGTCATGATCAGTACCTTGACTTGATTCATTCCCATTCAAGAACTCTGTATGACTTAATCCCTTATGCTCCTTGTCCTACTTTGGACCCTTTGATACCTTCAACGGAAAAACCTGACGATGGAATTATTGGTTTTGTCCATACACAGATGATGGAAAATTCCTCAAAAAAAAAATCAATCCACCACAGTTGCTAATAAAATAGTTTTGAATCCAAAGACTACTTCCCCTCCTATTTTTTCAACTGAACTGAGTGTGGTTTAATCCTCAAAATATTCAGGAACAAAGAATAAAGGAGGGAACAAATCCAAGAAATATGAGAATCAACAGGAAGGTGATAAAACACAAAACACGAATATTAAATCTAAAAATAAGAGAAAGGTGGAATTTCCCTGCCTTATATGTGGAGGTGACCACTTCACCAAAGAGTGTCCTTGTCATGAAGAGGTTAGTAAATTCTTAAAAACACTCCCACCATGGAATTTTTAATTGGTCCTTTCCCTACCCAACAACAATCAATTGACCACCAATCCTTCCATGGTTCTTCTTCATCATCCATAAATGAAATTAAAATGATGTCCAGTGAATCAGCTATTCTTACTACTATATCCTAGAGATATGAAACTCCACCAAACAAGAATACTAATAACACTCCAAGAGATAAAAATTCAGCTTCTATCCCTACTCCTACCAATTGTCTTCAAATTGAAAAACTTGTTCTCAACACAGTTCTCCATCCACCTAAGAGTACGATTCGAAAATCATTATTCGATACCAACACACATGTTTCCCAATACTACAATGTAGTTAAATATATGGATCAGGAACCATGTGCTATGTCTACCCTTGAATTACTCCAAACATGCCCTACACAGCGGAAGAACTTGTTGTCGATTCTTGCAGCTATGGAACCAAAAAATAACAAAATTATTGTGTTCAAACTGGACTATTTTAAGTCGAGTATCTCCCAACAATTAGCCTTCCAATGATCTACAAAATTCACTAGGAATAAATTCCATCGTACTTATTGCATAAGGGCTCCTTGACTTTGGTCATGTCTCTTTCTTGCTAGATAGCCATTGGCTCCCCTAAAATGAATCGTTCACCTACGACATTAAAAATATTCGATGGTTGCAGTTTTCAACCCTATGTATTTCTGTCCTCTCTCCAGGTTAAACTGGGGGGAAATCAATGTCCATCCACATTGAAGTTTCCAATGCTCCATTAGATTACTATCTCCTTCTAGGTCGGAAACAGTTCTATGCGATGCAAGCCATCACTTCATTTGTATTACGGGTAGTCCAGTTCCCATTCCGAGGGAAGATTGTCACTGTTGACCAGTTAGAATTTTTTTCTCCTAACATGAGTTCCAATTCTGTGAGTAATGTCCCACTCCTGGATTCTTTAGTCCCATAGTATCAAAATGTAGGAGTAGGTATTCTTAAGGATTCCTCACTTATGGGAGTATTTTTGTTGAATATGCCTCCTCCTACTTCGCAGGTCATGTTTGTGAACATGATCTCATCCTCGAGATATGATACTCTATATCAAGGAAAATCAATCATTGATTTGACATCATTGAGTTATTTTGAAGAAATTTACCAAGATATCCATTCCACTAGTGTCCCCGCCATTAACGATCATCTTTTGGTGGCCTCTGACCCTTATCACCTCCCATATTGGTTAGATTCCCCTCCCTTGTCTCTCAATTATATCTTATTCACTCTTATGTCAAATGAGTCCATCATGGAAGTCATGTATTTAGACGAGATGCCCTGGAAATATCATCATCACTGATCATCTTTCCTTCCCATACACCAAATGGTAGAAGATCATTTTGACACATCGGTTTCATCTGATATCAACTACACCTTAGTCACCAGTACTCATCTACAATGTTGAGTCTGAGTTTAATATAAGCAATATTACTAAAACCATTCTAGATGACATATTAGTGAAACCTGGAGTAGTAGTGAACAATCATGTGGCCCAAAAATGTTCTTCTTTGAAACTTCGATCATATACGACTCTTTTTAAATAATTTAGAGATGTTTTTCGCTTGGAAATATGAATAAATGCCAGGGAGAGATCCATCGATTGACGTTCATGAGACTAGGAAATACCCCAACGCCAAGCCAGTCCACCAATATTCATCTAAAATGTTGAGTCTGAGGTTAATCTAAGCAATATTACTAAGACCATTTTGGCAGACATATTAGTGAAACCTGGAGTAGTAGTGAACAATCATGTGGCCCAAAATTGTTCTTCTTCGAAACTTCGATCATATACAGCTCTTTTTAAATAATTGAGAGATGTTTTTCACTTGGACGTATGAATAAATGCTAGGGAGATATCCTTTTATCAGCGTTCATGAGACCAGGACATACCCTAATGCCAAGCCAGTCCACCAAAAGTTACGTCAAGTACATCCACTGAAAGTAGCAACCATAAAGGAAGAGGTTGAAAAACTTCTTAGGATTGGGTGTATTTACCTTGTGCCACTGACAAAATGGGTCTCCAATATTCTCCATGTGAACAAAAAGCAAGGAAAAATCATGGTTTGTATCAATTTCCAATATCTCAATAGGGATTGTCCCATAGATTACTTCCCTACTCCCTATATCGATCAAATCATCGATAGCTATGCTAGTAGCATCACCTTTTCATTTATGGATGGATTTTATGGCTATAATCAGATCGAGATTCACCCATCCAATCAACAAAAGATGAATTTTATTTTCCCATGGGGGTCCTTTGTCAGCGCTACCTTTCAACGCGCCATGTCTTGTGATTTCCATGATATCAAGCATATTTTCTAACCATACCTCGATGACCTACTTGCCCATTCGCAGCATCGGGAACACCATGTTGACCACCTGAAGGCCATTTATCTTAGGTGTCATTATTACAATATATGGCTGAACCCACATAAATGTGTTTTTTGTGTTGAATATGGAAGAATGTTTGGATTCATCATTTCTAAGGAAGCCATCTTGACCCTGCCTCCTCATACCAACATCACAGAACTTCAAAGTTTGCAAGGGAAGGAAAAAAATTTGTGTTGTTTTGTCTATAACGATGCTGAAAAGACACATGGTTTCATGCATCTGTTAAAAAAGGACATGACCTTTGTTTGGGATGACCTTGCAAAACATGCATTCGATATTCTCAAACACGATATTACACATGCACCTGTGTTGCAACCACTTGACTACACCAAGGAGTATTCCATGTATGTGGCTACTTCCTTAACCATTATCATCATGATGTTGGCTCAATTGGATAAACATGATTAGGAACATGTGATTTACTATTCGAGTAAGAGTCTCCTCGAATCCAAAACTCGTTAACCACATGTTGAGAAGTTAGCTCTAGCCATGCTCATCGCATTCCAGAAATTTTGTCACTACATCCTGCTCTGCTCCACTACTGTGTACGCAAACTCCAACCCCATGTATTACATCTTGAACTGTCAAGTGTTTTTGGGGGAATATTCTTGCTAGATCATTATTCTCTAGGAATTCGATTTGGAATTTTCCAAATCCATTTCAAAGAAGTATCTTTTCTTTGCGAAACTCATGTGTGACCTTCCCCATATTATTGAGGATACACGGCCCTTTGATTCATTACCGGATGAATCACTATTCCTCATTAGTATGTCTAACCCTACATATTGAGACTTGATTCTCTATCTCCAGACTCAATGCTTCCAGCTTAACACAACCTGATACGAACGTATTTGTGTTCGTCATCATGCCAAGCAATATCTTATCATCAATGATACATTGTACTGTTGTGGAATTGATGCAATTTTGAGATGTTTCTTAACTCAGGAAGACACTGAAGTGGTTTTAAATGACCTTCTCTCTGGAGCTTATGGTAGTCATCTTTATGGGATGGCTACTTCCCAGAAAATTATTAATTTTGGGTACTTTTTGCCCTCAATCTTCAAATATTGTATGGAATCCATCAAAAAATACCCTCCATGTCATCTTTTCACATCCAAAAAGCACAGCCACCCTGCTCCTTTGCATCCCATCATAGTTGGAAATACATTCATGATATGGGGCATAAATTTCATGCACTATAGGCCTACCTCATCCAAGGGGCATGGTTACATTGTTGTAGTTGTGGATTAATTTACAAAATGGGATAAGGCTATGCCTACATATGCCGAAGACAAAAAAAATGTAGCCATGTTTCTTTTAGCCACATTATCGCAAGATTCATAGTCCCTCAAGCCATGGTGAGCGATCATGGTTCACACTTTCAAAATAGGATGATGTCAGAACTAAGTGCCAAACTAGGCTTTCGTCATGATAACTCTACACCCTAATACCCACAGGCCAATGACTAGGTTGAAGCCATCAACAAAATATTAAAAACTATGCTTCAATGGATGGTAGGATGAGCCAAATCCAATTGGCATTTGCAACTATTTTCTGCAATATGGGCTTACAGTACTACTGTTAAGACATCCATCAGCCTCACACCTTTCCTTTTGGTGTATGGGTTGGAGGCTACTGTCCTCATAGAATGTAAGATCCCTTCTCTAAATCTTGTCATAGAATGGCTACCCAATACCACTCCAGAGGAAGACCAAATATTATACTTAAACAAGCTCGATGAGACCCATCGAGATGCTACCTTGGACAGTGAGGTGCATAAATGACGAATTAAAGCTCGGTATGATAGATCCATTCAACCTTGTCTCTTCAACGAAGGTGACCTAGTCCTGACATACGGTCATAAACATGATAAGTTGGGGGGCAGAAAGTTGGAATCCATGTTGAATGGGGCCTACGTTGTTAGTTGTGTCTTAGATAAAGGAGCTTATGAGTTGATGGATTATGATGGAATACCCCTTGGAGAGCCCTGGAATGGGATCTACCTAAGAAGTACTATGCCTAGGTTTGTTATCTACCCAAATGGCACTTCTTCATCCGAGTGCCGACATTCCCTATGTTGGCACACAAAAGGACACTTATGGATTGAAAGTTGCCTAAAACACTATAGATGGGCATGTTATGAAATACATTCATTATCCATCCAGCTTGCCATTTTTTACCTTTGAATATGTCAATTGATGTACGTGCCTTTGCCTATATGCAACCCGTGTACATACGCGACTTTTCCTACAGCATGTCATGTACTGTACGTGAGTATTTGTAATTGCAACCCGCGTATAGATCTATACATGGGCTTCCCTTGGAGAAACTCATGTGTCATATGCAAGTTGCCAGTATTAATACCCGCGTACGCCTTCCTTTGACATTAAAAATAATAAATTGTGATTATTTGAGATTTTTTAAGTCCTTAACTATAACCATCTTAACTGTCTCAACCTCCTCAACCCTCGAAACTGCCTTATTTCACTAAGTATAAATAAAGGCCTTGGGGAGGGTATTAATCAATCATAATTGGAGAGCAAATTTATGTTGGTGGTGTCTATACAGAAGTCTTTGGAGCAGTGGAACTCAGAATCCTTGGTTGCAGAGGAGTCATTGTCTCAGGAGTTGGGTTGTAATCTTAACTCATTCACTATTGTTAATAAAGAGAATCCTTATTCCAAATGTGTTTTGAATGTCTTTCATGTATCATGGTTTGATGAATATTTATGATTAAGCACTCTGTATATGATTTATCTAACATGTTCTATATACATGTATAAGCTTTCACTTGGAGGATTTGCTCTTTACAGGTGAAGGAGAAACATCCTTGAAGGCTTTGGAGGATAAGCAAAGTGGAAGAGGACAACTCTAGGATCAACCATCATGAATTGGGTGAGTCTATACTATCCTCTTGTTTCCTTTCTGTACGCTAAATTTGATTTCCTGCAAGTTTTATGAGTATGTTGGTAACCCCAGACCTTCAATTATAAGGTGTTTATTCTAGTACAACAAGGTTATCTAGCATATATACTGTGTACATATTGTTTATAGAGTTTGTTGTGTGTATCTTTCATTATGATTTTAGTGTGAATGTAGGATGTGTCTTAGGTAAGCCTGATTATGTAGTGTTATGTTTAAAATGAACACATGGCCTCCTACTCTGGTTTTGAGGATGGCACTCGTCATTATGCCTTGAATATTTCATTAGCAACTTGGGTATTGTACTCCCCTACTGATGATTTGGTAATATTTATGGGAACTTGTTTAGGTCCCACTACAAATAATATTGCAGAATACCATGCAGTGATTTCTTTGTAAACTAAAGCTTTAGCTAGTGATGTGAGTCATATTAGTGTTTACTTAGATTCAGATTTAGTTGTTCATCAGCTAAACTGAGTCTACACCATCTGGAAGCCCCTACTCCTTTGTATGTTCCAAAGAGTTCAAATTTTGGAGAGGTATTTTGAACATGTTTCTTACCATCACATCCCAAGACATTTAAATGCGGTAGTTGATTCACTGGAAAAATATGTTTTGGATTGGTATCTGGCTCATATTTGAAGCTCATTTTGATTTTTGATTTCATGTATAAAATCACATAAACATAGAAGTATCCATTCATACACATAACACATTACACACACACACATATATGTAATTAAATATTTTTATATATAAACAGGGACTGAGATACAAACTGGAGCTATAAGTTTTCAGTCCACTCAAAATTTGGAGCTATCATGTCTCTAGTACATAAAAGGGGGAAAATATGAAGCTTCAAAGCTTTCAGTATAAATACAATACAAAAATGAGGAAGTCACTCTTAACTAATCATCATGCTCATGATATCACATGACGGCATGGGCCACTCGGTGGAGTAGCTTCCCAAAGTGGTCGGACACTCCTATAGTACAGCATTGATAGAGCCTAGAAAGATCATCAATGGAAATGTTGAGAACCCCTACAATCAACCGATGAAGGTTGTCTTTGATATCTTGAAACTCTTCTTCAACCTATAATAGCCATATTCCTTACTTTCCCTCACCTCTCAATGGGAAAGGATCATGCTAGAAAGGAATTTCCTATGTCTGCACAATAACATTGCATTTGTCAGTATCACTCAAAATGCAAAAAAAAACACATGAAATATACTACAAAACAAAAAACACATGAAATGATATTTTTCTTAATTTGTTCATCAATGATCGCCCTCAGGTAATGGGAGATCAGGTTCACCCCTAAATTTAGTTCCTGCATAGGCATAGTCTTCAACCATCAATAGTTGGCCTCATAGCAAACCCAAAAATATTGTACCATATGTGACGGTAGGCCCTCCACCACCTCCATGTCTGGCCATGGCCTCGACCCATCTCAGAATCCTAGGATCCTCAACATCCATCATGTTCAAAGGCACCTGCGGTCATATCAATGGCACCTGCTCTAAGAATAAGGACACCACCACTGCCCCGTAGCCGAATTGCTTCAGCTCACCCATTCATCACTTGGTCAACTAATCCTTGAGGCTTACCAGCAGCCCCTTACTCTAGTTGAATATAGTGGGAGCCATACACTCCACCACATACAACGTATGTGCATGATTAGTCTGGTGGGGAGCCCTGTTTCCCACTACCTTCTCTATTATGAATTCCATGGTCCTCAGAGTTCGGTCTAAGATGTGTTTTATAGGTATTTTTCTTCCCTGGGACCTAGTCCCGATCATACAATATTTGTCTATAAGGTCATCCACAGAAATCTCTCCACCCATAGTTCTTGTAAGTTTCACTGGAATCCCCCTTCAGGATAGTCCATTCAGGAAATAGATGTCCTCGACATCGATATTCAACAGATGAGTCCCGACCTAAAAATGTTGATGCTCCAATAACCACACATGGGCCCTCATTTCGGGGACCCTAAAGTATTTCAGGAGCCCGCATTCCCTTCAGGTTCTCATGATCAAGGGATCATTCGTCACTTGAGAATCATCAAGCTCATGGTCATGTTCTTTCGAAAGTACCATCTTGCAAGTCGAATACCTGTAGAACACCCATAAGGCACCCATTAGACTCCATATCAAGAGGTAAAATTCAAATTTATGCTTGGATTTTGGTTTTTAAGGAATCCCTTGCCGTTGATGCTCTTTCCCTAAGGGAACAGAGTGATGGCGTTGTTTTTCCTAAGGAATAGAGTGCCTTTGGTTCTCTTTCCCCTTTCGAGGGGTGCACCAGTGCACCTCCCTAAAGGGAGAAGAGTATCAGCCTACCCGCACTCTTCCCCTTAGGAAACTCTCCCCAAAACACCAAAAAACAATATAAAAACCAAAAATTAAATCATGAAAATGAAGCCCTAAGTGTTAGCTATTAACAGGTCTAGACATTTCAATCAGACGAGGCCCTTAGCTATCAAAATCTCCACAACAAATTCCTCTCTTAAGCAGAAATCTTTACCCAAACTTCAATAGTAAAAACACAATGGTGAAAAACTTTACTATTTCAGTATTTGTATGATATTTTTAATTTTTATTAGAAATATTAGTGGAATAATTAAATATTTATGGTTTTCTTCATGTTTTTCTATAGTTTCCACAGTAAAAATGTTCTAACATCATTTTTGGAGATTTCAGGGTATTGTTGGACTTTCTTGGCTACGAGTGAGTTCCTTTTTGTCCTTTTCACACTTCGGTTTAAGTCGAAAAAGTACTGAGTGATTTTTATACCATTGGTGTTCTTGTTAAAAACCCAGTGAAGAGGTATCGAGTGTGCTCTTACTGCTTTTTTTAACTCCTTAAAATGGATTATGAAAAAATAACCCCTTATGAAGTCAACTCTAAGCTCTTTTCAAGACTCTTTAAACATCAAAAGATCACCAAGCGAGCTTGATTATTTCACCCTTGTAAAAGTATTCAAAAGGTTGTATATCCCATGATAATTTACCCCTTTTTCGGATTGTTTAGACTCATTTACGAAAAAAGGTACACTCTAGTTTATTGCAACTAGAGGAGTTATCCTAAGTATCGGTTTATACCTTTTCTATATTTGGGGACTAAATCAATGAAAAATTTCACCCTGGAGTCATCTTAGTATTTTCAAACTCTCTAAACATGAAACGACGACTAATTTTAATCTCTTCAGACTCATAAAATTAAACGATGAAGGACCCTTTTTGGGGGAATGAACCCCTCCTTTCTTAGGTTCATTAAACATATGAGAATGTACTCATCACTTGATGAGATATATTGAGCATTTTTACCCTTTTCAATCTCATTAAAGTCAAAGAGGAACTCATCCTTCAAGATGGGGAAATTAAGGGAATGGGGAATATCTTTCATTTTTATTAATGGAAGCTCACAGTACACCCTTGAACATGGTACCTGTCTACATTTTCATTTCAAAGAGTTGGGTATTTATCTTGTCACCGAGTCAATCCACTTTCATGAGTCATTTAACTCCTTTGATTCAATTCAAAGAATGCATCGTCATGTACTTGCATTACTTCTAGTCTCTACCTCATTGAGTCAATGCTGCCAAGTCATTTGTCATTACGTTCAATGTTTAAGGGAAATCTCCACTAGAGTCTACCTCTGTAGTCGCTTTAAGGGGGTTAGGTCTAAGACAACCCTATGGTCATTCCATCGTCAGAAACACTTCAAAATCACTTATGTTCCAAGTCTCGTGTCAATGAAGGGGGAAAGATCATGGCCCTTCTTTGACAAGTCTATTCATGTCGACATCAACACATCATCCAAGAATTAGTCTTAGAAATCATTTCAAGTACCTTGAAGCATACATGCCTCAATGGTAAGTTTCCTTGCTTTCATCATTGGCCTCTAATTGAAATATTATGTTGAGTGTTCAAATTCAATTCCTTTATTCATGCTCAGAGGAATGTACTAAGGTACCTTGGGAATCATTCACATTAATGATGATCTCCCTCGCAGTTGTTAACGGTATACATTAATGATCAATAATCAATTGGTTTCTACCATGTTCAACATCAAAACATCTATTCACATGGATAGAATCCTATCATTTGGGATTGGAATGAAGACCCTGAGTGGTTAGATATTTACTTGAATATGTTCCTAAGGCTCGGGCTGAGATGGAGTATTATTTGAAGTCATTGCATGGATCCACATTGTATGTCTGGTGGTTATGCTCAAGTTTTGAGTCAGGATGACATGGATCTACTGCGTATGTTCTATATCCATGTCTCGATTTGAGTCTTGTTGATCATGTATTTGCAGTGTATGACATGATCATTGTACATGGATCTATAGTGTATTGGTATGCAACCATATTTGAGTCAGACAGTTGGTGACTGGTCTTGTGTTGAGTCTGTTAACACTCTGTTTTTAACAGTTGATCTAAGAGCCTGACAGGAGTTCATGTGAACCCCTTCAAAGAAGAAAATGAAAAGTGTGTTGAAGGAATTGAGTCGGACTCGAAACCGAAGGTTGATATTGATCGGAGGTGGATCAATGGCTCCAAACCATTTCTCCTGAGCGGACATGCTCAACCAAATCCTCCTTTCCAGATTGCGTAATGTGTTAAATGTCGAAAATATTCTACAGTCGAGATGAGATCTGAGTCAGATCTATGGCCTCAATCAATTTCACATGCCGTACTTGTGTGGGTGAAGTCACGAATTCAAATCACGAAAGAGGGGTAGAGGTTGTGAAGATCAACATCCGCGATAAGAAAGGAAAAGAATTATATATAAATCAAATTTTTATAAAGGTGGCTTACAAGTTTAAGTTATAAAAGAAATATTTTATATTTTTATAAAAACAAAATTTGTTTTTGTAATAATATTAAACAAAATTCTTTATAAAACAAAAAGTGTTGGCCTAAAATCCCATCTCCAAGAACCACGATTTATATTATTTTATTAAGGAGGTATGATGTCACTTTGTCTCTTGGCATAAATTCAAATTGAGATCGCACACCAACCCGCCACTTTTGAAGCAAAATTAAACATAGATCAATGGCTCATATCAAACTCATTCACATCCAACGGCCAAAAGAAATTTCACATTGTGAAGTTGCACAGAGCAATTAAATTTTTCAATTTGTGAAATGATGTTAAATGGTAGATAGGTTTTGACGGTCAGATTGCCAAGTGAGGAAAATCCACGGTGTACGATCATTTCGCATTTTGAACTTGCATGAGGTAAGTGAACTTTCAGTCAGCAAAATTTTGTATTGGGATCCAGTTAAAACATGTGTTGTTGCAACATCAAGTCGCCCAACAAATCAATAGTGTAAAAATGTTTTCGCTTGGGAGAAGTATTGCTTGTTTAAAATTGCATGGATGAAAAGGAATTTTATACTATAAGCGGTTGAGCCAATGAAGCTTACACTAAAATCTCGAATGGTGCAGAAATTCTAGAAATTTAAATCTACAAATGAAGGGTTCAGCATTAAGAACATCCACACAAACACAGTATCTGAATTAAAGCAGTAGAGCATGGTTGTTTTTTAGGAAAATGACTGTTTTGGTCATTATTTTAAATGAATTGTTCCTGATGAACCAAGATGATTTTTCAAAAACGAAGAGAGGTTTTTCTTCACAACACAACTATATACAATAACCTCTCTCAATTTTTACCCAAGTGTTGTGGATTGAGATAATCAAAGTCATCTTCAGAGAGCTTATTTCCAGATTTTCAAATGACTGTTTTAGTCAATTATTTCAATCAATTGTTTCCAGAAAACTAGAAAGAATTTTCCGAAACTGAATGAGGTTTCTCTTAAGAACAGGATCATGTTCAATAACCACTCTCGGTTTTTAACCAGGTAATAGGTTTTAGAAGAAACAAAGTGAGTTCTACATGTCATGTTTAGGTTTTCCAAAGGACTGTTTTAGACATCACATTCAAATAATTGTTTCAGCCAAACGCAGTTGAATTTCAAGAAACTGAGAGAGGTTTTTATTCATCATAGGCCTATCTACAACAAAACCTTGAGATTTTACATAGGTATCATAGTTTGAGAGAATTTAAAATATCTTCACAGGGTATTTTTCCAGAAATTTACAGTTTTACTGTCTGAGTCATCATTTTCAAAATCAGATCCTGAGGAGATGGAAATGAATAAGAGGAAAATAAGACATGGGTTTTGTTTGGAACATGGCCAAATACAAAAACATATTTCATTTTTTGCACAGCTATCACCATCTGGGATATGCAGGAGGGGATTTAAGCCTATTTTTCTAGTATTCCGCATTTTATTTTTTGTCTTATGTGAATCGTGGTGTGCAGGCAACGTCTGGAGTTTGTTAAAGGATTTCCTTCCGTTGTAACAAATTTTGATTCCTCCATGCCGGTATGGGAATTCCAATTGCTATAAATATACCTCCTGAAGAAGGAGAAAAGGGTTGAAACCATTGTAATTTTGCTGTGTGTGTTTTTCAAGAGAATTTTAATATAATTGTAGAGCCGAGGTTGACATTTTCATACAGGGATTCATGTGTTGTTCGCACTTCAAGTCTATTATTTCCTTTATTATGTGAATCTTTTTCCAGTTTATCTCTCCCATTTTGTTTCCTTTCATATCTGAGACTTAGGGTATAATAGCTAGAAATTCATACTTGCTATGCTCCGTCTGTTGTTTCAGGTATTCACCAAAGCTTTCTTCTAAAGTTGATATGGAATTCATTCTTTGAAATTCTCTGTGTTGATGGTTTGTTCATGTTCCTCCTTTCCACTAGACAATTATGAATCGACTGTGATCAAGTGGCTACCTTGCCCCTGTGTTGAAATCGCTTGAATTAAGTTCTGATTATTTTTGTTATATATATTGACTCCATCACCCAATGGTGTTGTGTTTTGTTTCAACCAATTTTACAAACAATTTATATTTTCATTTGTATATATATGTGGCATTGTTAACATTTGGTGAGAGATCCCTCTCGGAATAGTAGAAGACCAGTTGTCTCTTCGAAAGTGGTTCTGCTGTTACTCGGGAGCGGGCCTTCCGCAACCTTTGGGCTCAATTCTGGTGCTAACAAAGTCTTTACTCACCACTCAATTGCCTATACCGAAACCATATCTATAAAATAATTTCACCTATCACATTCCTCTAGCTTCATACTTTGGGGGGGATTCTGTTACATCCAAAAATAGTCTTGATGCTCAATCCCTTGAATTTCCTTGGCCAAACTATATTTGGGAGATTTGTTGCTCAATTATAGGTAGCCTCACGCACCTTACCTCCTGGCATGGAGCGTCATACAAGCCTAGCGCCATTTTCCCACTAACAGAGTGCGTCGATGGCAATTTTTTCCTAATACCAATGAGCATCGACGCATCTTTCCCACTTGAAGAGAGCGTCAATAGTGCAAAAAAGCTAAAAAATATAAGATTCAAGAACCTTCTAGGAAAAATATCTCGTGGAGGCTTATCCTAACTACTTGGATTAGGTTTCACTCATGTCCATAGCCTTTAGGGATCATTCCTCACCTTCCTACCAAAATATATCATCCCATTTGAGCACTCTTTGGACTATAAAATAAAGCTACATGGATCATGTGAGAGGAGGAGAAAGAACCAATATAGCACCTTTATGTTGTTGGAATCAAGTCTAGTATAGGAGGAAAATGGAGTGGTTGTGAGTGATATTTGCATAGTTTGTAATGTGTGTGTGTCATTGAGTCAAAGGATTTTGTAAAAGCAAAGCTTTGACATCAAGGATTTGGTTTTAGATTTATTTTCTTATTTCCTAATACAAACATGTTCCCCTTTCCCATAAATTATTTGTGTTAATATCAATTATTTATTATTTGTTTCCTTTATCACTAGTATAGATTATTGAATTGTCTTGTTGCTCTCATCTTTTGTCTTGTTTTTTGTGTTCTTTAAGGTACAGACGACTACACAAGGATCTACAGAAAAAGGATGACCTTCAAACCCCTATGGTAAGGAGATCTTAACATTCATCTAGTTCAATCATCTAGGGAGATGATGCATTGATGTGTCTTTTTGTTCTAGATTTGTCCCATGTAGACTAGGGGAATAATCTTCATCCTTGTTGATTGAGAATTTCTAGTAGCATAAGTCTTCTTCAATCACTACAAATAGATTGAAATTCATTGGATCTTATCATAGGACCTACAATAAGATCAATGATGAACACTAGATTTCCGCATCCTCATAGTAGAAGCATGGGGCACATATCCCAGCCTTGACTAGGGGAACATATCCCAAGTCTAAAGTAGCACAATTCTCTCATATCAATTCACAAACTGTCAAAAGATGTGAAAGTGATGCACTATCCTTCTTTTATAGACAAAGTTTGCTTCATGGTCGAATTTCCTCTTCATGTGGTCCACTTTTCTCAACCAATGCGCCCTGATGAGTGGATAGAAGCTTGATTTGCTTTTCAAGATTTTATTTTTTCTTTCTTCCTTTAATACTTTATCCTACTTTATTGATTTGTCCTGCTTATTCTGTTTTATTCTGATTTTTTTTCTTTTGACCTGTTGTATCCTTCTTTTTTCTTTTTATCCTGTTTTACCCTACTTTTCTGCTTTATACTGCTTTTCTGATTTCTTGCTTCCTGCCAGCTTTTCTTGTTTTATTATATTTCCTATTTCTTTTCTGATTTGTATGCTTTCTCCTTTCTTTCATATTTTTCAAGTTCCTTGTAGTCAAACCTTATCTCCTAATGTGCCCCACATGGCCCATTATCTTTATTATTTTATTTAACATAAAACTTACTCATTGAAAATAATTTATCTAATAGTGCATATTCAACTTTAGGACATAATAAATTCTATTATTAATTAATTGTCTTGCTTCAAAATCTAATCCCAAGCAATTAATTGAATTTCCACTTAAAACCATAGGGGCTAACTGGCTAATAGAATGATCCATATGTCGCCAAAATGGGAACATGACAATCATCAATCCGAGTTTGTAAACTTGCGAGGTGAAAGGAAAAGTGTATGCATAGATAAGTCCTAAAGTGCTTCTAAACTATGAAAACAACTCACCTACCCTCACAAAAACAATTGAATTCCAACATTAATCAAAGAGAAATTCAATCTCAATCTAAGATGTCATTCAAGATTGATAAAGATCCATTATGAGCTCCTAAGGTAGAAATGCAGTCCAATCATATGTAATTCTTATTATGACTGGAATTACTTTGAGAGTCCCACTTTTAACATATTTAATCAATGCTTAGTAATGCATGTTAACTACATCTAAGAAAAATAAGAAACTATAATCATGAATCCCTGAGACCAATACTATCCAATTATGGACTATTCAATAGAACCCCAAGTTAATATAGGTGGCAAACAATAATCTACAAGTCTATTCTTTACCTGATATTGATTAAAACAAACATGAAATTAAACCTATTTTATATCATCACACTAATTCAAATATGGATTCTATAACTTCTGAAAATGAAACTTATGTCAAATCGTTGAAACTGTATGCTATAGCAATCATACTAAGGAAATCATAAGCTACATGGATTATTTAGGAAACGAAGAATGTTACTTTTAGAAAACCAAAGCACATTTACGCATAAGAAATAAATGAGAAACCATACACACCACACTACAAACAAGATAAACACATCAGGGCATTGTTTCTGAGAGGAAGGGGTCCTTTCCTTCTCCCAAAAACATGTCTTCAATTGTTAATTAAAATTCAAGAATATTTATTAAGGACTCATAAGAAAAAGGCTTCTATTAATTAAAGTAACAAAGTAAAATGGATTCGAGTCCCTTCTTCTATGTTATCTCTGAGTATGTCTCTTACCCTCCCATCCACATCTCAATTGGAATTCATACACATTACATCATACAACATTGTGCTACAGGAATAATCATTGTAGGATCGTTTCCAAAACAGTTGTAAAGATGGCACTGCCAAATTGCAATGTGAAACCATCTTAATGCTAATTTAGAATAGGAGGTTAAATTAACATATATTCTAGATAAACATAGAGAAAGGAAATATATATCTTCATCGCCATATTTCATGATTGAAGACATGAAATCTATCTTCGTTATGTTGTGTTATAGGAACAATGGATAGAACCGAAATATCGTGCTGGTGGTTTTCTGATGGCAAATTAGGCTAGTCTAGATAACATGGAACCATTTGGAAATAATTATCTACGAGATCCACATTCCCCTTTCACTTCATGAGGATCATAGGTACTCCCAACAACAAAGTCCTTGTCGAAAATATAGGTGTTGCTAAAAATAGCAGTAATTATCAAAAATGAAAATGTTACCAAAAGTGGTCAATAGTTATAGAAACCTGTTGCGAGAACTTATCTTATAACTTCATCAATCAAAACAAATTGAATTTCAATTTTATCCAAAATAAATAAATAAATAATTACATAGGAAAGGATTTTATACCTTTAAATCAATGTGGCATTTTGTAGGCACAATATAGAAGATTAAGCTACTAAAGATGATATAATAAAGTGGTTCATGGGGAAAAATAGTCAAAATAATAACCCATAGACATTCCTAGAAAATTCAAACTAGAAACTATACCGAGCTTTCTTTGATGGTGTTGCATAGAAAAACAATTCTATGAATGAAGAAAGAGGGAATGTATATTTTTTTTATAATAATTGGTACAAGTTAAAAGTGGAATTAACTAGGTGTTCAAATAAAAAGGCCAATTATTGGCCTTGAAATTTTATCTTCAGGTTAGCAATTGATAAAGGAGTTAAAAAAGTTCAAATCATGGGGATTCGTTACTTGTTATTTTGAAATTTGAGGTAATGAGATATAAAAGGAAATCCTTATGTCGAATGTTCTAACTAATGGAGTTGCATAAAGACCTTTTTCAAGGCTTTGAATGATGGTTGAGAGATGTCATCCCACGTTACTGAAACTCTTTTTTTCAAAAGGTACATGAAATATTTTGTGATGTTGGGTGAGAGCCCTAGAAAATATTTTATTAAGGGCTATCTTTGAATATGTACAAAATTTATAGAAGAAATCCTATGCTAATGTATCTGTCATGCATGTATACGAAGAAAGGAATGGGATTGTGTACTACCTATAAAGGAAGGATTAAATATGTTCCATGGAATTTGACTTTTGTGGGGAAATTAATATGGTGCTTTGTAAAATTTGGCGTAGGACCTTTCATGCAGAATTTTGATGAACTCAGGTTAAAATGTAAAGTGGATGATGGTCATATTTTCCTTTTATTTTGAATAACATTTTGGATAATATAATAGAGGAACTCTGGTTGAGAAAAGTTTATTTGGAATATTGTATAAGCAATTTAACAACATACTTTAACATACAGTTTGGTTTCTAGTTCATTTTTTGTTTTTCTACGAATGTGAGAAGGTATATGGTGTAAGGATGGTTCATCTGAGTGGATTTGAGTAGTTTTTTTCAATTTTCTAGGATTTTTATGTGTGGATGCATATTCATAAGAATTTAATTTTTTTTTATATGTATGAATGATTGCAGAGCCATTAAAAAAAGTGATTTTGTTGACATCAATAAACTCATATGTATAAACTTTTTTGGGAAAAAGGTTAGATGTAGATGGTTGAGAGTATAATTAATGAGGAAACGAACTTGATGTGTAGTGAATGAGATTGGATCCAATTGAATAGAACAAGTTCATGATTCGAGTCCTTTATGTGCAACAATAATTCTAATTATGATATGTTCTGGTTAAATAATATTAATTAGTTAGTCAATGCGTTTCTATACATGTCTATATGTCTATCTATATATTTATTTGTATAATTGTCATGTATCTATTTGTGAGTGAATTGGTCAATTAGTTAATCAACTAATTACCAGTTGTTTTTGTCTATCTCTATATGCATCCTCTATCCATTTATTGTTTTTCAATCTATATATCATGTGTTTGTTTTCCTTTCTATTTTGTTACATTCTTCTCTATGTATTTAAGTGAAATTTCCTCTTAAAAACATTTGCAAACAATTATTTTTTAAATAATCCTAATAAATTTATTTTTTCAAATCATAGAATATAATATAAATAATCAATTATACTATAGTCGAATAGTAAACATAAGGGTCCGCCGATGAGTTGGTATGTCCCACGAGGTAGTGCACAAAACACCCCATAAATTCAAGCCATGTGGAGGAACACACATTGTACACTTTCCCCGTGTATGGGGATTAATGTGAAGATGAGGGAGGGACAATGACCTAACCTCCCTTCTATCAAACTAGCACGTAGTGGTAATGAAACTAGAGGGAAAATGATGGTGATAATGCAGCTCAAACATGCAAGGACATGATGAATAAGAAGATAACTACAAGAGGTGGCCATCATACTCAATATGAATCATCTATGTTTAATTCCCCGCAAATGAATGAGAGGGAGATACAGTTCGACCTAGTGTGAGCTTCATGACAAAGTCTAGACTTGGAAGGGAATGTGGCTCACATGGGGATATGGTTAAAAGGCCTTTTATAGAGTCTCTACACAAAGTAACGGTGTTCTCTGCACTTGAAGGAAAACATTTCTATCTCAGGAAAACAGTTTTGTGAGTAGGGGAGGTGTTGCCGCCTTTCACACACCTGGGTCACGTGGCAAAAATCTTCAAGCCACTCGGTGTGTCCTTGGGGGCAAGTCTCGAGTCAAGGTTGTCACCTTGTTCTTGACTCCTCCGTTTAGGCTCAACTCCTAATGGAGCCAAGGGGGGTAGACCCTATTAAGTTACTAAGGATAATTACTTAGTGTTGTAATGTTAAACTGATTGAGTTAGGAGTTTGCAATTTAACTATAGATGATCAAAGATGGCAAGATACCCAAAGGAAGCGGGAACTTCTGAAAAGTGACCTCGAGGCGCCGATCTCTATCACACCCTAACGGGTGCGTTATGAACAATAGCCCCAGAGACTCCATTTCATCCCACATATTCCTTGCGGGTAGCCGTGAAGGTTTAGTTTTGGACATACTCCAAGTACTCTAGGGTATATCTGGAGTCCCCCCTTTGCCTAATTTTAATCAACTCACACTTCAATTTTAACTTAAAACATACCAAGAGGCAATCGCAAAGCACTCACTCCAAGCACGTGCAAGTACATTGTTTCTATTTTTTTGACTCCATTTTAAGGCACTGGTTATTTTCTTGCTTTATATATATATTGTGTCTTAGCATTGTGCTTTCGTGTGTTCATCTTTTGTATCTTGCCATCTTTGATCATCTATAGTTAAATTGCAAACTCCTAAGTAACTCAATCAGTTTAACATCACAACACTAAGTAATTATCCTTAGTAACTTAATAGGGTCTACCCCCCTTGGCTCCGTTAGGAGTTGAGCCTAAACGGGGGAGTCAAGAACAAGGTGACAGCCTTGACTCGATACTTTCCCCCAAGGACACACCGATTCGCTTGAATATGTCTGCCATGTGACCCAGGTGTGTGAAAGGCGGCAACACTCTTTTGGCATCGTTGCCGGGGATAAATCTTTTTATTCCCGAGTACGACTTTTGTTTTCTTCCTTTTTGTTTTTCCTTTGTTTGATGAATGCTTAGAGTAGATCTTTAATTTTCATCTGGCGACTCCACTAACTTTTTTCCAGTTTTATTTTTACAAAGAAAAGAAAAAAAAAAATTTGTGAAAAGATTTATAAATGCTTATTTTTCTTTTTCACATGGCGACTCCATTGAAGGGATAAAACCTTGTTATCTCATAAACTTATGAAGTTTTGTTGTTTGTAGATGAGCCCATGCTACATGTTAAAACCTTTAAAGCTCATCACTTGACAGCTCCACCTTTTCAGTACAAGGTTTAATCGTTTTATCAAATGGATACTATTTTGGATGAATTAAAGGAGAAATATGGTGCCCAGTTAACCTTAATGTTTCAACCTATCGATTTCTCAAACATCCTGGGTTTTCCTAACTATGGTGATGGTTTGGGGGATGCATATAACTGGCTTCCAACATTTCATGGAGATTATGGTGACTCGGCCATCTGGCATGTCAAATCTTTCCTTCAATTGATTGTTGACTTAAATATTCTTCATGAAGACAATATGATGGAAATGTTTGCTGGCACTTTTCAAGGTGAGGACTGTTTTTGGTTCTATCAAGGCCTTCCTAATAAATGTATAACTTCTTTTCCAAACTTCCTTTGGATGTTTTTAGAGCAGTGGCATGATGGCAGGGGTAGTATGAATGGTTTGAAAAAGTTCCTTGAAAAGATCTGTACCTTCTACCTGTCTGGGACAGAGTATCACATGGAAACATATGATGGACCTTTTTCCATGATACAAAGTATTTAAGACTTGGAATCACTTCTTGAACATTTAAGTGAAGAGGGGGTTCATGATACTCCAGTCAAAAGGCATCCGAGTAGTTATTTAAGAAAGGAAGCAATTAAGCATCTTTTAAAAGAGTATGAGGTATCTCCCAATACACAGCAAGATTCTGAGGAAAGGAAAATCCAAGATGATCATATTGAAGAGCTTCAGGAGTAGCCCATGATGGAACACATTGTTGAAGACTCTCCTCATGTCACCATAGCTGAAGACATTGAAGATTTGGTGTATTCTCAAGTGTGTCGCAATGCTGATACCTTTCCAGAAATCCCTCTAGAGAAATCCACTGAGCAACACATACCAAGTGATCCCATTGAATATGTCCAAAAGATTTCCTTGATTGAAGATAATATTGAAGATCCTCTTCATGATATCATAACAGAAGCCTATAAAAAACCTATGATAAGATCACTACAGTGTGTGGTGACACTAGACCTTGTTCTCCTCATGTTGATGAAGGTTTGGAAAGTTTATTGCCTTGTAACATTTTATCTGAAAAATAATGTTATGAATACAAGGAAGACATGGATAGGTAGGAGCATGATTCCATGGATGAAGAGTCCCCCACATATGACATGGATGGGAGTGATGACTATTGGAATTTCATAGATAATCCAACTTGAGAAAATCTTATGGAGAATCCCAACCATGATATGTCCAACAATGGGAGTGTCTATTCAAAAATTTGTGGAAGTCCAATCTACGATACATCCATAGAGGGAAGCACAGATCTGGATACCTGGGAAAACCTTAGTATGGAAGAGGAGCATTCAAAATTTTCACGTGATCATTCAAAATCATACCATGTAGAGCCACACAAGGGTATCAGTAATCAAGACATTGAGAAACAGTATTGTGAAAAGTCAGATGTAATGCAGTCAGTGGAATATCAGTCTTAGCCATCCTTTTCACATATAGAGGTTCCTTATGATTTGGAGCTACTTGGGGCTTGTGCAACAAGTTATCATTTGATAAGCCCCGATGATCAGTATGATGATGTAGTCAGTCTACCTCATCGTTCTGATTGGTATATCATTCCTATCCAGTCATGGATAGAAGCAGCCTGCATGAGCACATACAAGTTTGGGAAGAATTTTTATGACATTGTTCATGCCTATGATCTCCCATCCATCCCACCCATCCTGAATTATCGCGCAGGTTTGCATTTTCTGAATAAGGTATCCTTACTTTGGCCGGTAACCAAAGACAAGGAAAAAAAAATTATGTTAATAAAATGCTTAGGTGGTTACATTGGATTTCTGATTACACTTAACCCTTTTTATATCATGCTTAGAGTAGGAAAATAAGCTCCTTGAAAAAGAGCATTTACTTTCTGCATTTCTACTTAGCTATAATAAAACTTTGCTTCTTTTAGTTAGTTACATTTATGTTGTGTAAATAAATCAACTTAATGGTTCATTTGGTTTTCTATAAAACTTGTGCTACTGAGATTTTTCTTGTCAAGTTGAGATGTTTTTATAGGGTGTGCAAACCAGAGATTCTGGTATTCTTGTATCCTCTCCTTTCCCTATGACCAAATCGAGCACACGTCCCGCAGTTGGAGCCAGAATGTTACCACCTAAGTTGTACTTAGTGATTTT
>LPNX010026284.1:481815-810398 GCA_001517045.1 Pseudotsuga menziesii | reverse complement strand
AGTCATGTAGGTGCTCATTTTCAAGCTAAGAGCACCATGTAAACCCATGGACCCACTATTTCCTAGTTTTGAGTGATTTTCCATCACTCGGGTCAGAAAACTCCAAAAATCAATTATTTATTATTTTAATTAATAAATTGATGAATAATGGAGCAAATCCAAAATCATAAATCAGTGGATTCTCAGCCGATTTGATTGAAATCATTCAGATCTGAAGTAGATTGACTGGATCTGACAAATCCTTGACTGAAGGAGGTGATCAAATCAGATCCAGAGTTGATCTTCAGCATCCTTTATGGGGGGTTTCACCCTCCCTCTCTCCTTAACACGTTTTGGCTCATCTGGATGAGTTTTGGTGGATGCTTCAGTCAACAGGTTGAGGTGTCAGTCACATCAGCTCTCCGATTGACAATTGCACTCAATGAGACTCGGATCTGGCTCAGTTAGACACAGATCAGCCATTGATGGACTGTCCATCATCATATTTGGTCTATCTCCTTGAGATTTAAGCCCCCCCTGGGCTGGATCTCCTAGTTTTTGTATATATCCAAGCACAGCCTCCTCTTCCAAGCTGGTTAGAACTAGGATTGAGGTGCTGCTACTATTATACTGTTGTAATTCTTCATTTGAAATAAAGAAAAGCTTTGGAGGCTAGACGGTGTTGTGCCATTACATGTGTGGATGATTATTGCCATTATTTTACTGAGGTAACCTGTATCTGTATTCATTTTTTGCTAATTGCTTGTAGATCTGTTGTCAAGATTGATAATAGGCTTATTATAATCTTGATAGGAAAGGTGCTTTTCAATAAGTTTATTGATCATCTCCTTCCTTTGATGCATGTTTAGAGATCTAAATTCAACATGTCCTATAAGCTTATATGCATGTTATTTTGAATCTCTGTGTATGTACTAATCGGATCTCACAAGTTTCTTGGCAAGTTCTTTGATTTCAGCTGAGCTGCAAGTTCCTACATTGGAGAGGATCCTGATCTAGTTTGCTTCTTCGCTCTCTTCAAAATTTCCAAAGGCATAGTCCCTCGACATTCCACCTGAAAGCTCCACTGTGGATCTTCAAGGAAACCGGCATTTCTTTCCTCCTCTTCCTCCCTCAAGATCAACTCTTCACCCGGTTACCTTTTCATAGATTTGTTTTGGTTTATATCTATCATCTTAAAAGTAATTTCAACATATATCTATCCTCTCGAAGCTCATAGTCTATATCTTAGTTTTTTTTTGCACATAAAGTTCAATTTTAAGAAATCTAGCTAAAATTACCATATTTTCGCAAGCATTTTAGTGAAAATTTGTAGCTTGTTGTTATGGTAGTTTCATTTGTTGTATGATAAAATTTAATATTCTACAATATCAGTTCATATTTCATTGGCTGCACAAACAGCAATCCAAGATCCCAAGGAAAGCTTGCTTTCCTTGGTTTCTTTGTCACCTGTTTAGCTAGTTTTAAGTTCATCTTTTTTGAGTTAAGGTAGGCTGATCCAAAGGTACTCTTAAAGTGATTTTGGGAATATTTCATTCTAATATGCTTGCTGGTTTTTAGCAGGTTTGACAAAAATAAAGGAAGCTGCTGTTCAGAAGTGGCCTCGGGAGCGTTCAAATCCCCCCAGGAGTCTCCCATTTGACTAGAACCTTTGATTTTCGCACCTTGTAATCTCTTGATTTCAATCCATATAAGGATCAAGAGGAATTATATCAGTTCTCTGATATTGTAACCACTGTTAATAAAATTATTTTTGAATAGGCTCTTTCGAGCCCATTCCCCATCCCCCCTGGGGGGATTTGCGTCGGTGTCCTTTTTGTTGCTTTTTGCTCATTTCTTTTCAAACTAGTATTGATCTAATATGCAGGGTAGTATAATTTATTTTATTATTAATATCATATTCCATACTTTATATTTCAAAGTAATCTTAATACTTACCCCACGACTTCCCGATTGACCCGAAAGGGGAAACAGATTCGTGGTAGGACTAATTAGAAAACTAGAATTGTGTATCTGTTTTCTTTTGATCATTTGTTTTTCAGCTATTATAAAATTAACCCCTCCTTGATTCCCCGATTGAGATCCACTTGGATCAAAAGAGGTTCCTGGAGGGTTTTCTTTTAAACAAGAACACCCAGTTTAAAACTTACTAAAATTGACAAGACTCCAGTGTGTATGCTCTGCACTTGGTTGTGGTTCGTCTGATTAGTCAAGCTGTATCAAAAGCACTTGAGTGACTAGTATAATTAGGACTCACTCTCCCAAATTAACAAACCAACAACTGAAAATCCAACACCTAGATTGAACCATCACGGTGGCAAAATACCCAAAGGAAGCGGGAACTTCTGAAAAGTGACCTCGGGGCGCCGATCTCTGTCACACCCTAACAGGTGCGTTATGAACAATAGCCCCAGAGACTCCATTTCAGCCCACATATTCCTTGCGAGTAGCCGTGAAGGTTTAGTTTTGGACATACTCCAAGTACTCTAGGGTATATCTGGAGTCCCCCCTTTGCCTAATTTTAATCAACTCACACTTCAATTTTAACTTAAAACATACCAAGAGGCAATCGCAAAACACTCACTCCAAGCACGCGCAAGTACATTGTTTCTATTTTTTTGACTCCATTCTAAGGCACTGGTTATTTTCTTACTTTATATATATATTGTGTCTCAGCATTGTGCTTTCGTGTGTTCATCTTTTGTATCTTGCCATCTTTGATCATCTATAGTTAAATTGCAAACTCCTAAGTAACTCAATCAGTTTAACATCACAACACTAAGTAATTATCCTTAGTAACTTAATAGGGTCTACCCCCCTTGGCTCCGTTAGGAGTTGAGCCTAAACGGAGGAGTCAAGCACAAGGTGACAGCCTTAACTCGAGACTTTCCCCAAGGACACACTGAGTGGCTTGAAGATTTCTACCACGTGACCCAGGTGTGTGAAAGGCGGCAACAGGAGGTAACCTGTTTGGATTCCCTTCGACGAAAACGTTTCCCAAGATTATATCTACGATGGCAGGTTTGGGGAGAACCATGAAGAACATGAGAGGGGATAGCTGAAGGGGAACTTCATGGGCTAGGTAGGAAGCAGAGGAAGCTCAAGACACCATCTACCAATAAATCCGACTAAATATTCAAGCATAGCTAGCTCAAGTAGAAGTTGGGGTGAAGGCGAAGTAGAACTACTCCATACTTGAGGACATCATGGAAGAAATGAAGCCTTGGGTGAAATATTTGAGCAATACTAGGACACGAGACTTCAAATTCTACAAGAATTCGTCTCTCCATTGGACCACTAAATTGTTTATGCAAGGTGCTTAGGGACAATAAAGAAGAAAGGAATGAGTTGTTGCTTCAAATGGACAAGCTCAATTCCAAAATGAATTATCTTATCAAGCGTGTCATAGACATGGAATGTGAAGTTGTTGTTCAAGACCTAGGTGTAGAGCTACCTCTTATTTATGTTTTAGATGATGGCATGGATTTCTAGTTTAATTATGTCTCGAAATCTTTGTTTAGTTTTTGCTTATCATAGATTGACTTAAAACTACTTAACTTATAGTAATGAACTTTTAAATACCTAGAAGTTTAATTCTGAGAAACCAAAATTAATTGTAATAAACATTAACTACCATCATCATATTTATAATATGATATGAAATTTTATTAAAATAATAAATTTTTCAATTTTAAAAAATACAAATTATTAGATTCAACTTAATTGACGTTCATAGCCTATAATTGTGTTGTGTCGAATTAGGACTTTTAAGCCGTATGTTATTTTCTACCTTTGGAAACCAAAGTCCAAAACTACTCAAAGATATTTTCCACTAAACATGATGTTGAATTTTTAGTTTTGGAAATGAATATATCATTAAGTCAATGCTTTTTACGGAATTAGGACTTTTCAGGCGCTATGTTATTTTCTGTCCATTTTAAATTTTAAAACAAACCATTCAAAGATATTATCCACTAACTATGATGTTGCATGGTTAAACTTTAATTATATAAAATTAATGCATATGCGTTTTGAAGGGTTGAAAAGTGTGTTTGATTATTATTCTATGTTTTATTTTTATAAGGAATTTACTATAGTACTTTTAAGCTGTGAGGTTTTGTGGATGGTATTTAAATAAATTAGATTTAAAGGAGTTTTAAGTTTGGTTAATATAAAGTTATTTTAGGTTAATAATTTAAGATGTAAAGGTATTTAAGGTATTTAGTATAAGGGAGTGTTTTTTTTATAGGTATTTGGTACAAGTGGGAGTATGTAATTTTTATAGATTATTATAGATTATTTCAAGTGATGTGGTATTTCTTGAATAATGATAATAAGTCAATTTACAGTTATTTGTGAATAGTAGTTTATGATAGTCATCCTTAATGCTAATTTAACAACTAAATTATTATAAATTTTAATATTTTCAAAAAAATGCTCAAATTCAACATTATTATAACAATATATTTATTAAAAATTTAATATATATAATAAAAAATGAATTTTGATAGAAAAAATAAGACACCCTTTCATAACTACCAAATTAAAACCAACTAATTATCTATATCCTTTTCAATTATAATAGTTTTTTTTCATATTAAAATTTTAATTTGATTTTTTAATTATAATCAAATATCTTACTTTATTTTCATGTTTTTAGTTACACTTAGCAAGTATTAGTGTGTCACTGAATGTGCTTGTGACTAAAGCTAAAGTTAGAGGGTAGTTTTCAAATTCTAACTTTTATTCTATCACATAACGTAACATTAACATTTCTTATTGGGTATGTTTATGTAAAAGAATTATGTGTGTATGTGAATGGGAATGAAAAGGCATATATAAAAATGTACTTGTGATCATTTAAATGTGAATAATTCATTATTTCTTTATCAAAATATTTTTTTAGAAATTAATATTTATAAGTTGTGGGTTTTTTTTAAGAATTAAATTATAATAATAATAAAAGTAAGAATAATAGGAATACTTGTTATAATGATAATGTTGTTTTATAATACCTATCATAAACCAATTTTAAAAATAGAATATTATCACTTCAAAAAAATTATGTTGGTAGATCTAATGGCAGTGACCTTTAGTATTAACAATTTCCAACAAAGTTACCATCAACTAACTAAGGGAACATTTCATAAACATATTTTTTTTCGTTTACCCATGAACCCTAGTATCTAACAAACCCTTCGTCTTCTTGACCCTCTTAGCTATGGGTCTAGGTGGGTGAATCCCCTCCAACTCCTCATCCCTCTCTATTGAAGTAGTGTCCTTCTTAAAAATAGTGATTGCAAATTGTAAACACTCTTAGACTCACAAATGTGTACCATTGTGTTTCACGAGGAATATGTGATCTAACTCATAGGTTGCACTACCACTGAATATGTCATGGATCAAAGCCTTGGCTCTAGAAAAAAGACCGCTCATCAAACAACTTACTAGATTATATCCCTCACTACGGAAATAATCAATGAATGTAGATGAACTGGATAACCCTCATAAAAGGTAAGTTTTCTTATTATTTCTATGGAAGAGGCTACTTCACATTTTTGGTTGAGCTCAAAGAAGACAATGATTTCATCTACCAAATTAGTACATACTTTATTGGCCCATGATGAATGAACCTGAATTGTTGGTCTTCAGACTTTGATACTGAGTTAGTCATGCCTTCTGTAGTCCAAATCTTGGTACACCTTCCTCATCTTCTCCTTCACTGTTGGTATTATGGATCTTTGAAATCCATGGGAAATGCTCTAGAGAAATACATAGAAAAATTTGAACCTAAATCTAACATGTTTTCTTGTGCTAGAATTTGTATTGAGGTGGATTGAGAAAAAATTCTTTCGAAAGAAATAAATATCTCTCTAGATAATTGAACTCGCGTCCATATTTTAGACTATGAATAACACCCTTTTAAATGTAAACATTTCCATGAATATAACCAGTTCACCAAATACTATAAGATCTTCTCTCCGTCTTACATGCCAACAAGAGATTTTTGAAAAAATGAATTAAGAAAATTAATCTATCCAAAACAAGTAGTTGGCCCCAACAAATCCTATTCCTCATAAAGGAAATATCACCCACGTTGTTCTTTAACCCCTATACATGACTGGCCCTCAACCTTTTCCCACACTTTCATCATATCTCCCTTCCCACCACCACCCCCCCACCTCCTTCTATTTCTCAACCCATCTAGCCCTCCTTTCCACATGCAGTCACAGTTGTCGTTGATCCCTTTATTCCCTCTTTAGAGAACTACTCTTTTTCCCAAATTGAGACTTGTTTCAGAATGTTGAGTGGTTTTTTAGCCCCTCCTATTTCCCCAAACAAAATCCAACCAAGCTTAGGAGAAATTCAAACCAAAAAGAAATATCTTCAATAGTAGGATGAGGATGAAGATGAGGAAGGAAGAATTTAGAAGAAAATTGGTAGATAAATCAATGAATTCAAAAGAGAAGAGACAACCAATAGGGACAAAGTCTTTGGGTATTAACCGAATACGTTTGGTAATGGATTTAAAACCCCATAGAATAAAAAGTGAAAATGTTTTCCTCAAATTGCAGGGTATGGGAAATGAAAAAAAAAATAGTGAGAGATTTGATTCACTATAAAATTCCAAATATTATTATCCACTAAGAAATAAAATTAGAAGAAAGCATCATTATGGATCTAAAAAACAAAATTTGGAAATGTAGCAACATAACAACAACCATTGCAAGAGGATCCTTAGGAGGCATTTGCACACTTTCATACCAAACAATTGTTGAGTTATTCCAAATGTATGTATCTCAACGTTAGGTGTGTACATTACTGATGTTCAATGCAATCAGACACCAGATCCAGTTCTTAATATCTATGTGCTAGTGTATTATAGAGAAAAATAGGAATGCTGGTCATCCTTGAGATCCTATTTAAACTCCATTCCATTCTCCAAAAGATTCTAATTGGAGTTCTCAATATAGTTCTTTCACTAGATGAATATGTGGGATCATTTATAAGAGATTTAGTTATATAGATGGTGTATGAATTGATTGAGGATTGGCATATGTATGATCCAAAACCCTCAAAAAAAGGGAAATATACTTGGAGTAATAGAAAAATCATGCTTGGGAACATTTAAAAAAGGTTGGATAAGTTCCTACTACAATGATTCTTTCTATTGGAAATCAACATATTTCTTCCTCCATCCTCCCTTCTCTAGCCTCTTATCATAAACCACTCCTCCTCAATATCCAAGTGGAAGAAAACTATTGTCCAATATCCTCCAAATTAAACATTCTCTAGATCCAACATAACCAAACATAGGAAGTAATAGAAGCATGGAGACACACAATTCAAGGCTGTTCATCCTTTGTATGGGAATCATCACTTAAAGTGGCTACAAAAAATCTAAAATAATGGGTCAAAAACTCCTTCATTTATTCATCCCAATAGAGGAGAAATGTAGAAAAACTTGGACAACATATAGATCATAAAGGAGACTTAAGACAAATCTCCCTCATTATTCAAAAAATAATGATAGCTAGCTATAAAATTACATCATGCACAAAGAAAGGTAGAAGAGCACCAAAGGCTATAGTCCCAAAGATTGTGGCTAAAACAAATCAACATAAACACAAAAAAATTCCATAAACATCAGCCCAAAAAGTTAGAAATCATGTCCAAGAAATAACTCTAGAAAGTGGGGAAAGAGTTTCTAAGTTTGATTAACTCTTGAAGGTAACCTTTGAACATGATGTAAGTTTATACATAGAAGTATTTCTAATCTCAAACACAATAGTAAAATGACATTATTCAAGCCTTCCAAATATAATCATAAATAGTTATAGAAATGCCCTCAGAAGAAGTGTAATAAAGAGTGTAGAAGAAGAGGAAGTTATTAACAATATTTGGTGTCTTGGACTAGACAAGGCACCAAGACAGGTAGATTCATTATTCCCTTCTATGGGAATTGTTGGAACATTAGAAGAAATGATCTTTGTCGATCACTAAATGGAACAACATAGGTAATTATAGGAGGAGGGATAAATTTATCCTTCCTAGTGTTAATCCCTAAACAAATAAATGCCACTTCATTTGCTAGGTTCATGCACATATCTCTATGTAACCCATCTTACAAAACACTAACAATAAACTTATAAAACTTGTTATGTCATATCCTCCTTCATCTTGTCTCAAATAAATAGGAGGATTTGTAAAAAAAATATAACTAATAGATAAATACTATTCTTGTTTAGGAGGCCATCTACACTAGTTTTTTAAACAAAGAGAAATGGATGGTGATAAAATAGACATGCCTAAGGAATTTAACATAGAAAGGCATTAATTCCTCTTCAAGGTCCACCATAAATCTTGTTTTGTGTCATAGTTAATTGGGTCAATAAAATCATGTATAAGTAATCCTAGATTTTCCTTCTTGGTGAATGAAAGTTTAGTCCCATTCTTTCAAGGTAGACAAGGGATTTGAAGACGATGCCCTCTCTAGCCTAAGTTATGATATTTTATTGATAGATATCTTGGGGGGGGATCTTGAACCTAAGATAAGATTTAGGAATCGGATGGGGATACAACTTTTCAAAGGATTCAAGGCTATCACACTACCAATTTGTAGATGAAACCCGTTTTTAGGAGGATCCTTAGTGGTTATAACACACAAACTCAAGAATGCATTGGATAATTACCTTGATTCTTCTGGGGGGGAATACACAATACAAAAGTAGTAATATCAAACAAATGCCTCTCAACAAACAATGCAACAAATACAGAAATCTCTAGAATTTTCCCTAGCCATTCAATGGAATACTTTTAGATATCTTGGAATCCCAAATGCACTAAAGCATTTAAACGCGGTAAGAGAAAAATGACCAATTAGTGGTTACAATGACTTAATCCATCTAGTAAGGTGGTGCTAATCATATCTATATTTTCATCTCTCCTAATATATCAATATTCCACCCTTCTATATCCAACAAGAATTATAAATATGATTGGGAATGAAATTAAAACATGCCTTTGGAAAGTTTGGAACAAAATGAGAAATAAAGACGATATACTAAAATGGAGCACTGGTTAGATTGCCATACTATAGAGGTGGAATGACGATCAAATAACCCCTTCTAATGAACCTACCATTAGGATCCAAAATTCTATGGGGACTCATTATAGATGAAAAGGAGAGGTGGAAAGAAATAATTCACAAAAAGAACTGGACCAAGGGTAGGATCATAGGCTTGGATGATCCCCTCTTAGAAATCAAAATTTCATCTATATAACAATTATGTTAGGATTTTGCATCCATCATTCAATATCACCTATCATGGGTTCCTGTCAATGGAAAGAAAACTTTTTGAGATGTCCCATGCTTTCTCAAGACTCGGTCCTATCTAGCATAAAGAACTGACTATTAGAACAAGGGTTGGAAAGCCTCTATGACTTATTAAGTTGGTAGAAAAATAAAATGGAATGTGGAACGAATGTAAACCTCTTCATCCCCTATAAAAATATAAAATATTGTCCTTGTACTCATGTCTTTGAGGAGATGATACTATTGGTAAAGTTGTCAAGGACACTTAGAGATGGAGGATAAATGGAGGCCCTTGTATAATAAAATATGATTACTCTCTCATATTGGTTTCCTAAGAGCTACCACCCCAATTATCAAGCTAGAATCAGATATGATATAGAGACTATCTCCCAAAAGTTGGGATTTTATGTTGGCTTATGGTGCAAGGTACATCCCTAGTGGTAGGGAACTTGAAAAAATGAGGAATGTAAGGATATTCAAGGATTAATACTTTCTTAAGAGGTCCTAATGTGCCTTTGTTGTCTCTAGAATGAAATATTTGGGTTATATTGTTACTCAATGATGGTGTGCATGTGGATCCAAAGAAAATTGAAGCAATCAAGGATTGGTATTTCCCCAAAAATATTTATGTCTTAACAAGCTTCTTGGTATCACTTATTATTACATTAAGTTCGTACAAAACTATGGTAAGGTTATAGCTCCCCTCAAAGGTGGCAAGTGTTAGGAAGGTTTTGTTTTTACCTAATGGAAAATAAGTGGTTAGGCATCATATTCACAACTAAAAACTTTGTTGAGTTATATTCCATACTCTATGGATCTAAAATAATCTCGCCATTTGAAATCTCTCAATTAATGATCTTGAAGATATTCTCAACAAGATTGAGTGGAATCTTTATTTTGGCATATCCAATGGTATAACAATTGTTTGTATGATAAACTCACTAATGCAGGAAATCAATTAGACAAAGGTGTAATGGTGTTAAAAAGTAATCCTCCACTATGAAAGTGGATCCCATAACTTTAATGAAGGGTTTGTGTAAGTTTCCCCCTCTTAACCAACATTAATTAGGGGTGCTATGTGGTTTTTGAAATTTTATTGCGCCGAGAGGCGCTCTACAGCCCAGTATGGGGGAGATCTTGTAACGTTATGTAACATTGCATAATGTTACGTAACGTTACATAGTGTTACATAGATGTCGGCTATAAAAAACAAAACTTTTAATTATATTCCAAAATAAATCTCGGCCACAAAAACAACCTAATTTGGCAGAGATGTTGTAATGTTCCTACCTAACAAAATAATAATAAAAATAAATAAAAAATTTAATTATTGGCCATAAAAAATGTCGGTGAGAAAAACAACACAATATAGGGCACATGTTGTAATGTTTCTACTTAACAAAATAATAAAAAATAAAAAAATGAATTATCGGCAAAAGAAATGTTGGTCATGCACATGGTTTTAAAACCATGTGCAAGGCCTCCTAAAAAAACCCATGGTTTTATTGTACATGGTTTAGGAGAGCCTTACAAATGGTTTTAAATCCATGTGCAAGGCCTCCTAAACAACCCATGTTTTTATTGTACATGGTTTAGGAGGTAGTTGAAAATGGTTTTAATACCATGTGAAAGTCCTCCTAAACAACCCTTGATTTTAGGAGGGCCTTGCACATGGTTTTAAAACTATGTATGGGGGAGATGTTCTAATGTTCTTTCCTAACAAAATAAAAAATAATAAAAAATATTATATGCAGCCATAAATAGTATTAAATATTAATAATAAAAATATTATTTGTGGACCTTAAATAAAAAGATTTACCTTTTGGTATGAATCACATTAAAGCTGATAGTTGAGTGCAATACTTAAGAAGAGGTCTGCACCTCCAAAGATTTGATCCCTCTCGGCGCTTGATAGAGCCTAGGATTTGGATCTATGCTGGTTTAAATGCAAAAAAAAATATTTTATGCATGATTAGGGGGTGACATGTGGCCAAGAAATCCCCCAAACAACCTCAAGATATATGCCATTTACATTGCAAACTCCTCACATCTTTTCCATGTGGGGTCTCATCTCATTGCACCGTGAATATTCGGGATCACTCATAGGTAATTACAATGTTTGATGTGCAATCTTGGAGAGAAGTTGGGATAAATCCAGGATGAAGGATGGATTCTTGTAATACCCTAGTTTTGAACCTATAATGTAATTTTGTAAATACTTATTTAAAATGATAAGAATCCAGAAACAAATGGTCCAAGGTGACCAAGCTATTGTAAATATGTACATTTTAAATATTAATATAAAATATCTAACGGTTGTAAAGGAAGAAGGATGAAGAAGAGATGGGGGGATATGACTCCACAAGAGGAAAAGTGATAGTGGGATAAGGGAAAATGACTCTAGTGGGATTAACTTATCACCTTAACCTTAGCCTTAGCAATTTAACCAAATATCCTAATCCATGATTAAGAGACATTCTTTGATTAAGAATTATTAAATTGTATTAAGAGTGGATTAATAGGAAAAATCCAAGCATATAAAAGGGAAGAATTTAGATTTTGGAGGGTTCGTACTTCCATTGATTCCAATTACTTGAATTCCATTCTTCCTAATTATACCTTCACTAGGATTCCTTGAGACTGATACCTATGATAGAGGAATAGATTTTTCATAAATGAACTTGAACTTTCCATGGCATTAACCCTGGTAGACTAGTGCATGAGAGGAACCTGTTCTGCAGCTTATGCCCTGGAGTCCCAATTGGAGACTTCCTATCTAACCTATGTCAGAGAATCAAAAGGAGAATGAGAGGCTACCAGAGGGATTATGATGTAGGAGAATCCTTCTCTCCATCCAAGTACAAGCCCAATGTTTGGATCATACCTAGAAGGGGTCCTCATTTCATGAATTAAGAAATTTCCTTAACTATAATTAGTTAGCAGATTGTTGAGTGTATTGAGGATCTGAACCCAAATTGGTTCATGAATCCTGTTGTATATATTTTGTAAGTCTTCGAGGCAATAGGGGTAGCCAAACAATGTAAATCTGGCTAAAAGGTAGCCAAACAATGTAAATCTTGCTAGAGGTGGCCAAACAGTGATAAATCAGGTCAAGGACACTAATTAGAGTTGTATCATGTCTATAAAGATCAATATGTAGATTCTGGATCAATGTGAATGTACAAATTACTTATATTGAGTAAAGGAAAACCTATTTCGGCATATCTCTATGTAAATGCAGTTCTGTCTAAATGTATGAATACATAAATTGAATGATTGATTATCTATGTTAATGGTTAATAGATATGTGTGTACTGTACTCTGTAAATTAGGGATTTTGACGTTACAGAAGACGTTTCAGAAATCCTTGTGTATGGTTTCTTGTGTAATTGATGTGTTTGCAGTGTAAACCTTGGATCGATGCATCGATGAATAAATTTGCAGAGTTGCATGAAGAATGAAGCTATGGAAGCTATGGACAAATCCAACGAAGAATATCAAATCCAGAAGAAGCTAGATTGAGTCGATTGATCGATCTTCTGATCAATCAATGCAATATTGTAGAGAGTACATTCAATTCATTCGATAGAGATTGGACAATACGAATTAAAGGAGAAAGGATGGATTGACGGTGGGAAAAGATTCACAAAGTGAACTTGCATGGGAGATAAGAGATCTGCAAAGATAAAGTGAAGTTCTATGGGTAAAAGCAGATCAACGGACGAGATCAAAGACACAAGAGATTGTTGGCTCTCAAAAGTTGTAGAAATAGATTTGCGAAAGGAAATTGGGGAATCCCAATTCAGGAAAAGTTGAAGGCACGTCGGCAGTCTGCAATCCACAAACCGACTGCAGAAAGAGACTTGTGGAAGGAAAATTATGGAAGCCCAATTCTGGGAAAAGTGGGAAGCGAGGTCTGCAATCCGCAATCCGATTGTAGAAAGAACCATTGTGGCCACACGAATGCAGAAGTCAATTTTTGGGAAAACTAGGAATTGCATACCCGTAACCCGAAATCCAC
Organism: Pseudotsuga menziesii; assembly: GCA_001517045.1. Lineage (NCBI taxonomy): Eukaryota > Viridiplantae > Streptophyta > Pinopsida > Pinales > Pinaceae > Pseudotsuga > Pseudotsuga menziesii. Next base: position 797,064 of record LPNX010026284.1, on the reverse strand, counting down.
AATTGCAGAAAGGAGCTTGTGGAAAGGTTGTTGCAGAAACTCAATTGCAGAATTGATTTTGTGGAATAAGAGTTGGGGATCGAATTAGTTGAGGCTGATTCAGAGACGCAAAAGAAATATTTGGTTGAGAAGCCAAATTTAGATGTTTGCTAAATGTAGAAAAAATTAAATTTTGGGGAAGGAGTTGGGATATGGAAATTTGGGGTTCCCCTCTGCATAATGTCGTATTAGAGAAAGAAGATCTTGTAGGTTGAGTGCTCTACATAAAGTGAGATATCATAAAATAAGTTTGATATGTTTCTATGAGTACTCATGCTGATACCATCAAGTGGTATTAGAGCAGAAAAAGAATTCTGCGTGAAGACTGTTAGAGCTCGGATCGGAACCAAGAAGTAAATCAAATTCTGATTTTCAATTTATGTTAAAATTGAATACTAACAATTGTGTTGAGAAGTTTCATCGAGTGAGGGTATTCATAATTGATTTAAATCAAGAATTGTAGACAAAGAGATGTTTTTATCCAACTATACAAGTGCAAAAGTCTTAAAGGTATGGACTGATTGATGTTTTATTTAACTCTGGGTATAAGAATCTGTTGAAATAAATAGGAAAGGTTTGGAAGCAACGATGGCAGCTAGAGGATATATATCAAGGATAATTGTATTCTTGAGGAAGAGTTTGTGAACTCTTGGAGAAAAGAGAAAATCGTGGCAGGACCTAAAGATCCAACAGAGGTTGGAGTACAAGAAGGGGACAAGTTGAATGTTCTCAAAGAAGAAGTGGATCTGCACAATCATATAGGAGCAAAAGAAGTTGCTAACAAGGTTCTAGAAGAGAAGAACCAAGGATAGAGATAGCTTGTTGAGGTATAGTAGAAGGTATGAAGACTTGTTGAGAGGAGGCTTGGGAGCAGTACACAAGTGAACAAGATGAAGTTCGCAGAAGAAAAGAAGATGGAGATGATGACTACTGGAAGTCATTTCAAAGGTTCAAATAAAATCCACAACAGAAGAAAAGATGTCAAGGAAAAAGACAACAACAAGATGAGTCAAGAGGAGTATGACAAAGAATTAGTTGGCATAGGATTTCAACTTATTCATTTGGAGATGTTTATACAGAAAGAGGACCAGAGGTATGGTTGGATCATGAAAAGGAATGTAAGATGGCATTCACTACATGTGAAGCTACAACAAAGTATGTTTGTTGGATTGAAGGAAGAACTCAGGATAGTTGAGTTTGAGATGGATGTTTTGGTATGTGAACCAAAACATGGTCCATTGTTGGGAGAATATGTCAGTGAGGATGCAGAAAAGGAAAGACTAGTTGAAAGTCCCATGGATTCTGTAAAGAGTACAGATCAACTTATGGATGAGATAACTGTGAGGCCAAATGAGACCAAGAGGTCTCATGTTTTTGAGACTGACGATTTTCTTGTGATTACAGGTTTTGTTGCAAATGATAGGAAAACTTTTGAAACTGTCTTCAAATTTGATGAAGTCAAATATGATGAAGAAAGTATCTTGAATGAGCAAAGGTATGAAGCATTGCAACAAAAGGAACTCATTGATGAGTTGCTTGATGGAGGAACATAGTCAATTGAAGATGATCTGAAGATGAAGGTATAAAAAGAAATGTGCAAAGACATTTCTATAGGGAAGAACCAGAATTGCATTCTGATGAAGGAAAAAGTTGAACAGTCACCTTGGACTGTCATGTAGTTTGCAGGAAAAGAAGATGTGCTTTCCAAAATCATGATAACATAATATAATTATGTTGTAGTAAGAGATGAGATGGTATCCTATGAATATTATATCAATCCTGTAGCTAATACTGTTGAAGAAATTGATGATGGTGAAAGTTTGATGTTGTGTTCAAACCAACACAAAGGGAGGATGCCAAAGAAAATATCAACAAGGACTTCAAAGTCTCATGTTTTTTAAACTGATTTTTGGTGTGTGTTTGCAGGTATTTAAGAAAGTGAAGACAGACAGAGGAATAAATATGTCATCACAAAGGCAGAGACCATATTGTATCAAAAGGGTGATCAGTACCTAAAAGAACTTGTTATTTTAGAGTTGTCTAATGAAGACAAAGAGAAACTTTCTAAGCTCAGAAAGTATGATGAAGAGTTAGAAATGCTGGAAGATTGGTTAATTAATCGAAGGATTGATAAAGATGATTTCTTAATGCTTGGTTGCAGCATTGGAAAGGAGCAGATAGAAGGTCAAAACATTAAAATTTCTTGAGAAGAAGTGGATAGAAGCAGAGATTCAAGAGAACCGCAGCAGTTTCAGAACAAGAGGATGCAAGCATAACATCCAAAGGATAGATTGGAAATGGAGATTGAAGAACTAGGGATTCTTATGGTGAAGGTGTTCCAAAGAAGGAATGAAGAAAGAATGGATATTTACATAAAAAGGGAAAAGAAACAAAACAACAGCAGATCACATATGATAGAAGAAGATTATGAAAACAAAGCTAGTGGAGCATTACAGAAAAAAGTATGGAATCCAAGATAATTATAGCCAGTAAAAAGACAATAGAACAACCATGAAGCAAATGGAAAACTACAAAACAAATTTTGGGATCCAGGAATACTGAATATGGAAGGTTATGACCAAGAGGTCATATTTCTTTCTTCCTGGGGAGTCTGATGCAAGAGCATCCTGCTCTCCATCCAAGTACAAGCCCAATGTTTGGATCATACCTAGAAGGGGTCCTCATTTCCTGAATTAATAGTCATTGAACTATTATATTGTAAACAAACCTATGTTTAAATGTGATTCTAAATGGGTGATGCATCATTTAGGTGAGTCACTAGGTGGATGGATGAATGATAGATTCAAAGTGTGAGTCATGTAGCAAATCCCTCATCTAATGGTAGCGAGTCATAGGATATGCTTAAGAGTTTTCCTTAATTAGAATTAGTTAACATATTGTTGAGTGTATTAAGGATCTTAACTCGAATTGGTTCATGAATTCTGAGTATATATTTTGTAATCCTTCGAGAAAATTGGGGGTATCCAAAAAATGTAAATCTAGCTAAAAGGTAGCCAAACAATATAAATCTGGCTAGAGGTGGCCAAACAGTGAGAACTCAGGTCAAGGACACTAATTAGAGTTATATTAGGTCTATAAAGATCAGAACATAGATTCTGAATCAATCTGAATGTAAAAATTACTTATATTGAGTAAAGGAAAGCGTATTTCAGCATATCTCTGTGTAAATGCAGTTATGTCTGAATGTATGAATACATGAATTGAATGATCGATGATCTCTACTAATGGTGATAGATCTGTGTGTACTGTACTATGTAAATTAGGGATTTTTAGGTTACAGAATATGTCTAAGCAATCCCTATGTATGGTTTCTTATGTAATTGATGTGTTTGTTGTGTAAACCTTGGATCGATGCTTGGATGAATAAATTTGTAGAGTTGTGTGAAGAATGAAGATATGGAAGTTATGGATAGATCCTAGGAAGAAGATCAAGTTCAAAAGAAGGTAGATCGAGTTGATTGATCGATATTTTGGTCAATCAACGTAAAATTGTAGAGAGTACATTCAATTCATTCAACAGAGATTGGATGATCCTGCTTAAAGGAGAAAGGATGGATCGACAGTGGGAAAATATTCATGAAGTGAACCTGCACGGGAGATAAGAGATCTGCAAAGTTAAAGTGAACTTTCGCAGGTGATAGAAGATCGACAAACAAGATCAAAGCTGCAAGAGATTTACGACTCTTATAATTTGTAGAAATAGATTTGCAGAAGGAAATTGGGGAATCCCATTTCGGGAAAAGTTGAAGGCACGTCTGCAATCCGCAATCCTCGACCCGACTGCAGAAAGAGACTTATAGAAGGAAAATTGTGGAAGCACAAATCTGGGAAAGTGGGAAGGTGGATCCACAATCTGCAATCCAATTGTGAAAAAGGACCATTGTGGTTGTATGCTTGTGGAAGTCATTTTTTGGGAAAACTGGGAATTGCATACCTGCAACCCGCAATCCGCAATTGTGGAAAAGAGCTTGCAAAAACTCAATTGCGAAATTGAGTTTGAGGAATAAGAGTTGGGGATCGAATTATTTGAGGCTGATTCAAACACACAGAAGAAATATTTGGCTGAGAATCCAAATTTAGAGGTTTTCTAAATGTAGAGAAAACTAAATCCTAGGGAAGCAGTTGGGATATGGCGATTTGGGGTTCCCCTCTGCATCAGATTAGCTCAGTGAAGGGGCTTGTTCCTATCATTTTTTATGTTGATGGGCAAGGAGAATCAATGGTTGGGATAGTTATGGAGGGCGTTGCATGAACTAGGGGTTGCATGAAATATTGAGATGTATAGAGGTCAGGGAAAGAGTGTAACGAACACAAATAGGATAATAATTATATAAGGTTAATAATTAACAATTATTATTTTATTTAATTATTAACCTTATTTAATTATTATCCGCCTTCACTTCTATGCACCTCCACGCCGACCTGCTCCCTGGCTGCTCCCTTCGCCACCCCAGCTACCACCATTCACCTGCACTCTATCTTCCGCGCACCTGACCACCTTCGTTTTCCATTGGATATGCATCCATTCTCCACCGATCCGTCATCCCACCTGCCACTTCCCATTTGCACTCCCATTCTATCATCAACCCCACGCCTGCATCCCCTGCGGCCCTCCCCCAACCAACCTTCCCTCGCTCCTACCCTATCCATGTCACCTCATCTCCTCTGCAATCGTCGCTCCTCTGCCTCCACCCCTTATGCACTGCCACTCCCTCTCCCTCCTTCACAGCTCCACGCTGGTCCACACAGCCCCTTCCTCCCTACGCCTCCACGCTGCGATTCCTTCTCCATTTGTCATTCCTCACGCCGTCACTCCCCATTACCTGCACAAAAAAACAATATATTATAACATAATATAATAAAACATATTATTTCAATATATTGTAATATAATATATATTTATAACAATACATTTAAAATATATATATATATATATATCAAATATTATAATTCTTTATTATAATATTTGTTTAAAAAAAAGTCTATATACAAATATTATATACTTTATATATAAAAAATAATAATAATAATATTGATTAGATAAATTAATATTTATTATTAAAAAAATAAAAAATAAAAGAGAAGTCAAGACTAGATATCGTCGAAGAAACCCAAATCCAAGGAAGACCCGTCAAGAAATCGATAGCCATCTATCATTAAAGAAATTAGAGACCATTAAATTCGGTTTGCAACTACAAATAGAGAAATTAGAAGCCAAGCTAAAGCATTATCAGAGAGACAATGAAGAGTTACATAACATAAATACAAAATCGAAAATGTTGATTAAATTAAATAAGATGCAAAAAGAGCGCAAGGAACAAAACATTTTTGACCGGAAAAATCATATAGAAAATTTGTCTACCCAAATCTACACAAGGTGTAAATAATGTTGTCCAAGGTTTGTATAGCTCTGATACCACTGTAACATCCATAGTTGGATATTCTCAATTAAGTAATTTATGAAATAACTTGCATATCCATAGATAATAAAATATGAATAAATTGATGGATAAAAAGATGATAGGATATTACAACATAGCTTACCTTTAATATGGCTTGAGCATTTCATAATGAAGAGTTATGTCCCTTCACATTAATAGCTACTACTATAATAATTAACAATTATTATTTTATTTAATTATTAACTGTATTTAACTATTATCCTATTTGTGTTCGTTACATTGTCACTCCCTTAGAAAGGCTTTGTCCTCAAAGCCTTATAATGTTTCTGCATCATTTTTTATGGTGTCACAACTCACGAGGCATGTCAATACAAACTACTAAGAGTTGAGCACAACTTCCGATATGTGGACGAATCAATCCATCCCAAATTGATTTATTGTGGACTATTGGCATTCCATACTGATCTATCATTAGGAGATTTGATCACATGGGTACAGTTATCTTTCAACATTTCCCACTTTTTAGAATATCTGTTTTTATGCTTGGGGTGTTGATATTGAATTTTGACAATGTCATTTTCTTGTACGAGTGTCATCTTTTGAGCAATGATCTGAGTAGAAAGTTGTATTTTCATCTCTTGAGGTTTTAAGGTTTCATTCTGTATCTTTTCCAACTTGTTTTCTAACTGCATGTTATCATTTTGAAACTTCTTAATCACTTCTACATGTGATTTGCTGTCATCTTCAAACTATTTAAGTTGTTCCTTAAGATCTTCATTATGCCTTATGATACAACAATTTTCTTCCTGTTTGTCTAGAATTTTTCCTTCAATGTCTTCCATAGATTGTTCTGTCTTTCGACTACTTTTCAACTTCTTAATTTTTGTGACTAGTGTTTTATCATGATTTCTTAATATGAAAATTTATTCGGAATTGCTTGATAACACCTTGTTGACTTTTGTCAGTTCTAACTTATGTGTCTTCTTACTGTCGTCATACTGTTGCTGCATTTTTTCTTTTTGTTGTTTATGATGACGTAACTCTGTTTCTTGATTTTCTAACTTCATCTGGACTTGTGCCAATTCAGCATCTTTTTTCATCATGAGTTTGTTTAGATGCTTTATTTCTTCTTCTAATTCATTATCACATCCATATGGTGATTTGTTGTCATTTTTTGATTTTCTGATCTCGTCGTCTAAGTTTTGATTATGAATTTTTAAGCATGATATATCTTTATCCTGATCAAATAACATTTTCTTGTTATCACTTATGGTCCATTCTAGCTATCGATTTTGGTTCCATAAGCAACGATTCTCATTGTCTCTCCACTCTTTCAACCGCTTCTGCGTCTCAACGTCATCCTGTATACTTTTATTGATCGCCTTATATTGCTCTAACTCATCCATTTTTTTTGTAGCTGTGACTTGATTTCCGAATATGTAGGTGCCATTGTTTGTGACTTTGTTTTTACTTCACTTTTGTCTTCTTTTCTTTTTATCTTTTTTTTTCCAATAATTTTGTAAAATGCGAGTAGATTGGGTGGTTGGGAGGAATAAGTGTTACCTTCCCCACCTAGGTTCAAATCTCACTTGCTTCTTTGTAGTTATTATTATGCACTTTTTATATTCAAACCCAAACCCACTTTAAGAAACCACATGTGGTTTCACTCTTACCTTCTTCTTTTTTAACTTTTATCTTTTCTTTTTTAACTGTTCTTTTCTTTTCTTTTCTTTTACCTCTTTTTTGGGGGGGGTTACTTTTACCTTTTTTTTATTTTTTTATTTTTTAAGGACAAAGTCCTATTTTTTTGGGAAACCCAAATATACAGAAGGTGTAAATAATGTTTTCCAAGGTCCGTATAGCTCTGATACCACTGTAACATCCATAGTTGGATATTCTCAATTAAGTAATTTCTGAAATAACCCACATATCCGTAGATAATAAAATATGAATAAATTGATGGATAAAAATATGATAGGATATTACAACATGGCTCCCCTTTAATATGGATTGAATGTTTCATAATGAAGAGTTATGTCCCTTCACATTAATAGCTACTACTATAATAATTAACAATTATTATTTTATTTAATTATTATCCTATTTGTGTTCGTTACAAAGAGATTTTCCATTGTGGATTGATAGCCCTAGCTCAAGATTGGTCTGTCAAATAAAGATATGGATTGATAGATACTATATTGGCTGGGAGGAATGTGCTTAACCTACATCCAGTTGGACAACAATTTATTAAAAAGGTAAGTTTCTAACTATGTATAAATTCCATGGTTTAATCTATGTTTGCGTACTATTTTATTTATTGTTAATTATGATTGTATATGTGAATGGAAGGCTTGGCATGTTCTGAACGGTTTCATGTTATAAATTGCATGTAATTATTAATAATTGCATATGATGAATTGGGCAACGATATGCTTGTATTCCACTATTAAATTGAATAAAATTATGAAAAAAAATGAATTTGGATATAAGTGGTGAATTCATATATGGAATTTAAGTAACATGTGGTCTCCATGGTTGACTAGGGCTACTAGGTATGTGACACTTCTGGTTATTATTGTGGCTTGTATGAAATGTTATAGCCAAAATGACATATCTCTTCCTATGACCACTTTCCCATGATTCTATCGCATGACGACACTTCATGAAAGTCACTGAAAAAACACCTAACTTGGAGTATCCATATATTTAGTTATGTAACTCTGTTTGACCTATTCTCTACACTGTTGGAAAGGTATCTGAGTCAGATAAAACTTTCCAGAAGACACCAAAGTCTGAAAATTCCTAGAAGTACCCTAAAAATGAGATTTTTTTATGTATACGCGAGTTGCCTTAAGGAAACCCACGTATTCCACTTTTTATACGTGACTTGTTCTACATGATAACCACGTATTCCATGAATTTGAAACTATTTACATTGCAACCCGCATATCATACATGAGTATTGTTACTGCAACCCATGTATGTCCCTTGAATACGCGACTATTGTCTCTGAAGCCCGTGTATTTTTCCTGTAGATGTCAAAAAAGAAGTTTCTTAGATTTTGGGTAGTTTGGGTGGTTATGCAACTGACCCATACAGTTGTAACTACTTTTTCTTCAAACCTATGTCTTTAGAAACATATAAATAGAGGTAGAGAGGTCCATGAGAGAAGACTTGAACTTTTGCATTGTCATGTTGGAGGAATTGGGACTCTCTTTACCCCCACCTTTTCCCTAGAAGTTGTCTCCTTGTGTTCCAGAGCTTGGATGCTGAGTTCCTCGAAGAAGAGAAGTAGCAGAACTAGATCAAGATTTTGTGAGTTTCCCAACTTGAAGAGAAGGTATATTTGTAATTATTTTCATGATTAATAAAGATGTGATGTGGATGTGATGTCCTTCTTCTTCCCAAATCATTATTCAATGTGTATTTCAATCTCTGTTTTGATTATAGGATGATGTATATCCATTTAGGATATCATGTTTTACTGAACATAATCTCCTTTCATATAGTCTATTTGGTTTGAGGAAGGTATAACTTGTTTTGCAAGTCTCTTGGGGAAGAAGAGCAGGAAAAGGGCTAGAGAAAGCTTGGAAGAGCCTTCAGTTTATCAGGTATGGACCATACTTATCTCTAAATATTGCTTATATTTACTTAAAGAACTATATGCATCCACCTTTAAACCCCAGTGCGTTGATGGGCTCTTAAACCCTAGCTATAGGAAACTTTCCTGTACAACAGAACTGGCGACTCCACTAGGGAGAGCGTTGTCTTTTTGGGGTTTCTCTATCTTTCTTCCAGTCTTTTGCAAGGTTTCAGGTCCTTCTTGCCACTTACTAACACCTTCTCAGTCTATTACTACACCTCCCATGCCTTCCTAAGGTAGTTTTTGGAATTTTGTGGGCCTTTCCCACCCATACGTGAGTTGCAGACTCCATAGTCGCGTGTCTGTTATGTACACGTGACTTGATATACTGTCAACCCACGTATGACACATGATCGATTAGTAGGGAAACTCATGTATGCCCCTAGAACAGTGCTTTCCTATTTTTGTGGTTTTTCTATTGTTTGAGGGTTGTTTGGTAGGATTTTTGGGGTCCTCTGCAAGTGCATGAATCCACAGAGTTAGTGTCATCCATTTTGGGTGTTCTTTATCTAGGTTTCAAGTTCTTTTGTAGCACTAGGTTTTTCTCTTTGCTCTATTAGGATTATTAATCCTCCCTTGGTCAAATGTCTATTAGATTAATTATTTCCTAACTTAGGAACCTTAATTAAATATTTGGGTCCACCTAGCCCAATGGGGCCACATGTATTAGTCACTGGAGTGTAGGGAACACTACTAGAGGTTAACTGCCACTTACTGCATGTGCCTGCATCAATTTGGGTGCCTTTTAGACCAATCCCTACATTTTAGGAACCACTGGGAGTCCTGGCACCAACCTACTTCAGTTAGTTGGTGTTAGAACTAGTTAGTCTTAGTTAGCCCCCAGTTACATTCAGTTACTTCACAAACAGTTAATATAGCTCTACCAATGCATGGATAATGCATGGTTGCATGGGGAGGAGCGCTTTTCCTACCTACCACACTCATTTTCACTGAGTTAACTAGTTTTTATTGGTTGTTGGATTTATTGGTCATCAGGGACTTGTCTGGATTTATTGGTCATCAGGGACTTGTCTACTTGAACTCCGATATTGATTGGGAGACCTTGAGTTAGAGATTCAGTTATATACAGTCATATCCACTTGGAGGATTCAAATTCATACCCCATGCATTCGAATTCTTTCCTATGTAAACTATTGTAACACCGGATATTATTATTGTGAATAATACTGTAAATTCCTGAGCAATACTTGTATGTTTATTGTGTGGTTTATTTTTTTCAGTTTGTAACTTCATTCTCCATTATTTTGCTGCAAACATTATTAGAACTATCTGCTTGAAGATATAAATGGAATTCAAATTCTAATATGGTATCAGAGCCTTCTCAGGAAGGTTTCGTGCTTGTTTCTCCCCATCGAACATCAAAAGCAGCTGGGTTTCCACAGAAGTACCCTATGAAAATTTTCTAGCTCTGGATTTATTTAGAGCAGCGGAGAGGGCATGAATGACTCTGAAAACATGTTCATGCCAGGGGGAAAAGCATGATTCTAACAGTTCATATTTTTTAGTGTGTTATTGCAGTGAAATTGACAAGTGCTATGTAGCTTGTGAGAAGTATTTGCAGTCTTCCAACTGGAGCAATTATGAGTTCTCAAACACCTAAACCACGGATCCTCACAACTTCAATTATCTTGATTGGAGGATTGATATGAAGCTATCCTTACACAAGCATGGCTACCATGGGATCATACATGGATGGGAGGCTGAGCCTCATCAGCCGGTAGAGCAAAACAAGTTCCTAAACCATTGTAATAAAGCATTCAGGTACTTATGTACTTATATTTCCAAAGATCTCCTCTTCCATATAGAAGGATTAAGGACTCCTAGAGAAGCCTGGGAGAAGCTTGATGTCTTTTTTAACAAACAAGATGAGATTCGGGGACACACTATGGAGAATGAGTTGGTATCTTTACATCCCAGTAGTTTCAAGATTATTGATCAATTCTTCTCTAAATTCAAGTCTCTAGTGCTCCAATGTAGATAGTTTAGAATAGAGCGGAAGAATGAGCAGAATGTCCTTTCCATACTCAGCAAACTAGGCCCTGAGTACTCTATATATGACTCTATGTTTCATTCCAAGTGGGAAATATTTCCTGATTGGAAGCTTCCTTCATTAGATTCTTTTTTCGATTCCCTAATCAAGGAGCAAGACAAATTGATTCGAATGAGATTCATCTAGACCTCCAAATATCAAGCTCTCTTACTTATTGACTCTTCCAAAGCGCAAGCAAAGGGGAAATCAAAGAAGAAGGAGCCAAAGGTAGCTTATTCGAAGCCTAAACAAAATCAGCAAGCTTCTGAAGGGGCCTTCGGATCTAAGAAGAAGAATTTTGAAAAGAATTTATGTCCTTATTGTGAAAAGGGATACCATCTTGAAGATCAGTGTATGAGGAAGCAACTTGATGAGATGTTCGCTCTTCTCAAGCAGCATGACATTTCTCCTCCAAGAGCAAAGAATCCTGATGAAGAAGCACCAACAGAAGATACCGAAAGGTGTCATGCTTTGAAAGAAACTCTCTCTCCATCCTCATCATACATTATAGATTCCAGAGCCTCCAAACACATGGTTTCCTCCAAAGAATCCTTCTCTACTCTTTCACTATCAAAGGGGCCTAACATTCACATGGGAGATAATTCCCAGATTCCAGCAGAAGGAAGGGGCTCAGTCAGAGCGAAGCATGGTGAGTTCAAGAATGTCTTATATGTGCCCTCCCTTATTGCTAACATGTTATCTGTTTACTAGATGACTCATACAGGCTCTCCCAAGAGGGTCACATTCGATTCAGAATCAATTGAGATCGCAGAAAAAGCCACTGGAAAGCTTGTAGCGAAAGGTATTGCAAATCACTCTACCAAAGCTTATGAGTTTTCACATTTCTTACATGTTTGTCCTCCTACAAATTTATTGTCTCATGCTAACAACACCAACAATATTTGGCATGAGAGATTTTGCCATCTCAATTTCAAATATCTGAAGCAGCTCTACAATGATAACATGGTTGAAGGTTTTCCCTCCATCCAAACTTCCTATGGAGTATGTGCTAGGTGCTTGGTAGGTAAGCATCCAAAAAAGAAGTATGATGTTGGGAAGGCACATAGAGCTGTCTCTACACTTGATTTGATACACAGTGATGTAGATGGACCTATGCCCACAAACTCCATTAATGGTTCCAAGTATTTCCTAACATTTATTGATGATTGTTCTAGGTATTGCTGGATCTACTTCATGAGACAAAAATCAGAATTTTTTGAGACTTTTTAGAGTTTTAAAGATATGATTGAGAACAATTTCAATAACAATATCAAGCCAATAAGATCTGATGGAGGAGGAGAATATGTCAAAAGATATTTCCCGAATTTCTGTGAATCAGAGGGGATTCGAATGGAACACTCAGTTCCATACACACCACAACAAAATGGTGTGTCTAAGAGGAAGAACATATCACTGAAAGAGATGGCAACATGCCTTCTCCATGCCAAGTATCTACCTCCTTCTCTTTGGGCTGAAGTAGTAAACCGTGCTTCATAATTGCAGAATAGGGTGCCCCAAAAGTCAGTGGTTGGGGTCACACCATTCAAAGCACTGCATGGGTATAAGCCCAATGTCTCACAATTGAGAGTTTTTGGTTCCAAAGCTTTGGCCAGAATACCACTTGACAAGATGAAGGCCTTCAAGGCCCAAATTAGCGAATGCATTCTGCTGGGATATGTAGAAGATGTAAAATCTTACAAACTGATGGAGGTTGCTACCAGAAGATGCTTCATTGAAATAAGTGTCCAGTTCGAAGAAGGTTAGCTACATGATACTCCTCCAACAGCATAGGAAGGTATAACTATTTCTCCACCTATTTTTTATGATGATGATGTGCTACAAGTTTCAGATTCAGATGAAGAAGATCACATACAACATGATCTTGTAATTGAGAGGGAATCTCAAGAGATTATAGATCTAGATCTAGTACCCATTCCTAATCATAATCATAAACATATATGAGCTCAAAAGCTTCTTGATGCAACTAGAAGTGGTGCTGGAGCTCCAGAAGACAGAAGAAGAACAAGGTCCCAGTATCAGAATGAGCATGCTGCACTATCCCTCACATATTCTCTCTCTACAAAATGGTGCAACAAAGTTCTAGGTCGGTGCTACTTGATGATGGTGAATGATCAGCTACATGGCCCATAGAAGCAGAGATTTGATCATTCCCTATCTTCACCATCCAGCAGAAACAAACAGAGTCATCAGTTCAGAAGTACATTGAGAGGTCCACTGATGGACCATACTGCTGCATAGAGCTGCAATTTTTGTAGCAGTGCTACTCAAGTTGTTTTTCTAAGGAGGAAGCTTCTTTCTTCTAAAGATAGCTTACAAATCTATTTTCCTGCGTTTTTGTGAGGAGGGGGGTTTCCCATGAGGTTTTCCCCTGTTTCCTCAGTTGTATTAAGCAACATTTTTTATTATATTCTAGATTGTATTTGGGTGACCTATGGTCTTGTTACTAGGGCCTATAGTTTCCCAAGTTAGGATTCATGGGGGTTGTTAGGATTATTAATCCTCCCTTGGTCAAATGTCTATTAGATTAATTATTTCCTAACTTAGGAACCTTAATTAAATATTTGGGTCCACTAGTACAATTGGGTCAACCTAGCCCTATGGGGCCACATGTACTAGTCATGGGAGTGTGGGTAACACTACTAGAGATTAATTTCCACTTATTGCATGTGCACGCATTAGTTTGGGAACTTCGTAGTCCAATCCCTACATTTTAGGAGCCACTAGGAGTCCTAGCACCAACCTACTTCAGTTAGTTGTTGTTAGTACTAGTTTGTCTTAGTTAGCCCCCGGTTACATTCAGTTACTTCACAAATAGTTAATCTATAGCTACCAATGCATGGATAATGCATGGTTGCATGGGGAGGAGCGTTTTTCCTACGTAACACACTCAGTTTCACTAAGTTAACTAGTTGTTACTAGTTGTTGAAGTTATTGGTCATTAGGGAGTTGTCTACTTGGACTCTGATATTGATTGGGAGACCTTGAGTTAGAGATTCAGTTAGATACAGTCATATCCACTTGGAGGATTCAAATTCATACCCCATACATTCAAATTCGTTCCTATGTAAACTATTGTAACACCGGATTTTATTATTGTGAATGATACTGTAAATTCCTGAGCAATACTTGTATGTTTCCTGTGTGGTTTGTTTTGTTTAGTTTGTATCTTCATTCTCCATTATTTTCCTGCAAACATTATTAGAACTATCTTCTTGAAGATCTAAATGGCATTCAAATTCTAATATGCTCATCCCCCCCACCCCCTTTGCTTGGTTTGATTTTTAGCTTATGTTTTTTGTCAGCCTCTATTAGTGATCTTTGTCTGAGTTCAGAAACTTTTTGGTGTTTGTTTCCTTCTTCGTTTGTTGGTTGAATTCACCATGCCTAAGTAATTGACTTGTCTTTTATGCAAGCCTTCCTTCCAAGTAGGGTTTATACTGACTTTAGGGTATTCTGTAGTCTGTTTGGTGGTTGTATAGCAGAGTTCCTTTTGCTGTGTTCTTGTCATATGCATACTTTATTTTGTAGGTAAGTTGTTCCTTAGCATTTATAAAAGAAAAAGAAAAATAACATATAGTTGTTTAATATGTATGTAGATTAGGGTTTTGTCTTTAATGCATTGCATATCTTTATTATTGAAAAAATAAAAAATAAAAAATTGTTCTTTTGTGGCTTTCAAGTTTTTGTTTGAAAAAGAAAGAAAAGTAGTTGGATTTTTGCATTTCAAGTTCTCTTTTGTTTAGTCATCTTGTTTCAACATTGAATCAAAACACCATTGGTTTCATCTTCACCACCCCCTTTGAGTAATTAACGGCCCTTTAAAATAAACGCTTAATATTTAAAATTTATTAGTAACAGTTTATTTCAAGGGATGAAACACACTAGTCTAGGCTAGTGTTTTTGGTTAGGGATATCTTAACTTCCCAAAACTTTAAACTCAAACATAGTGGCCTATCTATTAGTAAATCCAACTTCATTGATAAAGACACCGGAAAGCTCCTCTCACACAGGAGTCAAGCACGAGGTCGTGTAATACTAATTTGTTGGAGATACCCCTCCCCTTCTCTGTAAAGCATACACCAGAGTTATTGCACGTTTGGGGACTCATCCAGTACCTCCTCTCGGCCCCGTGCAGTGCCTGGTACTGTTTGGGTTTCGGGATTTGCTACCCTTCCCATGTGCATCGGTTGGACTAACAACTGTTCCATCAAAATTTCTTCGTGATTTTGGTAGCCCTAATATCTTGTTTGCTA
Organism: Pseudotsuga menziesii; assembly: GCA_001517045.1. Lineage (NCBI taxonomy): Eukaryota > Viridiplantae > Streptophyta > Pinopsida > Pinales > Pinaceae > Pseudotsuga > Pseudotsuga menziesii. The sequence goes on along the minus strand of LPNX010026284.1, from coordinate 781,635 downwards.
GGATCTTACACAGGTGGAATTGGAAGGATATTTCTAGTGCACCTAGGGTATAATTGGAAGGTAACCTCAGTAGACAATCTGGGAGAGAGGTTGGGTGATTCCAATGCTTTCACCTAGAGGTCTCTTCACGAGACACCAAGTAACTACTCTCCTTCCTTCACCTGGTTAGTTATGGGCCCTCATCATCCCAGGATTTCCTTTGGAAGGAATCTTTGTTTGTCTGGCTTAATACTTAGGTCTTTTTCTAGTGGTGTTTTCTTTGTATTGTTGGTTTTCTGTTGACCTCAGACTTTGTCTTATTGTTTGAAACTATGGCTAACAACCCTTTAAACACCAACCAAGAGATCCCCATGCTGGGAAATCCTTGTACTAATCCTCTCACAGGGAACGTTGGTGTTCCTTTGATGGTCACCTTCAATCTACCTGGATTCACCCTACGGCTACGAGTGTGGTTTTTTTCCACTCCAACTATCCTGAATGCTCCTTATGCTTCTTAGGTAATCTCTTTATATCAATGGTATCAAAACACTGCTTCCTCTTCACCTGTAGTTTCTTCACCTCCTCCTTCTACCTCATGCAGTGAAAGTATAGATACTCGTAATCGGCAGTCTAAAAGAAGTAAAAGAAGGAAGAATAAGAAGAAGATACATAAGCTAGGGGGCACCCATTCAACCTCTATAGATCAAGTTGAACCTCACCACCCATCCTCAACAATTCATGTTGGGGGCACCTATCCAACCTCTGCAGGTCATGTTGGATCTAAGCACAACCTCTGCAATTCAAGTTGACCTTCACCATCCAACCTCTACTGATCATGCTAGTGGGATCCTTCCAACCTTTCTAGGTCACATTGGATCTAGTCACTCAGCCTCTACAGTTCATGTTGAGGGAACCCGTTCAACCTCTGTAGGTCAAGTTGAACCTCCCCATCCAACCTCTGCATGTCATGTTGGATACATCCACCCATCCTATGAAGTTCATGCTAGGGGCACACACTCAACTGCTGCAAAGTATGTTGATCCTACTCATCCAAACTCTGTAGGTCATGTTGGACTCAGTCTCTCAACCTTTGCAAGTCATGCTGGGGGCAGCCTCTCAGACTTTGTGGTTCATTTTGAGGACAAACAACCAGCCACTGCGAGTCATGTTGACACTGTTGAAAAGACTAAATGTTCAAAACACAAGCCCAAGTTTCCTTGTAAGCTTTGTGAGGGAGACCACCTTACTTATATATTCCCTTCCATCGTAGAGGTATGAAGATTTTGGTTTAATAGTCATCATTTTTTTGAACATCCTGAATTTTTTCAACAACCAGCCTCTCTTAGTCATGTTGGACCCAGTCACCTAACCTTTGGTGGTCATGCTGGGGGGGAAATCTCAACCTATGTAGGTCATGCTGAGAGAAAACAGTCAGCCACTACTAGTCATGTTGATAGTGTTGAGAAAACTAGTTATTCGAAGTGAAAACTTAAGCTCCCTTTTAAGCTATGTGAGGGAGATCATCTTACTCACCAATTCCCTTCTATCGCAGGGGTGTGAAGAGTGTGGTTCGAGACTCAAGAATTTCCTGATCCTGAACAACCTATAGTTTCTCAACAACCTACTCAACCTTTGGTTGATCTAGTGGTCGAACCTTCCCATTGTTTGGTTCACCCCGCTCATCTTTCGGAGAGTGATCCTTATGTGATTGAACCAATGTTATCTTTGGTTAATCCCACTCCCCCTTCAGAGAGTGACTTTCACGAAGCAGTTGAATCGATTCCATTGTTGATCAATCCCATTCTTCCTTTGGAGAGTGAAGTGTCTGTTAGTCACATTTTCTTCACTGCTAGTTCAAAACTTGCTGATCAAGGGGGCAATGAACTCATTTTAGATGAACCCCCACCAAGCTCTCAGATTGCTTCCTTTGATTGGGATAACCTAGTTGAGCCACGCCTTCCTTCTGATGCACATTTCCAGATAAAGGTCAAAGTTGAAAAATACATGATTGCTAGTTGTATTGTTGATGAAGGAGCCTCAGTTAGTATCTTATCTTCTCATGCCTGGCGTGGCATGGCATCTCCCAGCCTTGTGTCGACTTCTAGTCAGTTATTTGTGTTTGATAGAAGAACTAGTATAACCTTGGGAATTCTTGCTCAAACACATGTTAATTTGGGTGGGAAGACTGTCTTAGTTGACTTCATGTTGATAGAAGACCCCTTGAACTTCTATATGCTCCTTGAATGTGATTATGTCTATGCCATGTAAGATGTGGTGTCAGTATTCTTTAGTGTGATGTACTTTAATCATGGCAAAGAAATCGTCATAGTCGATCAGTTGGATTTTCTTGATCTGTCTCCTTACCCAACTAGAGACTAGGTCTTTCCTTTATTGATTCCCAGTGTTTCTATAGACACTACCCCACCACAGGTGACCTATGTGGCCTCATGTCCTTTGTGTTCAATTGCCACTAAGGAGAAGTCTCTGTGTTCGTGATTACCTTCTCAAGACTCGATCCCAACAGTTGACCAGGTGAGTCATCCTATACAAACTATGGAGCTTGCTCTCCACTCTATCGATCCATTTGAAATTTTAGACATGTGCTCTATGTCGGATGATCTCCTTCCTTCAGATGAAGTCTTCCTAGAGTCTTTGATATAGTCTGACCTTTTTTTTGGATGTTGGTTCAATTGTGACTAATTCTAACCCTGATTTTATTAGTAAGCCTGATATTTCCATGGACCGGTCTTCTTATGCTGGTTTTTTTGAGTTTTTGGACTCTCCCTTCGAATAGCAATTCATTGATCTTGATGAGTTTGATTCTTATGAATTTTTTAACTCCTTTGATACTGAGTTTGTTCCTGCAAACTCTATCTCCTCTATTGATATTTTCTTTTCTTACGAGGTTGATCTTACTGATTGTGACCCTCAGGTCTTCACACTATAGAGTCCTTTTTCATTGATTCTGCCTTGAATACACCTTTTGTAGAATATAGCAAATTTTCATGTGTTTCTGCCAAAGTGACCTGCATCGAATTTTTTCTTCTAAATATGTTTCTGATGTTGTTTCTTGGAGAAAGGATTTGTAGTTGGATTCATAACTGTTTACTCACCTTGCCTTTTTGTTCAAGTTGTAACTGCATTTGCATGTACCCTTCTTGTGCTTATGATCCTATCGTTGTCTTCAACTCTTTTAGCTCGTTGTATAAGCCCTCATATTTTCTGTCATCATCACTCAACCTTGTACCATTTTTCCTTTACAACTTGACACCTTTTTCCTTGAGGAGACGTTCCCTAGGTGTATTTATATTGGTCATGTTCCTTGCATTATGCAGAGGATTTTTCCTTGCGCTTGGAACTAGTTTTTCCTGCATATGACACTCATCTCCTCGCAATTAGAGAATTCTTTCTGCTCTCCTTCGAGCTCATTAAAAATATTAAGGAGGCTGGGAGTTGAATTTTTCAGACACGTTAAAACTCCATGGGAAAGATATGGAGTTATCTTTAAGCCCTGGTCTGACTCCTTAAAATTGATTATATTGTCGATTTAAATTGTTTTTTTAGACTCATTAAGGTAAATTGAACAATCATCTTCATAGGTATAAGTTTACCCCTTTCCCTAGCCTTGTGGATTACTTAGGAAAAATGAATACTCTATCCTCTTCGGAATTTAGAAGAGTATCTTAAGGCACAGGTTTATCTATTTTCTGGACCTGAAGGACTAAACTTATGGAAAATGACCCTTTTCAATCTTATTTTTCTCTTTTTCGTGCTCTCGACCTAAACATGAAAAAGATTCTGAGCGTACTTTATGTCTTTGTCATGCTCGCTAAAACGTAAAGACCAAAGAATTGAGTTAATTGTTGTAAGCCCCATTTATTGTAATCAAATGGATCTTTCCATGTGATCTTGCCTTCCTTCACACTCGTTAAACTCAGGCTACATGTCGCTTCTGAAGGTGCGTCGGTATGGTTATAGTTTACCCCTTTTTCGTACCTTGCCGACTAACTACGAAAAAGGCATATCTTAGTTCACCTGGCCTAAGAGAATTCTCCTTTGGATTGTTTTACACTTTTTCATACTTAGGAGAATAACTTTACGAAAAATCACCCCCCTAGAGTCTTTTTTGGAGTTTTCAAACTCCCAAAACTATGAAAACACCGTCAAGAATTCACTAATTTAGGCTCGTAAAATCCACGAATTAGTGATTTATCAAGAATTATTTTGTCTCTTATTCGAGCTTGCCAAAAATTAAGAAGGTCCCAAGTTCTCTTTCTTGGACTCATTAAACCTTTACAAGAAAGAGGGAAGGGAAGTTCATTCACATATTCTTACATCATGGCAGCAAGTCTTGTCTCCTTGAAAAAAGCACCAGTTTTGAGTCTATCAACAGTTGGGTCTCAATTTTTTACCTTATCCCAATTTTAGATTTGTTTACTCCTCCAGTTGGTCTCTTTTCCAATTATATGGTGAATCTGTCAATGTCTCCTACATTGCAAAGTTGCATCATTGGTTCTTTCATGTCAAATGCTGACTAAGTCACTTTTGTGTCGTTCTCACTGTTCAAGGATTAAACCTTTTTCAGTCATTCTGGAGTTTCCTTGACCTTTTGTGTCATCCATTCCCTGGTATCAGTTCATTACATCATGTCTTCAGTGGTCCTTGTCATGAAATTTAGTACCAGTTCCAGATCCAAATAGTGTTTGAATTACCTCATGTTGGATGATGTAGGATGCCTTAATGCCTTTCTTCCAACGGATCTCTTCCTATAGACTGTAACACCTCTTGCTCTGGGAATGATATTTAGAGTTTATGACAGTACCTTGGGGATTGCAGTCATCTGTGGTAATTTCCCTCACTATTAGGTAGTGGGAATACCTTGTTGTCTCCTACTCAATGGATTCTTCAAGTGTTCGACTTCAAACCCTTGTATTCACACTTGTTAGAATGTACTAGGTACCTTGGGGACCATTTTCATTAATGGTGGTTTTCACTCACATTTGTTAACGGTTCTCATTACTGACTAGTAATCAAACTGTTTCCTCCATGTTCGAATTCAACTCCTTTATTTGCATGGTTAGGATTCGTACCTTTTGGGTGGTTTGGATTGAAGACCTTGGGCCGACAATAGCATCGCTATCTTTTGCTATTGCCCAAGTTACGCTAGACCTTGTCACACTTCATATGATATTTTGTTGAGACATAGATCCACCTTGTCTTTTTGTGGCTATGATCGATTGTTGAGCATGGATCCACCTTGTTCATGTGTGTCCATGACTCCTTTAGATTTGATATGGAGTATTTTTTCATATTAAGTGACCATGATAGTTTCATTATTTATACATATGTTCGATCCTCCTGTATCTTTATGGCGATGTTTCGTATATAAACTTGTATGCCCCAAATATCATTTTTGTCTGACATTTATCTCTCTTTCAAGTACCTTTGTTCGAGCCTTTCGATCTTGGATTCTTTGCTCTCTCCATACTCAGTTGTTTCCTTTGTAATGTATTTTGGCTATCGTCTAGCCCTCTAACCTCATACATTAGGGGGCATCTGTTATAGCCCAAAATGACACATCTCTTCCTATGACCACTTTCCCCTGATTATGGTGCATGTCGACACTTCATGAAAGTCACTAAAAATACACCTAACTTGTAGGCTCCATATCTTGAGTTTTGTAACTCAGTTTGACCTATTCTCTACACTATTGGAAAGGTGTCTTAGTCAGCTAAAACTTTCTAGAAGACACCAAAGTCTGAAAATTCCCAAACGTACCCTAAAAAGGATATTTTTTTATGTATACGCAAGTTTCCTTAAGGAAACCCATGTATTCCACTTTTTATACACAACTTGTTCTACATGATACCTGCGTATTCCCTGAATTTGTGACTATTTACATTGCAACCCGCAGATCATACACGAGTATTTTTACTTCAACCCGCATATGTCCTTTGAAGACGCAACTATTGTCTCTGAAACCCACGTATTTTTCCAATAGATATCAAAAAAAGAAGTTTCTCAATTTTTTGGTAGTTTGGGTGGCTATGCAAGTAACTCCTTTGGTTGTAACTACTTTGTACTCGACCCTATCTCTTCAAAAACATATAAATAGAGGTAGAGAGGTCCATGAGAGGAGACTTGAACTTTTTCATTGCCATGCTAGAGGAATTGGGACTCTCATTCCCCCCACCTTTGCCCTATAATTTTTCTCCTTGTGTTGCAGAGCTTGGAGGCTGATTTCCTTGGAGAAGAGAAGAAGCAAAACCAGATCAAGGTTTCGTGAGGTGCCCAACTTGAAGAGAAGGTATATTTGTAATTCTTTTCATGATTAATAAAGGTGTGATGTCCTTCTTCTTCCCAAATCATTGTTCAATGTGTATTTGAATCTCTGTTTTGATTATAGGATGATGTATATCAGTTTAGGATATGATGTTTTATTGAACATAATCTCCTTTCATATAGTCTAGTTGGTTTGAGGAAGGTATAACTTGTTTTGCAGGTCTCTTGGGGAAGAGGAGCTGGAGAAGGGCTAGAGAAAGCTTGGAAGAGCCTTCATTTTATCAGGTATGGACCATACTTATCTCTGAATCTTACTTATATTTACTTGCAGAACTAGATGCATCCACCTTTCAACCCCATTACATTGATGGCCTCTTAAACCCTAGCTATAGGAAACTTTCCTCTACAATAATGGGTTCCTTAGTATGGGCTAGAAGCAGTGGATGTTCTTCTTCTGTGTTTTGGTACTGATCGTTCCAAGGTGGTTGAGGTTCATTCATTGGAAGAATGTCTGAAATCCTACTTGTGGTATACATTTGTAACAAGGAAGCAAAACCAAGTTTGTTAAGTAAACATGAGTTCTCTCATTACTGGTCCGAAATTTGTGTAACGGTGGATGAAACTACGTTGTTGGGAAATTCAACTGCAGGTCATCAATGGTAGATGGAGGTGGATAGGAGGTTGGCAGGTATCTTGAAAGCTAGTGGGGTAGATATCAAGGTTAGGGTGATCCTTCTTCATTTAGAGACTGTGATGGAGGGCGTTTAGGGTGGTGCAATGGAGATCAAGTGTGTGGTTGGTGAAATTCCAAGTATGCAGAAATCGATGTGTAGATTAATGGGGAGGCTAGAGAGAATTACACATATGTTGGAAATACTAAGATGTCAAGTGGAGTTGGGAGAGTAGGTTGGTGTCAATATCAAAAACTGGATGGAGGTGCAAGAACATAAGTTAGCATGTTATCCCTAGACCAATAAAAACATCATACCTTAATTTAGGATCTTGAATTTGGTCATTAGTAAAGTATCGAGGATTTCTCCAACTCCAACACTATGGAAATGGATACGATGCAGTAGACCTCTCTTTCCAAGTTTGAGGATTTGAACACTCCGCAATTAGAGGATGAGGAGCACATTCGGCATGTTTAAGGTCTTTCTAGGATTGTTTAGTTTATGTTACTCTATGTTGTGTTGTTATGTATTGAAGTTAGGACAGTTTTTTATACATTATAGGAGTCAAAATTTCTAATGTTTACAACTTCTAGCCTCCATGTGTAAGGTTGAGGCATTTTTTAAGACCTTGTTCACGATCAAGGAATTTTGTATTGGAATTATAATGTTGTACTTTTCAATCTGCTAAGGATTTACTCAACCTCTTTAATATAAACATCTTAACTATTTCTGTTAAAAACAAGAATGCAATTCCCCTCATAGATTTTCTAAAGGAGATGGTTTCAATTGGAATGATGCTACAGAAGGGGATTTCCAAGACTTGAAGGATGTTCTATGTACAACCCTAATACTTCATGTTTGAGACTTCACAAACACTTTTTTCTTGGGATGTGACACCTCAAGTAAAGGCAACAAAGAAATACTCGTGCAAGTGGGATGAGAATTGGCTTTTACTAGAAAACAACTTTATGAGAGGCACTTTGGAAAATCAACTTATGAAAAATAGATGATGGTCACATTGTATGTTGTGGATATCTAACGTCCATACCTACTTGGGAAACATATCTATATTAAAACTGATTATTGTGTCCTAAAATACTTCATGGAGAAAAAGGTTTCTTCCCCTAAGCAACAAAAATCATGTCACCAAAATGTTGGAATGTGACTAGGAGATAATTTATAAGGGGAAATAAAAAGTGGTGGAGGGTTCTCTCTCTTTAAAGTATGAAAAGTAAGGTTCCCTTTTGTCCCTCTCTTTGATAGTAGCAAACTGGTTGAATGAAATGTATGATGAATGGTTAATATATCTAAACATCACTAGTATGATCTAACAACCTCAAATTAAACATCTTGCATATCCAATATACACTTATCAGATTGAAGAACTTTCCTATAAAGGGAATCTATATTTGAATTTGAACAAGCAATTGACATTGAAATCACAATATTTATCTAAATGGCAATCATCTCCCACAACAATTCCTTTAGGGTTTCATACAACATATGAAAGGATCAAACGATCATTTTTCTTGGAATGCATGAAGGACATCCACACATTTTTAGTAGAGTATGACATTTTCCAAAGGTATAACAGAGAGGTAGTGAAATATCTAGGCGAGTTGTAACCCCTACCCATTTCGCCAACTATATGGACTTGATTATGGGGTTACCAAAATATAGCAATAGTTCAGTAACCATGGTTATGACTAATTTCCTTTCCAAATATGCTCATTTTTGTTCTCTACAACACCCCTTCAAGGCTTCTACAGTCACTCAAGTATTCTTGGATAATATCTTTAAACTAAATGGTATGCCATAATCTATCATGATAGGTCCTGACCCCACCTTCACTAAAAAAAAATTGACAAGAGGTGATATGGTTCCAAAGAACTCAAATGAATCTCAACACAACCTATCAACCCCCAACTAATGGTCAAATTAAAGTTGTTAACAAGTTCTTGACTCCTAATGCATTACTTCAAAGAGAAAATCACAATGCATTCAATGGTTACCTCTTATAGAATGGTTGTATAATACAACTTTTCAAGGTGTCACTCGAATGACTCCATTTGAGTCCCTATATGGCCAAAACCCCCATTAAAACTATCCTACTTCCCTAAAGTCTCTTAGGTGAAAAAGGTAAATAGAACCCTCACAACTTGAGTTGAAATTCTCTTCATTCTCAAGGATAATTTGGTAATGACTCGAAACATGATAAAAACAACATGCTAATAAACATTGTTATGAACACCATTTTGAAACAAGGTATCAAGTGTTTCGCTATCTACAAAATTATAAGTAGACCTCACGTTAGCACAACCACCACCATAAAATTGGTCCCAAGTTTTATGGCCCCTATAAGGTCCTCAAATGTGTTGGGATAGTGGCATACACATTTGAGCTCCCTCATCACTCTAATATTTGTCTAATATTTCTATGTCCTACTTAAAGAAAGGGGTTGACTCTAATTTCCTTATTCAAATTAGCCATCTAGCACTAGATGAAGAAGGTTCCATTTGATTGTATCCCAAGGAAGTCCGCAACAAAAGAGAATGTTGTCTATGTTAGTGCATTATCCAAGAGGTCCTAGTACAATGGAAAGATACATAGCCAAGGATGCCACATGGGAACCAACAAAGATACTTCAACAATTTCCTCATCTCCAGCCTTGATGGCAATGCTACTTTCTAAGGAGAAGGGCATGAAGTAGATATGGTCTAAAAGAAATAATTGTAAGAATGCTTACTAGAAGGCTCTACCTGCTAGAAAGTTCCTAGGATGTTAGATAGAAACTGTTGCAGGAATACTTGCTATAATATTTTCCCTAATAGAATTTTTTTCACAAGAAAGTTCCTAGGATGTTAGACATAAACAGTAGAAGCAATTTAATAAGATTTCTTGTGAAGCGTTTTGTAATTGGAGCTCTACTCAATTGGAAGTTTCTTTCTCAAAGAAGCAAGTGAACATTGTTTTCATCAATGAAGGTATTGTTATTTGTGGTATTTTGGTTCTTTGACAAGTTCTTATTGTTGTTGTAAATTATCTCATTTTTCCTTACTTTTAAATATCTATAAGATTAATTTTAATATACCAAAATTGGTTTCCATAACATTAAGTATGACCATCATCATTATCATATTTGTGATATACAAATTTATTTGTATATTAAAATTTTTAGTTTTAAAATCACAAGTTTATTTATATATTAAAATTTTTAGTTTTAAAAAATAAATATTATTAAATTTAACTTAATTGACTATCATAACCTAAAATTGTGTTTCTTCACATTAAGACTTTCAAGCCCTTATTTTCTATTCTTTAAAAACGAAACGAAAGTCCAAAACTACTCAAAAGTATTTTCCGCACTCACTCTGATGTTGAATTATTAAACCTTCCATTTCTAATTTTTAATTTTGAAAATGAATCTCATAAGTCAATGCTTTGTATTACACTAACAACATTGAATGGAATTAGGACTTTTCAAGCCGTCATTTCTATCAATTTTAAGTTTTAAAACAAACCATTCGAAGATATTATCCACTAACTATAATGTTGCAAGGTTAAACTTTAATTATATAAAATTAATGCATTTTGAATGGTTGAAAAGTGTGTTTGATTAATATTTTATGGGTTATTTCTATAAGGAATTTGGTGGATTACTGTTTAAGTTTTATGGTTTTGTGAATGGTATTTAAATAAATTAGATTTATAAAAGTTTTGGTTTAGTTAATATAGGATTATTTTAGGTTAATGGGTTAATATTTAAAGCTATTTGGTACAAGTAGAAATATGTATTTTTGCAACCTATTAATGAGTTATTTTAGGTGATGTGTTTTTTTTAATAATCATGCCGGGTCAACTTGTATTTATGAATAGTTACTCTTAATACTTAATTTAATAACTAATTATTATAAATTTTAACATTTTCAAAAAAAATCAATTTCAACATTAATATAACAATATATTTATTAAAATTTTAACATATCTTAAATGAAAAATGATTTTAGGTTAGGAAGATAAGACTCCTTTTACAACTACCAAGAACCAACTAGTATTCTATATCTTCTTAGTTAGAAACAACTAATAATCTATATCTTGTTAATTAAGAAAGAGTATATTTTGTCTTAATAAAATGTTCATTTGGTTTTTAATTTTATTCATCACATAATAATAATATATAAAAAAAACAATTCTTTCTATTAAAAAACACAAAACACATTGTAAACGTTTAGCTATTACAACTACCAAGAACCAACTAATATTATATATCTTCTTAGTTAGAAACAACTAATAATCTATATCTTGTTAATTAAGAAAGAGTATATTTTGTCTTAATAAAATGTTGATTTGGAAAAGAAAATCAGCATTTGGCTTGAAAGTGAAGGTAACCGGGCTAAAGGCCAAGCGGGTTTTAGAAGGAATCACTCAACAACGGACCACCTTATTATGCTTAGGATCATTATGGAGGAGTGCCGCAATGATAAATCCAATCTCTTTTGCTGCTTTGTGGACTTTAGAAAGGCTTTCGATACGGTACCTAGAAATAACCTTTGGAATAGGTTAGAAGAGCTTAAGGTTCCTTTCGAGCTGAGAGCTGCCGCAATAAGGCTCTACGAGAATGTAATTGCCAAGTTTAAAAGCAATGAGGGGTGGTCGAAAGATATTAAGTGTAATATCGGAGTTAAGCAAGGTTTCCCCCTCTCCCCTACCCTTTTTGGCATTTACATTGATAAGTTAGAGGGTTGTTTAGAAGAAGCAGGTTGTGCTGGTACGATCTTAGCTGGAATAGTCATCATCCTTCTTCTTTATGCTGACGATATTGTCCTTCTGGCAAGGTGTTCTTCTGATCTTGATAAGCAGCTTCAACTCCTCAAAGATTTCTGCTTTAACATGGGTATGACTGTTAACACTGACAAAACAAAAGTTATGATTATCAAATCCAAGAATGATGCATACGCTAATTTTATGTATGACAATAGCAACTTGGAGGAAGTGTCTTCTTACAAGTACCTAGGAATTGATATTCATCACAAGCTCAACTGGAACTATAGCATTAAGAAAAGGATTAACGGAGGGTGGAAAGCTTACTTTGGTCTTGAAAATAACTGTAAAGCTGCAAACCTCATGATATGGGATAAAAAGAAGCTCATTTTTGAAACTCTAGTCACTCTTGTTATCTTGTATGGGTGTGAGGTTTGGGGTTGCAGCATCTCTAGAGAATCCTGGAGAAAGATCGAGCAAATCCAGAAGCGTTTTATAACTTATAACCTCAAAATCAAAAACAATACACCCTATCCTATTCTCCTTATAGAAGTGGGTCTTTCCCCCATCGAGAGCCTAGCTATGACTAGACTCCTGTTATACAAGAACAAAATCAATAACATGGGAGACCATAGACTCCCTAAGCTAGCTTTAAACTCTAGCCAAAACCACTTAAGGCTCAAGCGTGGGTGGTATAAAGATACCAGGTCTTGGTTAAATCACTGGGAGATCGATGAAAATGTTGCTTTGCAGAATATTAATAACATTAAAAATATTATTTCTTCTAAGTTTAAAGAAAAATTGTGGTGTGAGAAAGATTTAGAGGCTAAAAGAAAATCAAGATATTATAAGGAGGTCATCAACCCTACTCTACAAGATCAAAATTATCTCTCTGTTTTAATCAGTACTAAGAAAAAAATTAACATAGCTAAGATAAGAATGAACTCGCATGAGCTCCATAGTGAAACTGGTCGTTGGACAGTCCCTAAAACACCATGGGTAGAAAGGATCTGCCACCTTTGTGAGAGTAAGAACATTGAAGATGAAAATCACTTCCTCTTAGAGTGCCCTGCGTACACCCACATTAGATCCCAGTTTCATAATCTTTGTTTCAATACCGACATTCCTAGCCTTTTAGCCTGTCAAAATTATAGTAAGCTCGAGACGCTTCTTTCCAAGCTCTTTGAGCATAGAAATATAACTTTAAAGCAAACTAATTAATTCTCTTATTTAGGTCCAATAGACCAAAGTTTGGTCTCAGGGGACGTTAACCACCATCATCATCATCATAATAATAATAATATAAAAAAACAATTATTTCTATTAAAAAAAACGTTTAGCTATAACTAATCATATCAGACATAAAAAAATATCAAAATGAAAAATTTCATAATAAGATGCAAAGTCCTAATTACCACAATCAAAATAACTGAACTTGAAGAGCATGAATATGTCCCTCCCATAATTGCCAACGAAAATAATCCATATTAATCCCAACTAGCGAGATTTGATTTTTTAATTACAATCAAATATCTTACTTTCTTTTCATACATACATATATATACACTTGGAGAGTATTAGTGTGTCACTGAACGTGCTCGTGACTCTAGCTAAAGTTGAAGGTTAGTTTTCAAATTCTAAGTTTTATTATTCTGTCACATGAAGTTAAACTTCTTATTGGTACGTTTATGTTATAGAATTATTTGTAATATATATATATATAAACGAACGAGAAGGTATTATGTAGAAATATGCTTATGATCATTTAAATGTGAATAATTTATATCAAAATAAATTTTTAGTTTCTACAGATTAATATTAATAAGTTGTAGTTTTTATTTAAAGAATTAAAATATAATAATAATAAAAGTAAAAAGAATGCCTGTTATAAAGATAATGTAGTTTTTATAATGCCTATCATAGAGCAATTTTAAAAGTATTTCAAAAAAAATTATCGCAGTAGATCCAATGGTAATAACCTTTTGTAACAATAATCTCCAATGAAGTTACTATTAATTAGGGAAACATTTACAATCTCCAATGAAGTTACTATTAACTAGGGAAACATTTCAGAAATGTACATGTTTTTTTTCTTTTACCCATGAACCCTAGCATCTAACAAACCTTAGGTATTTTCGAGCCTCTTAGCTATGGGTTTAGGTGGGTGAAGCTCTTCTAACTCCTCATCCCTCTCTATTGAAGTAGTGGCCTTCTTAAAACTAGCAGTTGCAAATTATAAACACTCTTAGACTCACACATGTGTACCATTGTGTTTCACAAGGAATATGTGATCTAACTCATAGGTGACACTACCACTAACTATGTCAAGGCTCAAATCCTTATCTCTAGAAAAAAGAGCACTCATCAAACAACTTATAGGATTATGGCATTTTCTAGGGAAATAATCAATGAATTTAGATGAATTGGATGACCCTCATAAAAGGTAAGTTTTCTTATTATTTATATGGAAGACGCTACTTCACATTTTTGTTTGAACTCAAAGAAGACAATGATTTGTCTTCTTTGATCTACCAAAGTAGTAAATACTTTATGGGCCCATGAGGAATGGACCTAAATCATTGGCCTTTAGACTTTGGTCTTGAGGCAATCATGCCTTCTACAATCCAAATCTTGGTACACCTTCCTCATCTTCCCCTTCAATATACGGATGATGGATCTTTGGAATCCATGGACAATGCTCTAGAGAAATACATATAAAAATATGAACCTAAATCTGACATGTTTTCTTGTGCTATATTTTTTATTGAGGTGGATCAAGAAAAAAGTCTCTCGAAAGAAATAAATCTCTCTCTAAATAATTGAACCCACCTCCATATTTTAGACCATGAGTAACACTCTTTTAAATGTAGGTCTTTCCGTGAATATAACCACTTCACCAAATACTATAAGATTTTATCTCCATCTTAGATGTCACAAGAGAGTTTTGGAAAATAGCATCACGAAAACTAATCTAGCCAAAAAAAGTAGTTGGCCCCAACAAACCTATTCCTTATAAAGGAAATATCACCCACATTTTTCTGTATCCCCTATACATGGCCCTCAACCTTCTCTCATGCTTTCTTTATCTCCCCCTGCCCCTTCTATTTCTCAACCCTTCTATCCCTCCTTTCCACATGCAGTCACCTCTGAAGTTGATGTGTTTATTCCCTCTTTAGAGAAATTCTCTTTATTCCATATTGAGCCTTGTTTTAGAGTGTTGAGTGGTTTTTTAGATCCTCCTATTTCCCTAAAGAAAAATGAACATAACTTCGGAGAAATTCAAACCAGAAAGAAATATTTTCAATAGTAGGATGAGGACGAGGAAGACGAAGGAAGAATTTAGAATAAAATTGGTAGAAAAATCAATGAAGCCAAAAGAGAAGAGGAAACCAATAGGGACAAAGTTCCAAGGTCTTAACCAGCATTGCAAACTTCCTTTGGTGATGGATTTAAAACCCCAAAGAGTAAAAAAGTGAAAATGTTTTCCTCGAATTGCAGGGGTATGGAAAATGAAACAAAACAAGAAACAGTGAGAGGCATGATTCACTCAAAATGTCCAAATGGTATTCTCCACTAAGAAAAAAAATTAGAAGAAAGCACCATAATGGATCTGAAAAACAACATTTGGAAATGTTGGAATAGAACAACAACCATTGCAAGAAGATGCCTAGGAGGCATTTGCACACTTTCTGACCAACCATTTGTTGAGTCATACCAAACATATGTATCTCAACATTAGGTGTATACATTATTGGCCTTCAAGCCAATCAGACACCAGATCCAGTTATTTAATATCTATGTTCCAGTGTATTATAGAGAAAAATAGGAATGTTGGGCCTCCATGAGATCCTACAGAAACTCCATTCCATTCTCCAAGAATATCCTAGTTGGAGATCTCAATATGGTTCTCCCACTAGAGGAATATGGGGGATAATTTATAAGAGATCCAATTATATTGGTGGTGGATGAATTGATTGAGGATTGGGATATGTATGATCCAAATTCAAAAAAAATGGAAATATACTTGGACTAATAGAAAAATCATGCCTGGGAACATTGAAAAAATGTCGGATCGGTTCCTAATACATTGCTTCTTTCAATTCTATTGGGAAATCAACATATTTATTCCTCTATCCCCCCTTCTCTAATATCTTGTCATATACCACTCCTCTTTAATCTCCAAGTGGAAGCAAACTATTGGCAAATCCCCTCCAAATTAAGCATTCTCTAGCTCCAGGATAACCAAACCTAGGAAGTAATAGAATTATGGAGACACACCATTCAAGGTTCTTCATCATTTGTGTGGGAATCATCTCTCAAAGTCACTAAAAAAATATAAAAGAATGGGCCAAAAAATACTTCTTTTATTCATCCAAAGAGAGGATAAATGTAGAAAAACTTAGACAACATATAGTTCATAGTGGGGACTAAAGACAAATCTCCCTCATTATTGGAAAAAGAATGAAATCTATCTATAAAAATACATCTTGCACAAAGAAAGGTACACGAGAGCCAAATACTATAGTCCAAAATATTGTGGCTAACACAAAGCAACATAAACACAAAAAAATTCCATAAACATGAGCCCAAAAAATTAGAAATCATGTCGAAGGAATCACTCTAGAATGTTGGGAAAGAGTTTCTAAGTTTGATGAACTCTTGAAGGTAACCTTTGAACATGATGGAAGTTTATACATAGAAGGGTTTCCAATATCAAACACAATAGTCGAATGACATGATCCAAGCCATCCCAATATAATAATAACCGGTGATAGCAATGCCCTAATAAGAAGTGTAATAAGGAGTGTAGAAGAAGAGGAATTTATTAGCACTATATGGTGTCTTGGACTAGAGAAGGCACACATACAGACAAATTCATTACTCCCTTCTATGGGACTTGTTCGAACATTATAAGAAATTATGTTTGTCGAACACTAAATGGAACAAGATGAAAGGTAAATATAGGAGTAGGATAAATCCATCCTTCCTAGTGTTAATCCCTAAAAATTAAAACAGGTTTCATTTGCTAGGTTCATGCACATATCTCTATGTAACCCCTCTTACAAAACACTAACAATAAAACTCGCAAACTAGTTGTGTCATATCCTCCTTCATATTGTCTCAAAGAAAAAGGAGGATTTTTAAAACAAAGATAACTAAAAGATAATACTATTCTTGTTTAGAAGGACAGCTGCACTAGTTTGTCAAACAAAGATAAATGGATGGTGATAAAAATAGACATGGAATATGCAATTGGCATAGTAAGGCATGACTTCCTCTTCAATATCCACCATAAATTTGGCTTTGTGTCATACTTCATTGGGTGGATAAAATCATGTATAAGTAATCCTATATTTCCCCCTTAGTGAATGGAAGTTCAGCCCCATTCTTTAAAGGTAGGAAAGAGCTTTGAAAATTATGCCCTCTCTACCCTATGTTATATATTTTATTGGTGGAGACATTAGAAAAAAGCTTGAACGTAAGATGAGATTAAGGAATTTGATGGGGATACAAATTTTCAAAGAATTCAAGGCTATTCACACTCACAATTTGTGAATGAAACCATTTTTCTAGGAGGGTCCTTAGTAGTTATAATACACATACTCAAGAATGGATTGGATAATTACCCTGACTCTTCCCAAGGAAAACAAACAATCCAATAGTAGTATATATGAAAGGAATGCCTCTTGACAAACAATGCAACAAATAGAGCAAGCTCTAGAATTTTCCCTATCCAAACAATGGAATACTTTTAAATATCTTGGAATCCCAAATACATTAAAGCATTTAAACACAGTAAGAGAAAAATGACCAATTAACGGTTACAATGACTTAATCCATCTAACAAGTTGGCGCTAATCATATATGTATTTTCATCTATCTTAATATATCAATATTCCACCCTTTTAGATCCAAGAAGAATTATAAATTTGACTGGGAATGAAATTAAAACATGCCATTGGAAAGTTTGGAACACAAATAGAAATAAACACCATATAGTAAAATGGTGCACAGTTAGATTTCCATACTATAAAGGTGGAATGGCGATCAAAGAACCCCTTCTAATAAACCTACCATTAAGATCCAAAATTCTATGGGGACTCATTATTGGTAAAAGGGAGAGGTGGAAGGAAATAATTCACAAAAAGCACTGGACCAAGGTTATATTCATAGGCTTGGATGATCCCCTCTTAGAAATAAACGGTTCATTTATATAACACTTATGTAAGGCTCTTACTTCCATCATTCATTCTTACATATCGTGGGTTCTAGTTAATGGGAAGAGAAATGGGTTCTTAAGTTTGTTAAAAGAACATGAGGGCCCTCGTTGGAGAACTGTAACGCCTACCCATTCTTCCATCTATATGGACTTGATTGTGGGATTACCAAAATCTAGAAATAGGTTAGTAACCATAGTTATGATTAAATTCCTTTCCAAATATGCTCATATTTGTGCTGTACAACACCCCTTCAAGGCATCTACGTTCACTCAAGTATTCTTGGATAATATATTTAAACTGTTAATATTCCATATGATAAGCTAGATATCATTAGTATTCAATTCAATTTCACAACAATAGCATATGCAAGATCACTAAAAGAAACACAATCACTAGATAGACCCAGATTTGTCCTGGGAACCCTCTAGGGGAAGAAAACCCATCAAAACTTCCTCTATATAGATATATCAAAAGTACAAATATAAAAAACCCAAACAGGTGCTCCTTCTCCTTGCAGATATATATATATATATATATATCTCCTATGCGTTATACAAAAGTGAATGTGTGTGTTAAAATGAGGAACACACCTCCTATATTTATACTCTTTCTTCCAGACAAATTTTTCCCTAACAAGTTAGCCCCAACAAATTTACTGGGCCTACTTCACATGGGAAGACACAAAATAATATTATATTATATTCAAGAGGGTTCCATTGACCCAAATTACAATGGAGGTTTTACCTCATGACTCTATGATAACCAAATACAATAGTAACATCCCAACGAAGGAACAAAACATCTCTGATAGGTTACATTAATAAAATACATTTAGAATATTCTTTGAAGTTACAATATTTCAACACCCCCCCTTAACAAGAAGAGTATTCTACTAACAACAACAACATCAACTGTAGGAGTAATGAGAGAGACCATCTAAAACATCATCAAGGTGATACATCTATACATCATTGGAAGTTTTCAAAAATCATCAGCAATTAT
The DNA here is from genome assembly GCA_001517045.1 of Pseudotsuga menziesii. Lineage (NCBI taxonomy): Eukaryota > Viridiplantae > Streptophyta > Pinopsida > Pinales > Pinaceae > Pseudotsuga > Pseudotsuga menziesii. The sequence continues at coordinate 762,719 of LPNX010026284.1, read as the reverse complement.
AATAGTTATTGGAATATTCAACATCTTCAGTACTGGAACATCATCTTCTACAAAACTGAGTCTTCATCTTTGATATTCATCTTCTGCAGAACTCGATTGTTATATCCTTTGCAACACTCAATTTCTCGATCATTTGCAGTAACACGATCACTCGATCCTTTGCAGCAACACTTGACCCTTTCGATCAGCAACACCATCATCTACAACCATACTTGATATTTTGATCAACATCATCATCAGCAGCAACATAACCTCCAGCAAACATGATCCAATTACGGGATGATCAACCCCTATTACTTCAGGACATAAGTCCATGCCTCACAAAGAAAAAATTCGATGGATCCAATTATGGGATGATCAATCCCTGTCACTTTAGGAAATAATTCCAAGGACGATGAAATCCTCACGCCTCACGACGACAAAATTATGCAGATCCAATTATGGGATGATCAATCCCTATCACTTTAGGACATAAGTCCAAGGACAAGGAAATCCCCATGCCTCACGAAGACAAAATTCCACGGATCCAATTATGGGATGATCAATCCCTATCACTTTAGGACATAAGTCCAAGGAAAATGTAATCATAATGCCTCATGAAGAAAAAACCCCGCGGGTCCAATTACAGGATGATCAATCCCTATCACTTTGGGACATAAGTCCAAAGACGATGCAATCCTCATGCCTCATGAAGACAAAAGTCCATGGATCCAATTATGGGATGATCAATCCCTATCACTTTAGGACATAAGTCCAAGGATGATGCAATCCTACCACAACATGGAGACAAAGATTTGTAGATCACTTTAGGACTAATTTCCAGAGATGATACGAGCGCACTGCAACATCATCAACCTACTCCCCCTTTCAAGGAGGGTCCATGTCATCAACCTACTCCCCCTTTCAAGGAGGGTCCATGTCATCAACCTGCTCCCCCTTTCGAGAAGGGTCCACATCATCATAGTTCCTCCTTGACAGGAAACTCCATAACATCATCATCATTGTTCCTCCTTATGAGGAAAGTCTATAACATCATCATCATTGTTCCCCCTTACGAGGAAAGTCTACAGCATCATCATCATTGTTCAACCTTACGAGGAAATACTACAACATCATCATCATTATTCCTCCTTACAAGGAAATTCTACAGCAACATCATCATTGTTCCTCCTTACAAGGAAAGTCTACATCATCATCATCACTGTTCCTCCTTACGAGGAAAGTCTACATCATCATCATCATTGCTCCTCCTTACGAATAAGGTCTTTTCGAACTACACCAAGCTTGTCACGAAAGTATTCAAACTTTACTCGAAATAGAGGCTTGGTCAATATATCATCAAATTACTCATCAGTACTCACATATTGTAGCTTTATATCTCCCTTCTGTACCATGTCCTGTATGTAAAAATATTGTATTTCTATGTGCTTCAACTTGTCATGGAATGTTGGGTTCTTTGTCATCTTTATACAACTCTTTTTGTCACATAGAATCACTATGGTGACCAGCTCCAGATCAAATAGACCTAACATCAACTTCTAAAGCCATATTGCTTCATGACTAGCGGAACAAGATGCTATATACCCTGCTTCAATTGTGCTAAGAGAAACACTGGACTACTTCCTGTTAAACCATGAAATCATGGTGGATGCTAGACAATAACATCCACCTAAGGTTCTCTTCCTGTATGAGATACTTCCAACCCAATTTGCAACTGTATATCCATACATTTTGTAGTCATGATCTCCATCATAGTATAGTACAAAGTCGAGCATACATTTCAGGTACCTCATCACATGCTTTGCATCTATTAGGTGAACACGTCTAGGTTTAACTAGATACTAACTCGGGGTGTTTACAATAAAGCATATAGCTGATCTGGTATTCGTCAAATACATCAACGACCCAATAATCTATCTGTATTGAGTCACATCCAATAACTATGATGATTCATCAAATAGCAACTTCAGGTTGGTATCCATGGGTGTGGACATGGATTTACAATCCAACATATCAATTTTTTTTTAAAATATTTCTACAACATACTTTCCCTGGTTGAGAAAGATTCCTTCTGGGCTCTTCTATACTTCTAGGCCTAGAAAATAGTGCATCAATCCAAGATCTTTCATCTCGAATTCTTCAGCAAGATTATTCTTACATTATACAATCTATTTCTCATTTCCAATCAGAAATATGCCATCCACATTCAGTAATGGTATAATAGGTTCATCATCCATAACCTTAAAGTAAAGGTTAGGGTCGACTTTCCTTTTGGTAAATCCCAAGCTCGTCAAGAAGCTATCTATCCTTCCATACCGAGCTCTAGGAGCTTTCTTTAGTCCATATGTAGCCTTCTTCAACTTACATACACGACTCCGTCTGTCTTCAACTTCAAATCCTTGTTGGTTGTTCTATGTACACTTCTTCCTCAATAACATCATTCAGGAAGGTTGTCTTTACATCCATCTGGTGTAAACTCCACTTCATCATGGATGCAAGTTCCATGATGGTTCTGATGGAAGTGTACCTTGCTACTGGCGCAAATGTTTCTTCATAATCAATTCCCTATTTTTGAGAGAATCCTCTAGTCAGAAACCTTGCCTTGCACTATTTTTCAATACTTCCATCAACTGCATGCTTTATCTTGTAGATCCACTTGGAAGATACCACACACTTTCCTTAGGGTTTGAGAACTATATCTCGAACATCATTCTTCATTATTGATTGGTACTCTTCCGTCATTGCTTCTACCCATTATTTCTTATGTACAACTTATTCATAACTGGTAGGTTCTTGATCTACAAGATCACACATCAAATCTACATAACCGAAGAATGGCTTTAATCTCTTGCTTACTCTTTTGGAGCCTTCTGGAGCTCCATACTTTTTTGCTCCTTGTATGATTTCTTTGACCCAATCAAGTTTTATCTTTTGTGATATATTCATAGTAAGAGGTTATTCAGGTTCTAGCATATCATGGTGCTCTGATGTTTCATTTTTAGGGGAGGGTGCAGCTTCTACATTTCTGGGAGGTACATCTTCTTCATGTACTTCTTCATGCTGGCTCTTTTTGTATTTCTTGAGAGATGATTCTTCGTCAAATGTTACATCTATACTAATCTCCATGTGATGGAATCCGGGGATGTATATTCTAAAGGCTTTGGATACTTCACAGTATCCAACAAATATTCCCTTCTTTCTGGAAGGGTCCAACTTGGTTCTCTTTTCTTTTGGAATGTGAACATATACTAGACAACCAAATATTTTGAGATGGCTTACTCCAAGCTTCATTCCTGTGAACCTTTCTTCAGGAGTCTTGAATCCAAGGGAACTATGAGATAATCTAATATGTACATAAATTGTTGTTCTTGTTGATTCATCCCATAGATGCATAGGAATATCTTGATCATGTATCATTGTCTTCACTGCTTCCATAATTGTCATATTCTTTCTTTCTACAACACCATTCTATTGGGATTGTAGGAAGTGGTTGTTTCCCTCTTGATTCTCGCTTCTTTACAAAAGGATTCAAATTATTTTGAATTATATTCTCCACCATTGTCTATTCTGAGTATATTGATTCTTCTTCTTGATTGATTATCTATCAAGGCTTTGAATTCCTTGAATTTTCTGAATACTTCAACCTTTGTTTTCAAGAAATATATCCATGTATTTCCTGAATAGTCATCAATAAATGTAACATAATATTCATAACCACTCAAATATGTGTAGGGTATTGGACCACATACATCTGAATGAATGTGCAGGGTATTGGACCACATACATCTGAATGAATTAATTCCAACGTACCTCTAGTGTTTGTTTCACTTTTTGGAAATGGATTCTTGACATTCTTTCCTCTTTCACATCCTTTGCAAGTGCCTCCATGATCGATCTTCAAATATGGTAAACTTGTTACTACTTTTCTCACATGGGGTAGTGCTTTGTAGTTGATGTGAGCAAGCCTCCTATGCCATAGTTCACTTGGGCTATTGATCTCATGAACAACGGTTATTTCCAAATGTCCATTGAGTTTATATAATCCTCCTTTTTCTTCACCAATGATAACTGCATCTTCAATTGATTTTCCTTTGGGACACATAAGTACTTGTCCATCTATAAATGCAACCCTGTATCCTTTCTTATCTAATGTTGACATGGAAAGTAAGTTCTTCTTCAAACCTGGTACATAAAATACTTCCTTCATCCTCATGGGAGTTCCAAAATCAAGATTATATCTTGATTCACCAATACCTTTGATAGGATATTGATAGTCATCTCCTAAATATACTTTTTTAGGAGATTTCTTCTCTTCAAGCTTGGATAGAGTTTTCTTCTATCATGTCATGTGCTTTGAAGCACCACTATCAATAAGCCATGCATCTTCTCCAAGTGTTACAGACCTAGAGAGTAATACATACTCTTTTTCATCTTCTTCTTTTGCTTGTTTTCTTTCAGGTCCTTCTTCCTCTTATTCTTCATCTTCAGTTAGGTGTTCATGATGTATTTTGTTGTCCCTCTTGTATTCTTCTTTCTTCAATGGACAATTTCTGGCAAGGTGTCCTATCTTGTGACAATTGAAACATTGAAAGCTGGAGTAGTCTTTCCTTTGATTGTTTCCTCTTGTCCTTTGGAACCTCTTGGGAGGTCGAGACTCCTTGTGGATTTCCTTATTTAAGTTAGATTGACTTTCTCCTCTTTTAGTATGGGTGGCTAGGGCTTGATCGTCTTCTTTAAGTAGAGCTTCTCTATTGGCTACTCTAGCATCCTCTTGGATGCAATCTTCCCATACAATGTCAAAATTCATGCTTTCCTTTCTGGAACACATAGTCTAGATGAAAGAATCCCAAGGTCTGGTGAGGGCATTGAGAGCGGTCATAACTAGTTCATCTTCATCAAGGGAGCCTCTAATGGATTCTAGTTACTCCTTGAACTAGGAGACCCTTGGGAAGTAGTCTTGGATGGATTATCCTTGGCTCATCTTGGTACTTTTCAATTAATCTCTCAAATTCATCTTTCTATTGATGTTCCTTCCTTCATACATTTTGGATAAGGCATCATACATTTCCTTTGGGGTCTCTTTGGATGACACTTGAGGAATCAAGTGATATTTAATAGAATCGGCAATGATTCTCCTTTCCCTAATTAGGTCCTTCTCATGATTCTCCTTAGTTTCATCTTCTTCAGGTTATGCAACTTCTTCTTTGATGTATTTATCAAGATCATTCTCTCTAAGAATGAGACCAATCCTATATTTCCATGCTCGAAAGTTTTACGCCTTCTAGCTTGTCCTCAAGCTTAGTGCTTGGGGCCATCTTATCCAGGAGGTCACTAAAAAGTGAAATTTCTCAAAATAAAAAACTAACCTTACTAGGATATGCGCTTGACTGAGGTGAGTTGATTGGTACACTTGATTTCTGGAGATTCCAAATCTTCACCTCTCAAAATTGACTTGCGAGATTCTAATATATAGTTTCTGCAGTTTTCTGGTCCAAAGCCAAACTAGGGTTTGCCTTTCCCAAAGATATACCCATTCAAAAATTTTGATCCATGGATCAATAGATGCGCTCTAGGGAGGCGCAACTTTCTATGCAATCGTATCTTCAAATTTCAACTTTGAAAGAAACCCTAATTTCTTGTTGAAGGGAGAGGAGAGAGAGTTTCACCTTGTGAAAGTTGTTCTATTTAGGCTATCTCAAAAACCGTGTTAAGATTCCATATGATAAGCTATATATAATTAGTAATCATTTCAATTTCACAACAATAGAATATGCATGATCACTGAAAGAAACACTATCACAAGATAGACACGGATTTATTGTGGGAAACCCTCTAGGGGAAGAAAACCAGACAAAACTTCCTCTATATAGATGTATCAAAAGTACAAAGATAAAACCCAAAACAAGTGCTCCTTCTCATTGTAGATATGTCTCTCTCTCTCTCTCCTATGTGTTATACACAAGTGAGTCTGTTTGTTCAAATGAGGAACATACGTCCTCTATTTATACTCTTTCTTCCACTTGACTTTTTCCCTAACAAGTCGGCCCCAACAAATTTACTGGGTCGACTTCACCTAGAAAGACACAAAAAAATATTATATTATATTCAAGAGGGTTCTATTGAACCAACTTGCAATGGAGGTTTTACCTCATGACTCTATGATGACCAAATACAATAGTAACATCCCAACGGAGGAATAAAACATCTCTGATAGGTTACATCAATAGAATACATTTAGAATATTCTTCGAAGTTACAATATTTCAACATAAAGTCCATGGTATGTCGCACTCTATTATGACAGGTACTAACCCCACCTTCACTAAAAAAAATATGGAAAATTTTGATTTGGTTCTAGAGAATTCAATTGAATCTCGACACAACCTACCAAACCCTAACTAATGATCATATTGAAGTTGTTAACAAGTGCTTGAATCCTAATGCATTACTTCAAAGAGACAATATTATTACATTCAATGGTTACAACTTATAGATTGGTGGTATAATACAACTTTTCATGGTTCCACTCGAATGACTCCCTTTGAGTCCCTCTATGGCCAAAGCCCCCATGAAAACTATCCTACTTCCCTAGAATCTCTAAGGTGAAAAAGGTAGACAAAATCCTCACAGCTTGAGCTGACATTCTCTTCACTATCAAGGATAATTTGGTAATGACTCAAAACATGATAAATCAACATGTTAATCAACATTGTTACAAACACCATTTCAAAAAATGGTATTGGGTGTTCCTCTATCTACAAACTTATAAGTAGACCTCAGTTTAGGACAACCACTCCTAGAAAATTGTTCCCAAGTTTTATGGCCCCTATAAGGTCCTCAAAATGTGTTGGGTTAGTGGCATACACATTTGAGCTCCCTTGTCACTCTAAGATTCATCCCATCTTTCATTTGTCCTATTTAAAGAAAGGGGTTGACTCTAATTGACTTATTCAAACTAGCCTTCCAGCACAAGAGAAAGAAGGTTCCATTTGATTGTAGCCCAAGGCAGTCCTCAACAAAAGAGAATGTTGTCTCCATTAGCACACTATCCAAGAGGTCCAAATATAACTGAAAGATACATAGTCAAGGATGTCACATGGGAACCATCAAATATACTTTCACAATTTATTCATCTCCAACCTTGAGGGCAATGCTACTTTTTAAAGAGCGGGGCATGTTAGGGTCCTACCCTAACCCCCTTTAGTAAATAGATAGGTTATATCTATTGAGACCATCTCTATTAAATAAGGCCCATGAAGTAGATATAGTCTGAAATAAATAATTATAAGAATGCTTACTAGAAGGCTCTAGCTACTAGAATGTTCCTAAGATGTTAGATAGAAACTATTGTAAGAAGACTTACTAGAAGATTTTTCCTACTAGAAATTTGTTTCACGATAAAGTTCCTAGAATGTTAGATATAAACTATATAAAGAAGTAGAAGTAATGTAATGAGATCTCCTGTGAAGCGTGTTGTAATTGGAGTTCTGCTCAGTTGGAAGTTGCTCTCTCAAAAAAGCAAGTGAGCATTTCTTTGATCAATGAAAGTATTGTTATTTGTGGTATTTTGGTTCTTCTACAATTTCCTGTTGTTGTTGTAAATTATGTCATTTTCACTTGTTATATTATGTTATTTTTTGAATCTTCTATGTTGCTAATAAGGAATAATACATCTACCTTTTTTTCAGTGAGAGAATATGGATTCTTGCTATTCATGAAGAATCAAAGAATCCTCGATTACATATCGATTACATAACATGTCACATAATGATATTTGAACCTGGATGGAAAGTATAACAACATTCCTCCCAAACACTGAATCTACACTCAATTGATAATACTACATCTACCATGTTGCTATGTTGATTTGGCAATCTATTGAACACAAACAACTATTGAAAATTCATTTTAAAGGCCTTGAAAGAGGTTATCAAAGCCTACCTTCCATTCTCGTAGTTGCTTCAAGAATCTCATTGGACTACACATGAATGCTTCCCGAACATGATTGGGTTCAAACTATAAGGATAGGGGGTTACAATTCTCCTAGTTCCATGTAGTGTATCAAGTTAGAAGGCCACCTTTTATTACTGAAATTCTCTTAACCAAAGGGAAGGACATGCTTCCGCATCCACTTTTGCTGGAGAACTAGCCACCTTCTAACTTTTAACTTTTAAAGTATAACAACATTTCTCCCAAACACCGAATCTACACTCAATTGATAATACTACATCTACCTTGTTGTTATGTTGATTTGACAATCTATTAAACACAAACAACTATTAAAAATTCATTTTAAAAGCATTAAAAGAAGTTATCAAAACCTACCCTCCATTCTCGTACTTGCTTCAAGAATCTCATCAAACTGCACATGAATTATTCCACACATTGCATCATAGACTTTGAAAGTGGGGTTTAGCTCGACACTAGCCATGTGCTAGCCATGTAGAACAGAAATATGTGAAGGAAGGATGTCGCATGGTTTTCGCTCTCATCACGTTTTAAGCAATAAGATAAGAAAGCAACCACGCGAGTTACTCCCAAATCCTCGAGACCATTCGACATATGCATAGTCAATCCCATATCTTTATCTTTACCATGTGAAGGACTTGGACTCTAAAATTGAGACCAAGAAAACTTGGTTGACTCTTTCTAACGGTAAACTTTTTATTTCAAAATAAATAAATTAATTAATATTAAAATACTGTTATATTCACTATTCACTCATATTGTTATTTTTATTTATTGTTTGTGTATATATTAAATTTTAATATAAATATTTATTATATAAATATTACATAAATATATTTAATATTTTTTTACTTTGAGAATATGGAAAAAGATCAATAATATTTTTTTTCTAAACAAGTATGAACTTTCTCACATTTTCTCTTTAGTATAATGTTGCACTAACATGTTTTCAGCCAAAAGACCCAATACATATTTCCATAAAAGAAAGGCATCAATACCCATGGTACCACAAGGCTTACAATGAGATACATAAAATACTTTGACAATAATCTTTACAATAGGAGCCTCATTATTACCATTTGAGATAAGATCACGGGTAGTGACGATGGGAATCTCATCAACCAACATCTCCCATCCATCACCATTAAGCTTAAGATGCTTATATCCTCTAAGATAGCAAGGGCTAGAGTTGGAAATTGTTTTCCATTTGAAGTGTCTGGAAAGGGACTATTCCAACTCTAAACATCACTGAAAGGAAAGAAAAAACAATGAAAGAGAAGAAAGTGTTGGGTCCCCTACACACCTAACGGTCGAAATGCCTCTACAATTCCTAAAAGATGGAGGACTACATCTCTATGTACTTAGTACTCAAATGAGGAAACAAAATTTGGTTGCATTAATAATATGATGAATTGTTACAAGTGAGACTGGAGGTAAATTTTTATGCAACTCTTATACTAACACCTCTCCACTAACATAGTGGTGATTCAAAGAAGGCTCTAAACATTCTACGCTTCAACATTTTCCGGTTAACCATTATTTCCAGCTAGGCAATCTTTGCCAAGTTTTCAATTTTGGATTGATGAAATTGTTGTTTTTAGTGTAGAAATGAATTCAACACCCTCAATTACTCCTACTACAACAAGATCATACAATGTTAACATTTGACATTGCAATTTCATTGATAAAAAATGATTACTGAGAGATTCATACCAATAATGTCAATTTCCCCCTTAGTTAATTTATACACCTGGAAAAAGGGTTGATTTGTAGCAAGTTCATACTATGGTGTGTTCATGCATTAATATACATACCACTAACACATCTCCACTAAGTTAGTGATGACTCATAAACATCATTAATCTCAACTTAACTTAATGATAAAGCATTAATGAGCTTAAGAAAATGGCCCATTTAAAAAGACATACATACAAGTGTAACATAACATCACAAAGAACAAAGATAGGAGGTATGTTGCAAAAGTGTTCTAGTTGATCTGTAACTTATATGCTAGCTCAATTGTAACTACTCTTATGAGAGTGTGTTGAGGTTGTTCAAGAGGGTCGTTTAACTTTTAAACTAGTTATACAGGGGGTCTTACGTGTAACATAGCATCACAAAAAGAAAGAACAGGAGGCATGTTGCCCAAGTGTTTTAGTTGCTCTCTAACTTATTTAGTAGCTCAATTTGTAACCACTCTTATGATGAGATTGTTCTAAAGGATCATCTAACTATTAAACTTTTTTTCACATACTATAACTTTTAACTAACCATTATTTATCAGTAAGATTTATACAGTAACCTATACAAGCTTATCATAGCTACTTAACTAAGGATCATGCTTATTGTAGTCATACTTCATTCTTTAACTACTTGGTTTCCTTTTACCACCTTATAGAGCTCTTAGTAATGATTGAACTGTGTTATTAGTACTACGTTATCTCCATAATAATCGTAATACTTATAACGTGTAGAGAAATAGTAATGAGAAGCTATGAGTGCTTGAATCCTTGGAAATGCTATATCTTAAAACTCTAACAATTGTTACAAGTGACCTTTATCTATATTAGATTGTGGTTTGCATTATGATTTGTAATGATACACTAACACATGTTAGTGCACTGACGAAAAGTGTTTGATATTATTGACCAACTTCCAAGTAGTAATAAATTTTTAAAATAAAGTAAATAAATAAATAAAAATATGTTTTATTTTGTAATATTTATAAAATAAAATTCATATTAAATATTTATAGTGAAATTTTTTATATATTAAAAAATAATAAATAAAATTAACAATAATATAAATTATTTCAACCTTCGAAAAGGCAGGTGTGAGAGGGGTCATCTTTGACCTTGGAGGGAAAGAGATAACATCTTTCGCTTGGATTCTTGGGAGGAGGATGAACAATTAGGAAGAATGGGCAGTCTTAATGCGAGGTATTGAACTCATGTATGATCTCCATCTTGATTATTTCTAGGTTTATGATGACTCTTGGATCATCATTCAATTAATGCAGAACATTCAATCTAGAAAAAGGAAGGAGGTTGGTAAGGTCCAAAAGAGAATTTTGGAGTCCTTTATCCTGTATATCTTGAAAACATAGTTCTTTCATATTAGGTGTCATAACAACACCCTCGCCAACAGGAAAGCCAAAATTGGCACCAAGCTTAAGCAAGGAGATCTTTTGATGAACAACTCTGCTAGCCCCATTGTTATATAGATGAGTTGCTTCCAAGTATAATCCTTATTTTTTGTTTCTTTCCTCTTTGGTCATTAATTGGGCTCACCCTTCGTGGTAAGGCGAGATGGGACAAAACTAACGTATTTGATGAAGAATTTATGAAGGTTGGGATAGGTGGTTTGCAAAGGTGGTGGATGGGTGTGAGCTCTGCATGCTACAACCTGGTCTTTATTAGCGTCGTCCTCCTAACACACTTCCAAGGTAGGATTTTTTTTGAGATATCTTCGAGTTCAGTGATGGAGGATCTTTTGTATGAGTTGGGAATTTCCCATTTAAGTGGTGTTCTTTCCCTCTTTGGTTGCTTGAACGTTACTGGGAGAGCAAGGAGTAGGGTTGGGATTGTTATCCTTGAGGGGCCTACATTCGAAGGGAGTATTAGAACCATGGAAAATATGTTTGTGGAGCTTTCGACCGCAGAGGGAAATTATTTTGGAAGAAATTCAATATCTAAGGAAAGACATGGTAGACTTCAGAAGATGTTGTGGTGTGTGTATGAGGTGTCGAATGCGGTTTCGGAAGAGGACAAGAGGACTATGCTAGACATTTCTTGCCTGGACTCCCACCTAGATGATATGGAAAGTGGGTATGGGGTGCAAGTAGGTGAAGTTGAGGACGTCTATCGTGGTCTGCAGGAAATGGAGAGGATGTTGAGCCTCAGGAATGAGGAGATGTGTCGGGTTGTAATTGATTTGAAGTGTTCCCCTCAAGAACAAAGGATGAATGCAAATTAAAGAAATGAAGCTTGCTTTGTTCAACTAAAGCAAATGCTAGAAGATTTGCATGCTAACATCAACGGGCTTAACATGGGGAGTAATGGACCTTCTTGTGAGCAGACTGACGCCTCTCCAATGGATGAAATTTCTACTATCCAACCAACCAAGATCGAAAATTGGATGTAGAAATGATGTCATTTATCTATGTTTTTTATTTATTTATTATGTAATCAATTTATCAGTTTTTACTCTCTTAAAGAAAATAGGATAATTTTTAGAAAGATAAATTATGCTCTCTGTAAATCTGTATATATGAACACGTTCTAGATTTAGACTATATGGATAGACCTCGTTGTCATACTTTTGGAGCCTTGGGGTGTCTGTAATTCTCAGCTTTATAATATAATTACACCGGTGAACATGACGATATTTTAATTTTTACAAATGTTTTATTTTGAAACAAAGTGACCGTTAGAAATAGACTTAACTTTCTTGGACTGAATGTTAGATTCTAACTCGACCGTTAGAAAGAGACCCAAGTTAGGTTTCTTGGAGTAAATGTTAGATTCTAAGCCCTTCACATGCTAAAGATATGGGATTGACAATACATGTGTCGTGGAAGGGTGGCGAGGACCTGGGAGTAACTCTCGTCGCTTGGCTGCTTTTTCTTATCTTATTTCTTGACACGTGATGAGAGAGAAAACCATGCAACATCCTCCCTTCACATGCTTTTGTTCCACATTTCTAACTACCGTTGACCTAAACCTCACTTTCAAACTCTATGATGCCACGCGGCCTCACTCCACTAAAAGTGCAACTCTCATAATGCCACGTGGTGAATCCAGCTGAAAGATAGAGCGTATACATAAGGAGGCCTGTGAATGAGCTTTTCCAGCTCACGTGAGTTGTAATGGCATGGCAGGTGCCAGGCCCAACAACCTCTCCACGAGCTTGCCCACATTTCACGGATCAATCAAGAACACAAGCCGTGTTATTGTGGTTTACATTTTATAAATACAAGTTTGTGGAAGATAGGTGAACAACTTAACTCTATATTTTTTTTTTGGACCAATTCCTCTTTGTGAAAAAACCTTAGTTTTTCAACAATGTATAAAAATTTGTAATACCACTTGTGATGGGTCTAGCCAATTCCTACAAATTTTTAATATCCACATTTGGTTTAATTAATGTAGCTTAGGCTAATACACAACAGTTTAAGTATGAGATAATTGCATATAAGAAGAAAACACCTGTTTAGAAACAAGTCTATTAATTAATGTAGCTTAGGGTAATACACACAACAGTTTAAGTATGAGATAATTGCATATAAGAAGAAAACACCTACTTAGAAACAAGTCCATTACTTAACTAACGTTTCTAACCGTTACGAACTTATCCAACAACAAGTATATTAAACCTAAACATCATGAGCCATGAACACTATACATCAACTTTATACTGGGAAATCCTTAACACAAAGAAAACCACACTTGCAACGATAATTATCTAATTTAAAGTATAACAATATAGGAATGCCCATGGCCTATAAAGACTCACAATCAAACAAGAAAATAATAAATTACCACTAACCAACCACTCAATCAGTTGAGTTAATGGATGGTGTACCACCATTGTCTATCATCTCAAAATGTTATTGTCGTTGACACTAAGGCTAGCAAATGTCACACCCAAGTTGCAACTATCGTGTTTGTTGATTTCATTTCTCTATTATACTATACCCTTGAAAAGTTCATTTTAAAACATTAGGATGAGTACCTTGATCACTATGCCATTTCCTTCCACAAGTTGAAATTCAACTCAATGGACTTAGCTCAAATTTGCTTCACATAATTAAACTTCAATTCACTCACAACATGGCATGTAATGTCTAACCTCCTTCACATGTCCATGAAAGTGCCTAATCTAAATGAGGCACCACGAATATGTGATTACCTGAATATGAGGCACCATGAATTTGTGATTACCTGAATATGTGATTACCTTAGATCAACCTCCATGAAACATAAAAGTCAATCTTTGATTTAAGGTGTTAAGGCCCACCTCATGAACACATCAATTCCTAAGTCCATACCAAGTCATCTCCATCCTCATAACATTTCATCCATCAACATCATTCTTAATTTTCTTATCATTCTACTTTCAAACAAAGCATAATTAAAACCAAAATTTCTTTATATTTATTTTTTAAAATCTTTAAATGTCAAGTTCATTTTGTCCATTAGATGTAGCTTGCGGGGTTGGGAGGAATGATTGTTTCCCTCCCTACCCACTTATGATTCTCATAAGTGAAATGTTGCTCTTGTTGAGCCCTTTGTACATAAATACATGGATTGTGTAATCTGGCCATACCTTGATTCTCATGTTGGAATAGAAGGTGTTAACATTTAAAGTGAAGTAGTCCTTTAATAAATGGCAAACCACATTTTGAAAAAAAATAATTCAATTACCATAATAACAACCAAACATTTACTTCACTACATTGGACAGTAGGAAAAACATTTTTTTATTATTCAAATTAAACTAGCACACCCACATAGAACTTTTGGGTTGGATCACGCCGATAGAAATCAAATGGTTGAGAGAAATAGATGGAATGGAAGATTGTTTGGAAATTTATATTTTTTCTTCATTTTCTTCTAGTTAAACGGGTTCAACACTAAGTTATCCATGTCTAGCTACATGTTATCACTAGCATTCTTCTTGTTATCCATTTATCAACTATAAGTTATTTTTTATATTATTTTTTTAAATATCACATTCTTTTAGTTATCTTGCATGAACTGTTGGTTATCCATTTATCAGCTATGACTTATCCATGCATCACTACCAGTTATCCATTCATTAGCTACCGGTTATTTTATATATATGTTTATGCCAATAGACATTTTTATTTGAGTTTTGGAGTGGACTATGGCCTATGATTTTTCATCTACAGACGACGATCAGACAAGTGTACTTTCGAGATTGATTCTATGGCAGAAGTTCAAAATTCGAAATAAACAATTATAAAAAAAGGAATATAAAAAATAACGGGTAGCTAGTTGATGAATGGATAACTAGTAGCAATGCATTGATAACTCATACCTGATGAACGAATAAGCAATTGTTCATGGAAAACAACTAGAATAATGTGAGATAAAAAGAAAAAGAAGATAACAAATAAGTTATAGTTGATAAATGGATATCAGGAAGAATGTTGGTGATAACATGTAGCTAGGCATGGATAACTCACAGTTGAACTTGTTTAACTACAAGAATATGAAGACTAAAAAAAATTCCAAACTGTCTTCCATTCCATAACTATCTCTTCTCCATTTGATCCTTCTCGACATGATCCAACCACAAACTATGTGAGTGTGCTAGTTTTTATAACTGTTTATTTCGAATTTTGAACCATTGCCATAAAATCAATCTCGACAGTACACTTGTCTCATCCTTGTCCGTAAATGAAAAAGAATAGACGGTAATCCACCCCAAATCTCAAATAAAAACGCCTATCAACGTAAATATGAAATATAAATTTTTATTTTTACATTAATTTTACAAAAATAAATATTTTTTTATATAAAAAAGTTTTTTTTATAATGATTTAATATATATATATATATTCCTTCCCCATATTTTTCTAAATGAATATATATTTTTAATTTTACATTAATTTTATAGAAATAAATATTTTTTTCTATATAAAAAAGCTTTTTTTTAATAGTTATTCTCTCTCTCACACATATATATTATTAACATTAAATTATAATATTTCTTCTAAATAAAATCATTACAAACCAATATACCTCATATTTTATACATTTTAGAATTATTTCTACAATGATATTAAATAAACTAAACCTACCATTGTTATACACATGATGATGATGATGGTGATTAACGTTTGCTGAGACCAACTTTGGTCTATTAGACCTTAAGAAAAATAATACTTGGTTTACATTAAAATCTTGTTCTTGTGCTCAAAAAGCTTCCCAAGAAGCTTTCCAAGCTCATTATAGTCTTGGCAAGTTAGGAGGCTATAAAGGTTTGTATTGTAACAAATACTATGAAACTCAGATCTAATGCAGGTGTAAGCACGACACTTTCAGAAAAAGTGATTTTCATCTTCAACGCTCATAGACTCACACAAATGACAAACCCTTTCTGCCCATGGAGTTTTAGGAATAGACCAATGCCTTGTTTCACCATGGAGTTCATGAAAGTTCGTTATAATCTTGGCTATATTAATTTTCTTTCGTGAGCTAGTTACTACTGATAGGTACTTATGATCTTCCAAATTATGATTAATGACCTCCTTATAGTATCTTAATTTTCTCTTAGCCGCTAAAATTTCCTCACGCCACAATTTCGCTTTAAATTTAGAAGTAATAATATTTTTTGACATTATCAATGTTATGCAAAATGTCATTGTCATCAATGTCCCAATGGTTTAACCAAGCCATGGTATCTTTACACCAGCACCGCTTGAGGCGTAATTGGTTTTGACTTGAGTTTAAAGCAATTTAGGAAGTCTCTTACTTCTCGTGTTATTTATCTTATGCTTGTACATCAGGTACTTAGTCATAGTCATTCTCTTGATGGGGCAAATACCCACTTCTATAAAGAAAATAAGATAAAAAATATTGCTTTCAATTTTTAAGTTATAAATTATAAATAGAATTATTATTAATATTTAATATTAAAATAATTATTTTTTTTGATAACTTATAATAGCTTACTACTCTATGTCGTCTTCTTATTGGCAACAATCTAATTTTCCATTTGTGATTTTGATAGAGATAAAGTAAGATTGAAATATTAATATTTACTAATTTGGTATTATTTTATAAATACCAAATAATAAATAGAATTGTTATAAATAAGAAGTATTGTTTTTAATTTTGAAGTTATAAATTATAAATAGAATTGTTATTGATATTTAATATTAAAATGATTATTTTATTTAATAATTTATAATAGCTTATTACTTTATGTCATCTTCTTATGGTCAACAATCTAATTTTTTATTTAATTTTCTATTTGTAATTTTGATGAAGATAAAACTAAGTTAAAATATTAATATTTAATAATGTGATATTATTTTATAACCCTATTTAAAATCAAGAAAAGAAAATGCATTATAAATTAGTTCAAATTGGCTGAATTTCTTTCCCTTACGTAAGATTGACTAGAATACTTCTCTTCTCCATTATGATGTTTAATCAACTCCCGGTTCTTGTGGCTAAATATCCTCCATCCTTCCTAAATATTTACTAATATTTAGGACGATAACAACAACCTTGACTATTCTTGCAACTATTAGCGATGTCTTGTTCTAAGTGCAAAGTACACACCATAGATATTTTTTTGTGGTCCACAATAAAAATTTCGTTTTTTTCTATTTAAATCAACAAATTTAATTATTTTAAAATTGATGGGATATTTAATTATTAAATCAACATTAATGGAAAATTTAATTGTTTTAAATTTGATGGCATATTCAATTATTTGAGAAAGAAGATAAAAATAAAGGAAGATAATTGGGTACTCTTGCATCAATTCTCTTTTAGATCATGCAAAATTATTTCCCTGTTAACAGGTGACATTAAAAAACATTTTGACCATCTAAATGTATATGTATCTTTACTAGGAACTTGAGTTGGGTTAACAAGAACTAGTTAGAGTGTTTATGGATTGTACATTATCAATGTTATTAATGTTTTGCTTTGTGAATATTCAAGTGGTATGTTTTTCTAATTTGAAATTTTTATTAGTTTTATATGGGTTTTTAAAGTTGCTTCATATTTAATTGAAAGCAATAATCATTGTAGATCGGTTGTTATTTTCTAATGGAATTTTAAGGATTTTTAATTTGTTAAAGTGTAGAAACTTTGACAAATATTAATAGTTGTCAAATTTCTAACCATAAAATGTTTGGCAATAATATTTTTAAATATTCAAAATTCATAGGATTTTATATAGTTTTTGGTCAATTTTGACGATTTTTAGAGTAAATTTTTTTTAATCCTATAGAATTTGGGCAGATCATATTGGAAAAAAGTAGAAAATGGTAATTATTTTTATGGAAAAAACATTGAAAATTAACCTATAGGCTAAATTTTGTGCCTAAGATATTCCCTAGATTTTATGTTGTTTTGATAACATAAAAATTTAAATAAGTGTTTGATGTTATAATTTCCCTACTATCCCCATAGTTTTCATTGTTATATTCAAAGGTAAGCATGACTTATTCAGGAAGATCATGAGCATTATATCCCATTCTTTTGTGATTTAAAGGAATTTCATCTCAATCAACAATATGTTTTCAATAATCAGGAAAGAAAACATCTTCATATGTGCTTCATTTTTTTCCCTTTCATTTTTCTTCTTTAAAATAGGGATGGTAACATTACTAGTGTCAATGTTAGCATCATCCTCATTCATGCTACTAAAGGTCTAAATGTATCATTTCTAGCCTTATTAGGTTATTAGGTTTCCTTTATTTATATATCTCTTCCTCTATAGTTGAGATTCTAGTGCTCTTTTTTGGTGTTGCCTTATTGTGCCTTGTTTATATAAAAGACACTAATGGCATCCATGAGATTGTACTATGTAGTATAAATTACCCTAATTGATACGACCCTAAGCAATTGATATCACCCTAAGGGTGGGAGTATATGGAGTGAAATATATGTGTATTAGGTTAAATGCATTTATGGGTCATCCTAATAAAGGGTCCGCTTTTGTATTAGAGAGATGATTATAGGATTTGGATATATAGATGGACTAGAACTATTTGGAGAAGGTTTCATTGTTATACAAGGATTTATTATGTAATCCATCTCTATTATTCCTTTGGGATTTATGATCCCCATTCACTTTGGTGTACATTGTGTGTACTTTGGATTCTTATGTTATGTTAGGTAATTGGTACATAATATTTGGCATCAAAGCAAATTATTCTCAGTTTTGCTAGTTCAACTAAGCCATCTTACCATTTTTGCTAACAATTTTTTGTGATATTGGAATTATGTGGGACTTGTGGGGTTGGAAATGGAACAAATCAAATTATTTCTAGACCTAATTTCATAATCCAGTTCACTATATTTTATATGCTACAAATTGTACAAGTTAGGGTTTCTATATAATAGTAAAACTAGTCTCAAACATGTGTTTTTGGTAAAACAATCATATATAAAACTAATGTAGTATACATCAAGGAAAATTTTGTGGCATTCAAAATAGAACAAATTAGGTTGTTCCACATATAAATTTGGGACTAATGTACAAAAAATTAGACACATGGCATAACATACAAGTTCGCTCTCTTGAAAGGTTCTAAAACCAACATCTTTTGGAAAAATCATCATAACTTGTTGTTGCAACATCAAAATTAGGTAAGATATATGGCATTGAAGAGGAAATTTTACAAGTTGAAATTTCAAATTTAAAGGTGCCTAAATTTCAAAAATAAACAACTAGAAGGTTGGTCTACATGAAAGTTCCCAAATAAGGTTTAAAAGGTATGTTTGTTTTTAGTTAGCATAAATTTTGGTTGGCAGAGATGATTTAGCAATTAAAACTCCCCTGGAAGATAGATAGAGAGTATAATTTATTGGAAAAAGGATGAGGACTATTTCAAAATAGTGAATATAGTGAAAATTGTATTTGAGGGATGTGGTTAGGCTCCAAGTAAGAGCTAATAACAATACCTCAGTTTAGAGGAGATGGTGATGAAATGGATCCTATGGAATGGTTAAGGAGTGAAAATGAAAATGCTAAAATTCCTTTCATGGTGTCATTTTATTTTCATGATGAAACTCTATAGTGGTCAATGATTCTTGATTTAGAACTCAAGACTGGTCAATGAATCTTAATGAAGACACTAAACTAAACTTCACATGAAAATTATTTGAATAATTATTATCAAATAAATGGATAATAAAGAAAAAAACCAATATTACATCACAAATAAATACGATCATTTTCTTAAGTTGCAAGCCCTTAATAAATCACTTCTTAAGGAGGTTTAAAAATTAAAACTTAGAAATATTAGCTAAGAAAAGTGTAAAAAGGATGAGTAAGGGAAGAATTGAAAAAAAAATATGAAGAAATAAAAAAGTTGCCTAATCATAACCAATACCTTCTTAGCAATGTTAAGAAGATGAAAAAGTGTATGTAAGATTTTGAAATAAAGATTAAGGGGGAATATATGAGCCAATAAATTGAAGATATTACCACCAAAAATACTTTAAGAGGAAATCTCCAAAAAGGTTGAGGAAGCCCTAAATACTCATGAGGTAAAAAAATGCAATCTATAATAGGAGGATTTAAGGATCTAATGGATGGAATCACATTTCAACTTTAAAAGGAGAAGGAGGAAAAGATTCAAGAAGGTCATAAGAAAAGAGGATGTAAGGATCTTATGGATGACATCACATTACAATTTCAAATGGAGAAGGAAGACAAGATTCAAGAATACCATAAGGAAATACGTGAATAAGTTGAGCTCTAGATTGAGGATGTACATGTCAAATATGATGGTATAATCTCAAAGGCCAAAGTAATCAAAGACTCATAGTACAAAGGATAGAGTATACAATTGTCTCTAAAAAGAAGTATGGTATGGATTTGTAGAATGAAGGGAAACCATTAAAGGTATAACCATATCAACACTCTCACTCAACCAAGGAAATTGAAAAGAAATATAAGGAGATTGATCTATCAACATTACCATGGAAGAAGATGGAATAATCAAACAATATTGCAAAACAAGGAATCACATAACTATTATTTGATAGCATATTATGAGAGACCATCTACTACAAAAAATTAGAGAAGTTACTGTATAAATTCACAATATATGTGCACACAGTTCATTAGCATATTTTTTCAAACACCTAGCTAACCTTTGACATCAGTTTTCTATAGCAAGCTAACACTAATACATTTCACATGCAATAATTTTCTATGCGCTATAAGTTGATATATTTCTAACTAGGCACATTTTATAGTGGAAACAATTACATAACATAGACAATCTTAACACATTTGCACTGATATTTTGGGCCAAAGATCTTGGAAAAAACCCCCTAGGGGGGAAGCTAGTCCATGAGAAAATTATTATTGAGGTTGAGGAAAATCTCCACAAAAGTTAGAACAATAGTACATAACAACATTTAATGTGTAGTACAAAACTTGAAATATGTGACCACAAACACCTTGAAATGCATGCCAAAACAAATGGAATCAACTATAGGAATCTGGGCCTCGATTTTTGTGCTCATATTCAACAATACATACATCACTTGTATGCTCTTTTCAAGTAATAAAATCATCTATGTTATATTCACAAATAAAAACACTGTTTTAAGTACTTAACAACAACAATAGAATCTCGAACCAAGTGCCAATAGTAGTGACCTCAATTTTTTGTGCACATAGATAACTTCTCATAAATCATAGTACAACTTCCAAATTGAATGTTGTACAATACCACCCATCAATGCTGCAAGCTTCCTCCTAGAGATGTATGCTCCATTTCCTTGGGAAAAGTGCGCCCTCTCTAGCTGCATGCTCATCTCTAGTTGTTGCTAAATACTCTTCCTTAGCTCAAGCTCTCACACTTTGTCTTGGAAAATGTGCCTCTTACACTTATATCCAACTCTTTTGGAATGTGTATTTCTAAAATCTCCCACTTCTCCTCTTATTCATTGTGAGAATGACTTTGTCTCTTCACTTTCTCAAGTGACTTTGTCTCTTCCTTCCCAAGTGACTCTTCACTTTCCATGGGTGAGACAAATTACACTTTATGAAATAAAAAATCATTTTCACTCACAACTTTAATAAAATCTCACATTAACTTTATAACTCCAAAGTTTATGAGTAGGAGAGTTACCTAGGTAATTTATACATGCCTAGGCACCAATCAATGTAGAAGACTTTCCTCGTTACAAATTTCAACAGTTACAACAACAATACATGGAATTGGATAAAAAAAGTATGTAGCAACCAACTAGTAAGGATTAAGGCTAGAAAGAATTGAATTTGGATGGATGGATCATCATCAATGGTAGCAAGAGAGGATGAATATAAGGAAATATTTTTAAATGGTTCCATCACATGTAAACGGCTTATCTACAAAGCTTTTCGAAGGAAGAACTATTACATGTAATGGGGTGAATGTATATGTAATATGATTCAACCAAATAAAATGAGTGCATGTGCAATGAGGTAGAATAGCTATATATAAAGAGATCAATATAGTCATTATTGGGGGATGAGCTTATGATTTGGATAAATGGATGTAATAGGGTTATTTGGAGGAGGTTCTCATGTTTTATAAGGAGTTATTGTGTAACATGTCTCTATTGTCTCTTTGAGAGTTGTGTTTCATGTTCAAATTTAGTGTAAATTGTGTGTAATCTAGTTTGGTATATTGTTTGGGGTAATTGCTAAGTAAACTTTGGAACTAAAGTAAGTGATTATCATTTTGATACCTTGAACAAGCCTTCTTACCATTTTTTATACAACTTTTTGTTTACATATTTTAATTGTGTAGGAATTGAGGGGTTGGAAAGGGGACATAAAACATATTGTTGGTCCAAGTTTATAATCTAGTTTGTTATAGTTGTACAGTTATAGTTTACATCGGATAGGGTTTCTCTATAGTCCAAAATTTAGTCTCAAATAGGTGTTTTCAATAAATCAAACATATATGAAACTAACAAGGTCTAAACTAAGTGTCATTATGACATTGAAAAGAAGATAAATTAGGTTATATTTTGTAAAATTTTAGACTCATATATGCAGAATCAGATGTGTGGCATACCATATCATTTTACTCTCCTAAAAGGCGTCAAAATCGACAAGTTTTGGAAAAATCATCATATTATTTTCTAGGAATTTTGGAATTGAGTGAGATTTGTGGAATTAGAAAAAATTACAGACCAAGACATTACAATCCAAAATTTGAAACTCAAAGACAAGGAAATTTTGTAGATATATTACCTATAAATTTGGCCCACAAGATAGTCACCAAATCAGGTGTAAAATGTATGTTGATTTAAAAGTATCATAACTTTTTTATGGGAAAGACCAATGTAGGTGATTCAAAGGCCATTTGAAGGTGGAAAAAAAATACAATATTGGAAAAAAGATAATAACTATTTGGATTCAATATGATGAATAGATTGAGGTTGAAAGTTGAAGGTTGTGGTTGATCCCAAGTAAAACTAATGGAAAACCCTATTTTATAAGACATGATGATGAAAATGATATAATGGAATGGTCAACAATGACAAAGGAAAATGCTAGAATTCCTTTTTTGATATATTTTTTATTTTCATGATGAAGCTCTATAGTGGTGGGTAAGTCTTGATGAAGACACTAGACTAAACTCTACATGGAAATTCTTTGAATAAGTATTCTCAAATAAATGGCTAAGAGAAATGACTTGAGAGAATATGCAAAAAATAAACTATGAATTGAAGGAAGAAAAGGAATAACTTAGGAAGAAATGTGACCAATGTTGGAATGTATTAAACCCACTCATAACTGAGGATAAAATAATTAATCACTATTTGATTAATTATTCACCCACTAGCTTAATTAGTTGGCATCCACTTGCACCTTAAAGTAAATGCATGCCATATATATCCTAGGAATTATTTATTTATGATTATGGGTTGATATTGAGCACCTTTTGACCATCCATAATTAGTATACAACACTTTACAGCAGATTCTTCTTTATTCTGCTTTTCCTGTTTTTCTGTGGATAAGGTAAAGCTAGTCAAACTAGGAAACTGGGTCCTTTTGTTGCCAAACCATCCTTCATGAATTTTCCTCCATTTTATAGGATTAGAATGTTTTTTTCATATCCTTAACAACTCACTCATTCTTTTTCCAATTCGTGAGGTCCTTGATAGATTTGGGAAGTGCTTTAGCCAACTATAGGGGTTTGTTATATTTTGGTAAGTCATCATTTTTGAGATTTGTGAGTTGTCTCCATAAAACTCGATTTTTCTATGATGGATGTACTATTTATGTACACTATTATTCATCATTATTCAATGCAAGGATACACACCAATATTCATCTCTTCATTCATGTGATTCAGTCTCTTTTCTTCTCTCTATTTTTCCTGTGTATGCTTGTGAGAATTCTTAGTAGCAAGATTTATTTCTTGTGATTATTCTTAGCATAATTGCTCATAACATTGATCTATTATTTCTACATGGTATCAGAGCAGCGAGGTTGATCAAGTTCTACAGAGTTGAGGAGCACATCCAATCTCCTATCCCTCTCTGAAGAAGAGCTTGTCTAGCTTACAAGATTTTCTCCTAGTTTTGTTTTACAGGTTGCAGACTATATCTCCTAGAGCATATCAAAAAATTCTATATGGATTCAAAATTTCCTCTACTGTATCCTTTCAACTATCCTGATTCAAAACCAAAGATGAGCGCATACTTGAAGAGGCAATGTCTCTTTGATGTCTCCATTGGTGCATTGAGCGAACCTGAGTCTTATGAAGAGAAGATTGATTGGATTAATAATTGTGATAGAGATTATTGAATTATTTTATTGGGAATGTCTCCAAATATACATCATCTCATATATTCTTCTGAGTATCTATTTGAGCTTTGGAATAATTTGGACAAAGCTTTTGGTTTGCAGGAAATAGAAGATGAAGCATGGAGCTAACCTAGCATCTCCTCTTGTTCTCTTTATCAATATTTCTTGGCCTCTACATTATCTGATGAAGTTTATCATGATGAAGAATTTTCTCATACACTTCATGTTGCTTCTACTCTCCTTGATTTGAATGCTTCCTCCTTCAATGAAGAAGCAAATATTGAAGAACCATCTTTTTCTGTGTCTCTTGAAGGTGATTTTTATTCTTGTGATACTATTGGTGAAAAAGAAGTAACATATGGAGCTTCTATTGATATTAATGATGATCCTATCACCCATTCATTTTTCTCTAAATCTCCTATCTTAAATTCTGAGATCTATGTGCTAGATCCTTCACACTTTGTGCATACCTCTCTCATTGATGGTGCGCAACCTAATGATTTCCAGGATGTTTTCTTAGCCAAATCAAGCCTTATTTGTGTCATGCCACTTACCTTAATTGATCTCATGTGATTAATAATCTCCTACTTTTTTCTTGGAATCAACACTCAGAACCTCCTTGAATATTGTGAACATCTCATTCTTTCCTCCTTTCATACAGAGGATTGATTACCAATGTATTCCCATGAGTCTACTGATAGGATTATATGTGATCCTTTGGATTCTGATTTAGAAGAATATTTTCAAGTTTATACACATATCATACCACCATCCATACCATATACCATACCTCTGAATAATCCTAACACTATACAAATCCCAAGTTCACTAGTTGATTCCTCATTGGTCTCTTATGCAGTGATATTTATCTTACATGGTTTGAAGTATTTCCTATCTTGTAGTGGATGGTTATCCATGACCTTAGTAATATTTGGACTGATATTAAACATGTTTGGATATTTTCTAAACAGTTATGGTTTTATCTTATGCCCATCCATCATTTGTATTTTTATACCTATGAGTTTTCCCCAGTTGCTCATAATTTTCGTAGTCTAGCACTATATCCTCATGGATCCACTGAAGCCTTTGTATTTACTGTTACATATGCTAATTTTTATGACATATCATAGTTTTATCAGCCTAATATCAGATATGTAAAGGTGCTACATCATATTTGAATATTGACATGTGATTCACATCATAATTTTGCATCTATTCAGGGAATTGAGTGTGAAATAAATTGTCTTAATTTTTGTACTCTTTGGGAAGGAGTATGCACAAATATATTTTACATTTCAGATTATGTTTTCAAATCAGAGTTTGAAAGCAGAAAAAATCATTTCGATAATGCTCCTACTTCATCAGATGATGAGATACAAGGAGTCTCTCCTCTTCCTTCTTGCAGGTTGCACACTCTAGCGCATGATCATGGAGTTCATGATATCTTCAACAAGTATTCCATTCAGAACCAGTTCATTCAGCTCATTCAAGTGAAGATAAATATGTGTTGAAGACGTATTATTTCAAAATTTTGTGCCTTGTCCTATCTTGAGGGAGGATTTTCCCCATGTGGTTTTTCCTCTTTCCTCACTTTTTTGGACATAGTAATTGTTAAAGGGTGACCATAGCCTTGTTGTTGGGCCCTATATGCATCCATATTTTTTTTTCATGCCATCATAAAGTCAGACTTATAGGGGGGTGTTGGAATATATTAAACACATTCATAACTTAGGATAAAACAATCAATTATTATTTGATTAATTATTCACCCACTAGCTTAATTAGTCGACATCTTTTTGCACCTTAAAGTCAATACATTCCATCTATATCCCAAGAATGTTTTATTTCCAATTCTAGGTTGATCTTGACCACCTTTTGACCATCCACAACTAGTATACAACACTTTACAATAGATTCTTCTTTATTATGCTTTTCCTACTTTTCTGTGGATAAGGTAAAGCTAGTAAAACTAGGAAACTGGGTCCTTTTGTTGCCAACCCATCCTTCATGACTTTTCCTCCATTTTCTAGGATTAGAATTTTTTTTTCCATCTCTTTGACAACTCACTCATTCTTTTTCCAATTTGTGAGGTCCTTGATAGATTTGGGAAGTGCTTTAGCCACCTATGGGGGTTTGCTATATTTTGGTAAGTCAGCCTTTTTGAGCTTTATGAGTTGTTTCCATAAAAATAAATTTTCCTATGAGAGATGTACTATTTATGTACACTATTAATCATCATTATTAAATTGAAGGATACACACCAATATTCATCTCTTCATTCATGTGATTCAGTCTTTTTTCTTCTCTCTATTTTCCTTGTGTATGCTTGTGAGAATTCTTCGTAGCAAGAACTATTTCTTGTGCTTATTCTTAGCATCATTTCTCATAGAGTTGATTTATTATTTATACATGGTATCAGAGCAGCAAGGTTTATCAAGTTCTACAGAGTTGAGGAGCGCATCCAGTCTCCTATCCTGCTCTGAAGTTTTATGAGCTTAAATTAAGATCAATGACTATGAAAGATCTGAACAAGAAGTTTTTAAGTCTGCTTAGGTATGTGCCATGCCTTATAGATGAAAAACCAAAGGTACAATGATTCCTCAGTTGTGTACCTTATCATATTAAGGATAGGATTGAGTATGACAATCCAAAAACTATGGAAGAAGCTATGAGGAAGGCTAATTTCTGTTATGAACAGAATCGAAAAAAGGAGAGCATGGCCAATTGGAAGGCCAAGAAGAATAATAACCATTATGATCAAAAGAAGAAAGAATTTGTGCCCAACCGAAATTCTAAAAATAATAAGGCCAGAAATTTTGCTAACAAGAATTTCCAAGGGAATAAGAATAACTCACCAGGCAATCAGAATAATTCAAAGGGTAAAGAACTTGCTAATAACCATGGTAATTACACCAAGAAATTTGAACGCAAAGAACTTATAAAGTGTTGGGAGTGTGATGGCCCACATTATACTTCAGTCTGTCCTAATTGAAAAACGAATGTCAGTAATATTCATAACCTACAAGAGGAAATGACTGTTGGAGATTTAGCGAGGACTATGCCCAGAATCAATGCAGCCTTGGAGAATCAACAAGCAGAATATCAAAATTCCATGGTGGAAGTAGAAGTTACGATAAACCAAACCCCTATAGCTATTTTAATTGATCCAGGAGCTAGTCTCAGTTTTATTTCACCTAAAATGGTAGAAAAATGTAAGTTACTTGTTGAAAAATTTGGAAATTCTTGGTTGGTTCAGTTAGCCACCGGTACGAAAAGGAAGGTAACTTGTTTTGTAAAGTAATGTGCAATAGTTATGGATCAATTTGATACTATTGTAAAGATTAATGTATTACCTTTGGGATATTATGAATTACTAATCGGTATGGATTGGTTAGAACAACATAGGGTGATTTTAAATTGTTATGATAAAACCTTTATGTGTATAAATAATGTTGGAAAACCAATAAGTGTAAAGGGAATCCCTAGAAAAACCACCATAAGGCAGATTTCTGCTCTGCAGCTTAAGAGGGTTGTTAGAAAGGGTTGTAAAGCTTATGCAGTAACAATAACTAATGACGAAAATCTAAATAAGACAGATAAATTAAAATTGGAAGACATACCAATGTTAAGAGAATATGTTGATGTATTTCCGGAAGAAATTCTTGGATTACCTCCAAAAAGGGAATTAGATTTTACCATTGAGCTGGTACCTGGTGTAGTACCCAGCTCAAAGGCCCCTTATCGAATGAACATACTGGAGCTGAATGAACTAAAGTTACAATTAAAAGAACTTATTGATAAAAAGTTTATTCGACCTAGTGTGTCTCCCTGGGGGGCACCTATCACCATTGTTAACAAAAAGGACGGAACCATGCGACTTTGCATAGATTACCGTTAGTTGAATAAGATGACTATAAAAAATAAATACCCGTTGCCTCACATAGATGAACTGTTTGATAAAATACGTGGAGCGATGGTGTTTTCGAAAATTGATTTAAGGTTTGGATATCATCAAGTTAGGATTAAAGATGAAGACATCTTTAAAACAGCTTTTAGAACTCGATATGGCCATTACGAGTTTGTCGTCATGCCATTAGGGCTTACTAATGCCCCAGCTGTTTTTATTATGTTTAATGAACAACGCTATGCATAAGTATCTAGATAAGTTTGTGGTCGTGTTTATCGATGACATATTAATCTATTCAAAAAATGAAGAAGAACATAAAGAATATTTAAAAATTGTTTTGCAAGAGCTACGAGATCATCAACTCTTTGCAAAGTTTAGTAAATGTGATTTCTTCAAAGATAAAATTCAGTACTTAAGTCATGTGGTGACTAAGGAAGGGATTTTAGTGGATCCCGAAAAGATAAAGACGATCAAATATTGGCCGGTTCCTAAGGATGTAACTGATGTTCGATCCTTCATGGGAATTACCAATTATTACCGGATATTCATTGAAAGTTTTTCAAGAATCACGAATCCGATAACTTCTTTGCAGAATAAAGGAAAGAAATTTGATTGGAACCATAAATGCGAGGAAAGCTTTAAAAAGTTAAAAAATTTATTAACTAGCGCACCTATTTTAAGAATATCTGATCCAAATAAAGAATTTTTAGTGTGTACTGATGCCTGCAATGATGGTTTAGACAGTGTTCTGACTCAAGAAGGGCATGTTATTTATTGCCTATGAATCTAGGAAATTGAAAATTCATGAAAAGAATTATGCAACTTATGATCTGGAATTAGCTGTTGTTATACATGCTCTAAAGATGTGGCCCTCATCACCTAATTGGAAGAAAATTTATTTTAATGACTGATAATAAAGGACTAAAATATCTGTTAGATCAACCTAATCTAATGCCAGACAAGCTAGGTGGCTAGATTTTCTAAGTGAGTATGATTTCGAAATTCAGCACATTAAAGGTAAAGAAAATAAAGTTGTTGATGCATTAAGTACGAATGCAAGGTTGAACTTCACAGCAGTTATCAACACTTATACAACAAATCTGGATGAACAACTTAAATCCGGGAAAGAACAAGATGAAATTTACCAAAACTTACAAGCTAAAACGAAAGAAAATCCAACAAAAAGCTTAAGTAAAGTGTACAGTTTGACTGCAAAAGAATTTTTACTGTATAAAGATAGAATGTATGTACCTAATGTACCTAAAGTTAAGTTATTAATTTTAGAT
This sequence comes from Pseudotsuga menziesii, assembly GCA_001517045.1. Classification (NCBI taxonomy): domain Eukaryota; kingdom Viridiplantae; phylum Streptophyta; class Pinopsida; order Pinales; family Pinaceae; genus Pseudotsuga; species Pseudotsuga menziesii. The sequence continues at coordinate 733,021 of LPNX010026284.1, read as the reverse complement.
GAAATCCATAAAACTCCATACTCAGGTCATCCAGGTTATCAAAAGACTATAACTATGTAAAGAAAATAATACTTTTGGCCAAACATGAAGACTGAACTGGCAGAGTATATTTCTAGGTGTTTTGAATGTCAGCAGGTGAAAACTGAACATCAACACCCAGTTGGATTACTTCATCCATTGCCCATTCCTAGCTAGAAATGGGAAATAATTAGTCTCGATTTTGTTACTGGACTGCCTAAAAATCAGAATTTAAATGACTCCATCATGGTAGTGGTTGATAAATTAGGTAAAGCGGCCCACTTTATACCTGTTAAAACTACGTATAAAGCTGCAAACATAGCTTATATCTTTCTAAAGCAAATTTTTCGATTGCATGGAATACTAAAAGTTATAATCTCAGATAGAGATCCTAAATTTACAAGTAAATTTTGGAAATATCTGTTTAAAGGATTAAACACTACACTAAATTTTAGTACTTCGTTCCATCCTCAAATAGATGGACAGACTGAAAGGGTAATCCAAGTGTTGGAAGATTTACTAAGAATGTATGTGAAAGACCAGCCAGGTAAATGGGAGGATTATTTGCATCTGGTAGAATTTGCTTATAATAATAATTATCAAGCGTCAGCCAGATTTAGTCCTTTCGAAATCTTGTATGGAAGGTAATGTAATACTCCTATCTCCTGGAGTAATCCAGTGGATAGATTAGTATTAGGTCCTAAACTATTAGAGGAAATGGAAGAAATTGTTAAGCAGGTACAAGGTAATCTGAAAAATTGCGCAGGATCGACAGAAAAGTCAAGCAGACCTTAAAAGAACTCCAAAGGAGTTTCAGGTAGGTGAACATGTGTTCATTAAGGTGAAGGTGCAATGGAAGCACCTTAGTCCGAAGGAAGCCACCTAGGAATTGGAAATCAATATGCGGGATGCATATCCAATTCTATTCCAGGGGAATTCTAAGGATGAGGAATAAATAACATCGAGGACGATGTTATGCTTTAAGGGGGTGTGTATGTCACCTGCCCCAATTTTGCAAAAACAATTTTATATTATTTGGTATTATTTGAGAACAATATGTTGAATTTTATGCTAAGTTATAATTGATGACTCAGCAGAGTCAAGGATATTTAATGTATTTCTGAATATTTTATTTATAAATAAATAAAGGAGGAGACAACAGCTTAGGAGAGCTATTAAAAGAGTGTTTACTAGTCAAATTGGTGAAGGAGACTCAGTGGAGAGCAAACTGACATGTGGCAGCATCCTCAAACCACTTCCAACTGTTGCAGGTGGAAACCTCCCTACATTTGGGGTCATGATTCCCCAAGAAAGTGGAATCAGAGCAGGTGGCTCAATTAATGAAAACTGACCCAAAAGACCTAGGCAATCTTTATAAAAATTCCCATTTAAGAGAGCTGAGGCTGCTCATTCTAGGAAAGTGATCATTCAGGTTGAATGAATATACTTCAGAGAAATTCAATGGAAGAGAATTGTGGAAAGTGTTTGAGGGGATAACTGCTGTTTGATCTAGTTACAGCTTTTAGGCTGAAGATCATACTGCTGAGAGCAAAGTGTGTTACTAAGATTTTGTACTAGTCTATTGTTTGCTTCTCCACCAGTTCTTAGTCAAGAAGACCAGGAACAGGCTCAGGGGTTCTAAGGAAGTGTTGTTTGAGCACTCTCCAAGAGATTGGTAGGGAGGAACGGCCTCCTAACGCCGTTGTCGTCTGTCCTAATCAGGTTCTACATTATTTTGTTTTACTATGTTAGATAGATAAATCTGAGTATGACTGTTATATGAATGTTAAATATTCAATTTGTAAATTTTAGAATTTAGTAGTCTTTGTATATTATTGAAGAAATGAATTTGAAAAGTAATGTGTTAGAACAGAAAATAATTTCTAGTATGCGTTTTTCCACACCTGGAAAACACCAAGCCATTCTCCAGCACAGATAGAATATTTACAGTAGATGAAAGAAAAAGATAAGATATTGAATATAATAGATATGGCTCTACATTTTGTAGACAGTAGAGTACTTTAATACTGTGTGTAAGTTATTATTAAAGAGAACAATATTCTGGTTAGTTATGTTTACTGTTTTTATGAGTATATCTATGTTAGAAAAGAAACAGTAGTGCTAAAGTAGAAATATAGTAAGGAATTATACTGTTACAATAACAATTATAGGAGATACAGTAAGTATCTAAACAAGGTTTCAACCACCCTTAAATCATTTAGCTTAAACTATTATTTTTACATATACTAGAATAGGATTATGTTATAAATACTATCAAGAAAGAAATAATCAAAGATCAGAGTTAATGTTTAAAACATTACATAACAATGAATCTTTACTAATTAATAGAGCAGTAAACAAATGAAAATTTAATTGTAAACAGTAAATAGAATGAAGCTAAGAATTTACCTATTTCAAGAATAATTATTTTCCAACAAGCTCTAAATCAATGTAGATTTAACCAGAGGGTCAAACCCTAACTCTACTTTCTTTCTTTTTATAAAAGTATTTCTTTAAAAAGAATAAACAAATAAATTTTATCTTAAAACTGAGCTTACAGTCTTCACAATTACTTAGTTAATTACAAGAGAAAGCCTTAACAAATCTTTATCTATATCAACAGTCGAAGTGGGAAAGACTTTAATTCCTCAGAGCCATAATTTACAAGTTATAAAACCATTTCATAATCGAGACAGATCTCGAAGCTAAAAAGAAAGTTTTTAAACCAAGTGTATTACTCTGTCAGGCCAAAAGGCTTAAAACATAACAAATTTACAACACCCATCTCATGGCCAGTGTACCCAGTATCGTGGCGTGGGTTTGAAAACAAAACTAACAGTCAAGTTATTAAAACCCTCATTTGCTGTATCTTTTATAAGATAAGAAAAGGGTGATACAAGTCACAGCATCGAGGCTGGAGCCACCTTACTATAGGCAATGGTGTGATAATGAAAAACTAAATTTAAAAACTGAAGACCAAACATCCAAAGACTAGAGGAACCGAGCTCGTATTTTTTCTTCCCAACTGAAAACCCTTTCCCCTAACCATTGCCAAGAAGGGAGTTGCCACATTGTAACTGGGGCTTACCCGTAGGTCTGTTGGTCAATCCAAACTTCGAGAGGGTTCTTCCCAGCATAAGAGCGAGCTGTAACCTGCAGGTGAATATCAAAACCTCATTTAGAAACTGAGTTGTATAGTTGTAACTGTAACTTAAAAACTTACAAACAAATGTAAAACATATTATTACCTAGAGGCGAAGAAATCGAAGCCACGAAGGAGACAACCAGCACAACGAACAGTGCAACCCTCATGCTCTGTTAAGATAGAGGCAGCGGGCTCAAAATGCATACTACACCGATGACTAAAGCAGTATTAAAGCCTTGGCAATGGCTATACAAGAAATAGACAATATAAATTACTGACAGAGAACAACTACACACACAGTAATGCAATGCATGCAGAGAGAAATCAAATGCAAATTGTGTATCTCTCCATTCTCACACTAGAGTGGCAACACTCCTTTACACACAAACAAAGGAGTTGGAGACAAGCACAAGCGAGCGCTCATGGCCACAGTAAACCAGACAGATCAAAGACCAAAACCCTCGACAAAGAATGAGGCGTTAGGGTTGCAATGGAGGATTTTAATCTATGCATTGCACGGCGGTAAATATTCCACATGCCCACCAAATTATTCCATCCACAATGGGTCGAATGATATAGTTGTCATTGCATTGTCGGGACAATCAATTATTGTCAATAATTTAAACAACGACTATAATGACATTATAAAATACAAAGTCAATAACGTATCATTCCAATGACAAACTATGAAGTCAATTTAGGTTAATGAACGAGGTTTTTGTAGTATCAATAAACCTTATATTATAAACCTTGAAATCTTAGGTGGTAATGAAACAAAACATATTTTGCATCAATGCCCTTGTTTCATAAGGATATTACAATCCTTCTTAATAAAACTTGTGATGAAGGGATCAATAGCATAGTAAAAGTTGTTGAACATGAGTTGATTATACTACTAATGAACATTTCTTTTCATAAACATAAGCAATGCCTATCTATGTTGTTAGAACTAGTTTATGTTAACACTAGTGGATAAAGAGCTAGTTTATAAATCATAACTTTGTAAATAAAAGCAAGTAATAAATACACCCTAGAATAACTCCTACTTTTGAATGTAATCAACAGTACTAAGTGTAAGATAAACTTCTTGGAAGTACATGATCATTGTCTTCATAAGATACCAAAGCTCTAAGATGAATCAAATCAAGATTAGATTAGATTTGGTAGTAAAGGATAGTAAAACTTTTCAAGAATAAATTTAGTAACAATTGTTATTAGAAATAAATAATATGATATTTTAATTTTGTCACATTACCTATGTCATGAAGAAATTTGGAGATAGAATTCACAACTTGACTACATTTGTGCAAGTGACCATTTATAGATATAATACAATAATAAGCTGGTAAATTTCCTCTACGGAAGCACAATTAAAAGTAGAGCTGAGAGTACGTTTATAAGGTTGTTCTTAGAAGACTTAGTTTTATTTCTATACTGTAAAGCAGTGTTTTAAATTTTAGACTCTAACAACAGCAGAAAACTCTTATTTCAATAAGAGTGTTGATACACTAAATTATGAACTCTATGAAGAACTGGTAAATAATGTAACGTATAGATGGAAAGAGGATATATCTAAAATAACATTCATTCAGATAAAAGACAATTAGTAGGGCAAAGTATTGATCTTTACGACCTTAATTTTCAAGTACTGTCACAGTTGCAAAACAAGCAAGAGAAACGTTACTTTACCTTGTAGTATCCTTGAATTCTATTAAGCAAACTTTTACTCTAGCAGTATATTTATGCTAAAAGGAGTATATCTGGAATTAACGCCTTAATAAACTCTTACTGGTTCAAAATTTACCTATCAAGCCTATAAGATCCAAAAATCCAAGTAAGTTAGCAATCGCTAAGTAATCCACCAATTAGAAAGTAATTTCTCACCTACTTAACAAATCAAATCATCAATATAGCTAAGAACAACTGAATGCAGATTTTCTACATCACATATCGAAATTAAAATAGTATTAATTTATATGTGTTTAAGTTAATCATTAGTTTGTTAATTATTTCATTTATCTGTCAACCACTAGCAGTTAACAAACTGCGACTTTAAACAATTTATGTTACATCAAAAAATTTTAATTTTTGTGAAAATTTGGGGTTTTTACAATGCACAACAGGACCAACCTTTTCCTTAAAATCCTACAAAATTTGCTACACCCATGCAACATCTACGTTGACCTCTTCAGCTTGTTTCTAGAATAGTTCCACATGGTCCAAACCAATGTGTTCTGACGGTCCTACTTCCAATGACTCAGTGATATGTTGAATCTTCTGCTATACAGGCTGAATAAGCCCTATAACTCATGCTGCTTTTGATTGGTGTGCTACTACTTCATCATTCATAGTCTACTCTTGGTCGCAGAGAGCTCAGACTTTCTACTATAGCTGCTTTACCTCAGCGATATTTGTAACCTTTTCCTTAAGTGACAAATTTTTCATCTCTCCCTTTACCAAGGTGATTTTACGCGTCTACCATGATCTTCTCCACATTCTCATCCTCCAAAAGCGCTTCCCACATCACGAAAATGAATTCAACTCCCTCAGTGTAGAGATTTTCTCCTTGGCTTATCTTCTCTACAGCCTTGGACATTGCTTTTTTGTGCTCTTTAAGCACCTTAGGAGGTGGGCTTGGTATCTATCACACCTATAGTTCCTTGACCTGTTTTTTGAGTTCCACTGCAATCCGCAACAACCGAGAAACCTTAGTAGCTAAATCCTCATCTTCCTGGCCTTCTTCTAGTGGGAACTCTGCGATGGCTCTCTTGATGGTTTTTGCTAGTGTACACCAGCTTTGCTCGCACACTTCGATCTCTTGGTCCTTGTCTTTAAGGAGGACCTTGCGCTCCTTTTCCTTCCTTGGCTTCTTGGCTTCTTGATATGCCACTGCATTTTCTCTAATGCGAGTTTAGTGACATATGCATATTGAATGGAGTATACATCAGCCAATGGTAGCTATGAAATATCCAGGGTTAGCGTCCCCATTTCCTTGAGAAAAAAACCACACTCTTCGGTTCCAGACTGTAGTGATTCCACTAGAAATTCCATCTTTAGGGGTGGAAACAACATTGGCGCGGCTAAAGTGTCTCTCGAGTCCACACCATACGTCTCAGCCTCGATAGTGGTTTTTACTTCGTTAATGGATTCTATGAGCTTATTGAGGTGCTTAGTGAGTTGACCAGCCACTTGAGTCTATTGTGCAGTAAGACCCTCTAGGATGCTCTTGTCTACTTCTGCGACATCGTCTGCAAGTAGGTCTATGTATTCTTTATCCAAGCTGACAATATTCGACGTTTTGTCAGCTTTCTGCTTCTTGCATAGTGTCTCACGCTCTTGTTATTGTTTTTTCTAGTGGTTCTGGATATCCTCATCAGTGGGTGTTTCATCTCCATCATCTCGACCGGAGCCATTATCACCACCATCCTCATCTTCTCCTTCCACCTCCTGTGATCGATCACTGTGATCATCGATTTCATCATTTCCTTGGCCATTATCTTGGCCACTGCCCCCATCGGTGCCTGCATAGGTGTTTCCACCTTGGTTAACTAGTGGGTCTTCTTCTTGGTCCATTTTCTCCTCAACTAGGTCACGCCATTCTATTATCCAGTCCTGAATAATTGTGTCCATGTCCGCATTCTTGATCATAAAACTAGTTGGGTGTGCCTTCTTGGTCGAGTCCTCCTTTGGCTCCAGAATAATGTTATGGATACTGGCTTGAGAATTTATGAATGCGCATACCTTTGCATTTCACTGCCCTTATTCTGTGTTGTTTCTTTATGACATCACGCAGCGCCTCATGAATATGTGATTACCTTAGATCAACCTCCATGAAACATAAAATTCAATCTTTGATTTAAGATGTTAAGGCCCACCTCATGAACACATTAGTTCCTAAGTCCATACCAAGTCATCTCCATCCTCGTGACATTTCATCCATCAACATCATTCTTAATTTTCTTATCATTCTACTTTCAAACAAAGCATAATTAAAACCAAAATTTCTTTATATTTATTTTTTAAAATCTTTAAATGTCAAGTTCATTTTGTCCATTGGATGTAGCTTGCGTGGTTGGGAGGAATGATTGTTTCCCTCCCTACCCACTTATGATTCTCATAAGTGAAATGTTGCTCTTGTTGAGCCCTTTGTACATAAATACATGGATTGTGTAATCTGGCCATACCTTGATTCTCATGTTGGAATAGAAGGTGTTAGCATTTAAAGTGAAGTAGTCCTCTAATAAATGGCGAACCACATTTTGAAAAAAAAAATTATTCAATTACCATAATAACAACCAAACATTTACTTCACGACATTGGATAGTAGGAAAAACATTTTTATTATTCAAATTAAACTAGCACACCCACATAGAACTTTTGGGTTGGATCACGCCGATAGAAATCAAATGGTTGAGAGAAATAGATGGAATGGAAGACTGTTTGGAAATTTATATTTTTTCTTCATTTTCTTCTAGTTAAACGGGTTCAACTCTGAGTTATCCATGTCTAGCTACATGTTATCACTGGCATTCTTCTCGTTATCCATTTATCAACTATTAGTTACTTTTTATATTCTTTTTTTTAATCTCACATTCTTTTAGTTATCTTCCATGAACTGTTGGTTATCCATTTATCAGCCATGATTTATCCATGCATCGCTACCAGTTATCCATTCATTAGCTACCGGTTATTTTATATATATGTTTATGCCAATAGACGTTTTTATTTGAGATTTGGAGTGGACTATGGCCTATGATTTTTCATGTACAGACGACGATGAGACAAGTGTACTTTCGAGATTGATTCTATGGCAGAAGTTCAAAATTCGAAATAAACAATTATTAAAAAAGGAATATAAAAAATAATGGGTAGCTAGTTGATGAATGGATAACTAGTAGCAATGCATTGATAACTAATACCTGATGAATGAATAAGCAATTGTTCATGGAAAACAACTAGAATAATGTGAGATAAAAAGAAAAAGAAGATAACAAATAAGTGATAGTTGATAAATGGATATCAAGAAGAATGTCGGTGTTAACATGTAGCTAGGCATGGATAAATCAAAGTTGAACTTGTTTAACTACAAAAATATGAAGACTAAAAAAATTTCCAAACTGTCTTCCATTCCATAACTATCTCTTATCCATTTGATCCTTCTCGACGTGATCCAACCACAAACTATGTGAGTGTGCTAGTTTTTATAATTATTTATTTCGAATTTTGAACCATTGCCATAAAATCAATCTCGACAGTACACTTGTCTCATCCTTGTCCGTAAATGAAAAAGAATAGACGATAATCCACCCCAAATCTCAAACAAAAACGCCTATCAACGTAAATATGAAATATAAATTTTTATTTTTACATTAATTTTACAAAAATAAATATTTTTTATATAAAAAAGTTTTTTTAATAATGATTTACAATATATATATATATATATTCCTTCCCCATTCTAAATGAATATATATTTTTAATTTTACATTAATTTTATATAAATAAATATGTTTTTCTATATAAAAAAGGTTTTTTTAATAGTTATTCTCTCTCTCACACATATATTATTAACATTAAATTATAATATTTCTTCTAAATAAAATCATTACAAACCAATATACCTCATATTTTATACATTTTAGAATTATTTCTACAATGATATTAAATAAACTAAACCTACCATTGTCATACACATTATGATGATGATGGTGATTAACGTTTGCTGAGACCAACTTTGGTCTATTAGACCTTAAGAAAAATAATACTTGGTTTACATTAAAATCTTGTTCTTGTGCTCAAAAAGCTTTCCAAGCTCATTATAGTCTTGGCAAGTTAGGAGGCTATAAAGGTTTGTAGTGTAACAAATACTATGAAACTCAGATCTAATGCAGGTGTAAGCACGACACTTTTAGAAATAGTGATTTTCATCTTCAACGCTCATAGACTCACACAAATGACAAACCCTTTCTGCCCATGGAGTTTTAGGAATAGACCAATGCCTTGTTTCACTATGGAGTTCTTGAAAGTTCGTTATAATCTTGGCTATATTAATTTTCTTTCATGAGCTAGTTACTACTAATAGATACTTATGATCTTCCAAATTATGATTAATGACCTCCTTATAGTATCTTAATTTTCTCTTAGCCGCTAAAATTTCCTCACGCCACAATTTCGCTTTAAATTTAGAAGTAATAATATTTTTGACATTACCAATGTTATGCAAAATGTCATTGTCATCAATGCCCCAATGGTTTAACCAACCCATGGTATCTTTACACCAGTACCGCTTGAGGCGTAATTGGTTTTGACTTGAGTTTAAAGCAATTTAGGAAGTCTTTTACTTCTCATGTTATTTATCTTATGCTTGTACATAAGGTACTTAGTCATAATCATTCTCTTGATGGGGAAAATACCCACTTCTATAAAAAGAATAAGATACGAAGTATTGCTTTCAATTTTTAGGTTATAAATTATAAATAAAATTGTTATTAATATTTAATATTAAAATAATTATTTTTTTGATAACTTATAATATCTTACTACTCTATGTCGTCTTCTTATTGGCAACAATCTAATTTTCCATTTGTGATTTTGATAAAGATAAAGTTAGATTGAAATATTAATATTTACTAATTTGATACCATAAATAAATAGTATTGTTATAAATAAGAAGTATTGTTTTTAATTTTGAAGTTATAAATTATAAATAGAATTGTTATTGATATTTAATATTAAAATGATTATTTTATTTAACAATTGATAATAGCTTATTACTTTATGCCATCTTCTTAAAGTCAACAATCTAATTTTCTATTTGTAATTTTTACTGAAGATAAAACTAAGTTAAAATATTAATATTTAAATATTATTTTATAACCCTATTTAAAATCAAGAAAAGAAAATGCATTATAAATTAGTTCAAATTGGCTAAATTTCTTTCCCTTACGTAAGATTGACTAGAATACGTCTCTTCTCCATTATGATGTTTAATCAACTCCCGGTTGGTTATGAAAATTTTACAAGTTGAAATTTCAAATTTAAAGGTGCCTAAATTTCAAAAAAAACAATTAGAAGGTTGGTCTACATGAAAGTTCCCAAATAAGGTTTAAAAGGTATGTTGGTTTTTAGTTAGCATAAATTTTGGTTGGCAATATGATTTAGCAATTAAAACTCCCCTGGAAGATAGATAGAGAGCATAATTTATTGGAAAAAGGATGAGGACTATTTCAAAATAGTGAATATAGTGAAAATTGTATTTGAGGGATGTGGTTAGGCCCCAAGTAAGAGCTAATAACAATACCTCAATTTAGAGGAGATGGTGATGAAATGGATCCTATGGAATGGTTAAGGAGTGAAAAGGAAAATGCTAAAATTCTTTTCGTGTTGTCATTTTATTTTCATGATGAAACTCTATAGTGGTCAATGATTCTTGATTTAGAACTCAAGACTGGTCAATGAATCTTAATGAAGACACTAAACTAAACTTCACATGAAAATTATTTGAATAATTATTATCAAATAAATGGATAAGAAAGAAAAAAACCAATATTACATTACAAATAAATACGATCATTTTCTTAAGTTGCAAGCCCTTAATAAAGCACTTCTTAAGGAGGTTTAAAAATTAAAACTAAGAAATATTAGCTAAGGAAAGTGTAAAAAGGATGAGTAAGGGAAGAATTGAAAAACAAATATGAAGAAATCAAAAAGTTGCCTAATCATAACCAATACCTTCTTAGCAACGTTAAGAAGATGAAAAAGTGTATGTAAGATTTTGAAATAAACATTAAGGGGGAATATACAAGCCAATAAATTGAAGATATTACGACCAAAAAGACTCTAAGAGGAAATCTCCAAAAAGGTTGAGGAAGCCCTAAATACTCATGAGGTAAAAAAATGCAATCTATAATAGGAAGATTTAAGGATCTAATGGATGGCATCACATTTCAACTTTAAAAGGAGGAGGAGGAAAAGATTCAAGATGGCCATAAGAAAAGAGGATGTAAGGATCTTATGGATGACATCACATTACAATTTCAAATGGAGAAGGAAGACAAGATTCAATAATACCATAAGGAAATACGTGAATAAGTTGAGCTCTAGATTGAGGATGTACATGTCAAATATGATGGTATAATCTCAAAGGCGAAAGTAATCAGAGACTCATAGTACAAAGGATAGAGTATACAATTGTCTCTAAAAAGAAGTATGGTATGGATTTGTAGAATGAAGGGAACCATTAAAGGTACAACCATATCAACACTCTCACTCAACCAAGGAAATTGAAAAGAAATACAAGGAGATTGATCTATCAACATTACCATGGAAGAAGATGGAATAATCAAACAATATTTGTGAAACAAGGAATCACATAACCATTATTTGATAGCATATTATGAGAGACCATCTACTAAAACAAATTAGAGAAGTTACTATATAAATTCACAAAATCTATGCACACAGTTCACTAGCATATTTTTTCAAACACCCAGCGAACCTCTGACATCAGTCTTCTATAGCAAGCTAACACTAATACATTTCATATGCAATAATTTCCTATGCGCTATCAGTTGATATATTTATAACTAGGCACATTTTATAGTGGAAACAATTACATAACAATAGACAGTCTTAACACATTTGACACTGATATTTTTGTCCAAAGACCTAGAAAAAACCCCGTAGGGGGGAAACTAGTCCATGAGAAAATTATTATTGAACTTGAGGAAAATCTCCATAGAAGTTAGAACAATAGTACATAACAACATTTAATGCGTAGTACAAAACTTGAAATATGTGACCACAAACACCTTGAAATGCATGCCAAAACCAATGGAATCAACTATAGGAATCCGGGCTTCAATTTTTGTGCTCATCTTCAACCGTAGAGACATCACTTGTATGCTCTTTTCAAGTAATAAAATCATCTATGTTATATGCACAAATAAAAACATTGTTGTAAGTACTTAACAACAACAATAGAACCTTGAACCAAGTGCTAATAGTAATGACCTCAATTTTTTGTGCACATAGATAGCTTCTCATAAATCATAGTACAACCTCCAAACTGAATGTTGTACAATGCCACCCATCAATGCTGCAAGCTTCCTCCTAGAGATGTATGCTCCATTTCCTTGGGAAAAGTGCGCCCTCTCTAGCTACATGCTCATCTCTAGTTGTTGCTCAATACTCTTCCTTAGCTCAAGCTCTCACACTTTTTCTTGGAAAATGTGCCTCTTACACTTATATCCAACTCTTTTGGAATGTGTATTTCTAAACTCTCTCACTTCTCCTCTTATTCATTGTGAGAATGATTTTATCTCTTCACTTTCTCAAGTGACTTTGTCTTTTCCTTCCCTAGTGACTCTTCACTTTCCATGGGTGAGACAAATTACACTTTATGAAATAAAAAGTCATTTTCACTCACAACTTTAATAAAATCTCGCATTAAATTTGTAACTCCAAAGTTAATGACTAGGAGAGTTACCTAGGTACTTTCTACATGCCAAATTTTGGTCCAAGTTTATAATCTTTGTTATAGTTGTACAGTTATAGTTTACATAGGATATGGTTTCTCTAAAGTCCAAAATTTAGTCTTAAATAGGTGTTTTCAATAAATCAAACATATATGAAACTAACAAGGTCTAAACTAAGTGTCATTACGATATTGAAAAGAAGATAAATTAGGTTAGATTTTGTAAAATTTTAGACTCATATATGCAAAATCGGATGTGTGGCATACCATATCATTTTACTCTCCTAAAAGGCGTCAAAATCGACAAGTTTTGCAAAAATCATCATATTATTTTCTAGGAATTTTGGAATTGAGTGAGATTTATGGCATTAGAAAAAATATAGACCAAGATATTACAATCCAAAATTTGAAACTCGAAGACAAGAAAATTTTGTAGATATATTACCTATAAATTTGGCCCACAAGATAGTCACCAAATCAGGTGTAAAATGTATGTTGATTTAAAAGTATCATAAATTTTTTATGGGAAAGACCAATGTAGGTGATTCAAAGGCCACTTGAAGGTGGAAAAAAAATACTGTATTGGAAAAAAGATAATAACTATTTGGATTTAATATGATGAATAGATTGACGTTGAAAGTTGAAGGTTGTGGTTGATCCCAAGTAAAACTAACGGAAAACCCTATTTTATAAGACATGATGATGAAAATGATATAATGGAATGGTCAACAATGACAAAGGAAAATGCTAGAATTCCTTTTGTGATATATTTTTTATTTTCATGATGAAGCTCTATAGTGGTGGGTAAGTCTTGATGAAGACACTAGACTAAACTCTACATCGGAATTCTTTGAATAAGTATTCTCAAATAAATGGCTAAGAGAAATGGCTTGAGAGAATATGCAAAAAAAAACTATGAATTGAAGGAAGCAAAGGAATAAATTAGGAAGAAATGTGACCAATGTTGGAATGTATTAAACCCACTCATAACTTGGGATAAAATAATTAATCATTATTTGATTAATTATTCACCCACTAGCTTAATTAGTTGGCATCCACTTTCACCTTAAAGTAAATGCATGCCATCTATATCCTAGGAGTTATTTATTTTTGATTCTGGGTTGATCTTGGGCACCTTTTGACCATCCATAATTAGTATACAACACTTTACAGCAGATTCTTCTTTATTCTGCTTTTCCTGTTTTTCTGTGGATAAGGTAAAGCTAGTCAAACTAGGAAACTGGGTCCTTTTGTTGCCAAACCATCCTTCATGACTTTTACTCGATTTTCTAGGATTATAATTTTTTTTCACATCCTTAACAACTCACTCATTCTTTTTCCAATTCTTGAGGTCCTTGATAGATTTGGGAAGTGCTTTAGCCACCTATAGGGGTTTGTTATATTTTGGTAAGTCATCATTTTTGAGCTTTGTGAGTTGTCTCCATATAACTCGATTTTTCTATGATGGATGTACTATTTATGTACACTATTATTCATCATTATTCAATGGATGGATACACACCAATATTCATCTCTTCATTCATGTGATTCAGTCTCTTTTCTTCTCTCAATTTTTCTTGTGTATGCTTGTGAGAATTCTTAGTAGCAAGATCTATTTCTTGTGATTCTTCTTAGCATAATCGCTCATAGAATTGATCTATTATTTCTATCTGGTTTCAGAGAAGCAAGGTTGATCAAGTTCTATAGAGTTGAGGAGCACATCCAGTCTCCTATCCCTCTCTGAAGAAGAGCTTGTCCAGCTTACAAGATTTTCTCCTAGTTTTGTTTTGCAGGTTGCAGACTGTATCTCCTAGAGCATATCAAAAAATTCTATATGGATTCAAAAGTTCCTCTACTATATCCTTTCAACTATCCTGATTCGAAGCCAAAGATGAGTGCATACTTGAAGATGCAATGTCTCTTTGATGTCTCCATTGGTGCATTGAGCGGACTTGAGTCTTATGAAGAGAAGATTGATTGGATTAATAATTGTGATAGAGATTATGGAATTATTTGTTTGGGAATGTATCCAAATATACATCATCTCATAGATTCTGCTGAATATCTATTTGAGCTTTGGAAGAATTTGGACAAAGCTTTTGGTTTGCAGGAAATAGAAGATGAAGCATGGAGCTAACCTAGCATCTCCTCTTGTTCTCTCTCTCAATATTTATTGGCCTCTACATTATCTGATGAAGTTTAACATGATGAAGAATTTTCTCATACAGTTCATGTTTCTTCTACTCTCCTTTATTTGAATGCTTCCTCCTTCAATGAAGAAGCAAATATTGAAGAACCATCTTTTTCTGTGTCTCTTGAAGCTGATTTTTCTTCTTGTGATACTATTGATGAAAAAGAAGTAACATATGGAGATTATATTGATATTAATGATGATCCTATCACCCATTCATTGTTCTATAAATCTCCTATTTAAATTTTGAGATCTATGTGCTAGATCCTTGACACTTTGTGCATACCTCTGTCGTTGATGGTGCGCAACCCAATGATTTCCAGGATGTTTGCTTAGCCAAATCAAGCCTTATTTGTGTCATACCACTTACCTTACTTGATCTCATGTGCTTAATAATCTCCTACTTTGTTCTTGGCATCAATACTTAGAACCTCCTTGAATATTGTGAACATCTCATTCTTTTTTCCTTTCATACAGAGGATTGATTACCAATGTATTCCCATGAGTCTACTGATATGATTATATGTGATCCTTTGGATTATGACTTAGAAGCATATTTTCAATTTTATACACATATCATACCACCATCCATACCATAAACCATACCTATAAATAATCCTAACACTATACAAATCCCAAGTTCACTAGTTGATTCCTCATTGGTCTCTTATGCAATGATATTTATCTTACATGGTTTGAAGTCTTTCCTATCTTGTAGTGGATGGTTATCCATGACCTTGTAATATTTGGACTGATATTAAACATGTTTGGATATTTTCTAAACACTTATGGTTTTGATCTTATGCCCATCCATCATTCCTATTTTTACACCTATGAGTTTTCCCCAGTTGCTCATACTTTTCGTAGTCTAGCCCTATATCCTCATGGATCCACTGAAGCCTTTTTATTTACTGTTACATATGCTAATTTTTCTGATATATCATATTTTTATCAGCCTCATATCAGATATGTAAAGGTGCTACATCATATTGGAATATTGACATGTGATTCACATCACAATTTTGCAGCTATTCAGGGAATTGAGTGTGAAATAAATTGTCTTAATTTTTGTACTCTTTGGGAAGGAGTATGCACAAATATATTTTATATTTCAGATTATGTTTGCAGATCAGAATTTGAAAGCAGAAAGAAGCATTTCGATAATGCTCCTACTTCATCATATGATGAGATACAAGGAGTCTCTCCTCTTCTTTCTTGCAGGTTCTACACTCTAGCGCATGATCATGGAGTTCATGATATCTTCAACAAGTATTCCATTCAGAACCAGTTCATTCAGCTCATTCAAGTGAAGATAAATATATGTTGAAGACATATTATTTTAAAATTTTGTGCCTTGCCCTATATTGAGGGAGGATTTTCCCCATGTGGTTTTTCCTCTTTCCTCACTTTTCTGGGCATAGTAATTGTTAAAGGGTGACCATAGCCTTGTTGTTGGGCCCTATATGCATCCATATTTTTTTTTCATGCCATCATAAAGTCAGACTTATAGGGGGGTGTTGGAATATATTAAACACATTCATAACTTAGGATAAAATAATTAATTATTATTTGATTAATTATTCACCCACTAGCTTAATTAGTCGACATCCACTTGCACCTTAAAGTCAATACATTCCATATATATCCTAGGAATGCTTTATTTCCAATTCTAGGTTGATCTTGACCACCTTTTGACCATCCACATCTAGTATACAACACTTTACAATAGATTCTTCTTTATTCTACTTTTCCTGCTTTTCTGTGGATAAGGTAAAGCTAGTCAAACTAGGAAACTGGGTCCTTTTGTTGCCAACCCATCCTTCATGACTTTTCCTCCATTTTCTAGGATTAGATTTTTTTTTTTCATCTCTTTGACAACTCACTCATGCTTTTTCCAATTTCTGAGGTCCTTGATAGATTTGGGAAGTGCTTTAGCCACCTATGGGGGTTTGCTATATTTTGGTAAGTCATCCTTTTTGAGCTTTATGAATTGTTTCCATAAAACTCAATTTTTCTATGAGAGATGTACTATTTATGTACACTATTAATCATCATTATTCAATGGAATGATACACACCAATATTCATCTCTTCATTCATGTGATTCAGTCTCTTTTCTTCTCTCTATTTTTCATGTGTATGCTTGTGAGAATTTTTAGTAGCAAGATCTATTTCTTGTGCTTATTCTTAACATCATTTCTCATAGAGTTGATTTATTATTTATACATGGTACCAGAGCAGCAAGTTTGATCAAGTTCTACAGAGTTGAGGAGTGCATCCAGTCTCCTATCCCGCTCTGAAGAAGAGCTTGTCTAGCTTACAAGATTTTCTCCTAGTTTTGTTTTGCAGGTTGCAGAGAGTATTGTCTAGAGCATACCAAAAAATTCTGTATGGATTCAAAATTTCCTCTACTATCTCCTTTCAACTATGCTGATTGGAAGTGAAAGATGAGCACATACTTGAAGAGGCAATGTCTCTTTGATGTCTCCATTGGTGCATTGAGCAAACCTGAGTCTTATGAAGAGAAGATTGATTGGATTAGTAATTGTGATAGAGATTATGGAATTATGTGTTTGGGAATGTCTCCAAATATACATCATCTCATAGATTCTACTGAGTATCCATTTGAGCTTTGGAAGAATTTGGACAAAGATTTTGGTTTGCAGGAAATAGAATATGAAGCATGGAGTGAACCCAACATCTTCTCTTGTTCTCTCTCTCAAGATTTCTTGGCCTCTATATTCTTTGATAAAGTTGATCATGATGAAGAAGTTTCTCATACAGTTCATGTTTCTTCTACTCTTCTTGATTCGAATGCTTCCTCCTTCAATGAAGAAGCAAATATTGAAGAGCCATCTTTTTCTGTGTCTCTTGAAGGTGATTTTTCTTCTTGTGATACAGTGTTGATGAAAAATAAGTAACATATGGATCTTCTATTTATATTAATGATGATCCTATCACCCATTCATTGTTCTATAAATCTTCTATCTTAGATTCTGAGATCTATGTGCCAGATCCTTCACACTTTGTGCATACCTCTCTCATTGATGGTGCGTAACCCAAAGATTTCCAGGATGTTTGCTTAGCTAAATCAAGCCTTTTTTGTGTCATACTACTTACCTTACTTGATCTCATGTGCTTTGTCATATCCTCCTTTGTTCTTGGCATCAATACTCAGAACCTCCTTGAATATTTTGAACACCTCATTCTTTCCTCCTTTCATACAGAGGATTCATTACTAGTGTATTCCCATGAGTCTGCTTATATGCTTATATGTGATCCTTTGGATTCTGATTTAGAAGCATATTTTCAGGTTGATACACATATCATACCACCATCCATACCATCTACCATACATCTGAATAATCCTAAGACTATACAAATCTTAAGTTCACTAGTTGATTCCTCATTGGTCTCTTATGCAGTGATATTTATCTGACATGGTTTGAAGTATTTCCTATATTTTAGTGGTTGGTTATCCATGAACTTAGTCAGATTCAGACTGATATTAAACATGTTTGGATCTGTTCTAAACACTTATGGTTCAGATCTTATACCCATCCATCATTCAGATTTTTACACCTATCAGTTTTCCCCAGTTGCTCATAATTTTCCTAGTATAGCCCTATATCCTCATGGAGCCACTGAGCATTAGAAATAAATACAATAAGATAGATATCAACATTACTAGGGAAGAAAATGGAATAATAAAAAATATTTGGAAAAGGGAATCCCAAAACCATTATTCGATGGGATATTATCAAATAGCAACAACTACAACAAATTGTAGAAACAACAACAATACATGGAATTAAAACATTTATGCAACAATTAGTTATCAAGGATCAAGGATCAAGAATGAAAGGAATTGAATTTGGATTGATTGATAACAATTAATGGTAACTAAAGATTAGTAATATAAGACACTAATGGAGAATGTGTAGGTTTCTTATGCATTCTGATTTTTGTCTATGATTTCTTGCTTTGGTACAGGTTCTTATGGGTTATTCTCTCTCAATATATTTAAATATGGTATTTTTCACTTATGTTAGTAAAATTATAATTTTCTCTTCCAATATTAGAAGGAGGCATAATATTTATTCAATATAAATTTTGAAATTTAAATTCCTAAACGTGGTTTTGTTGTCAAGCACCCATATTTAAAGAAACTCCAAAAGTTGTGTGTGGTTAAGGCTAGAATCAATGGAAGTTCCCTATAAGGGGATCCAATACAATTGAAATGAATAATAGTTCATTAACAAGGAAATATCCAACATAAGAAATATAAGATTAAATAATCAATAACCTAGTGGGTTAGATCGAGTGGTTGAGTGCTTTGAGCTTCATGTAAGAGGTCTTGGGGTTAATCTCTTAGTTAGTTTCTCTATTGTGTGCCTCACTCATATCCTCTACTAGATCATGCATTGAAATCAATGTTGATGTGTTTTCAAGGTACAATATACAAATACAAGGAAGTTCCCAGTACTTTCCTCACAAGGTTCTTATTGGATGGGAAAAAACATAAAAGAATCCATATGAATAAAAATATATTATTGATGTCAAGCCTCACTAGCATGGTTCGTATTCAAGGGGTTCCATTTGTTGGGTGACCTAGGGTTTGAAACTCGACGATGGTGGAAGGAGACACCAAGAAAATACAACCATGCTAAGGGTTGGTGTGGCCCTGGATGGGTGCAATTCCTAGGTGATTTTGACGGCTTAGATGCTCCTGAGTCATGGTTTCTTAGACCAAAGTCCAGTCCCACAAGTTAGGTAATTAGAGGAATGTGTGTGTGTGTAATGAATAAGTGAATGGAATACAATAAAACATCTTTTGTTTATAAATATTCATGTATTGGTCACATACATGAGTAGAAATATGTTTTTAGAGATGTGCCCTGTTAATATTATTATTAGTGTGTACTTTATATTTATTACTTGATGGTGTATTTCACTAACATTTAGACCAACCTAATCTATTTGACCTACATAATAGCGGGTGAATCAAGAAAACTAGGAAATGTTGAAGTTGTTTACTTAGACATTGTAATATTTTGGAATGCACAACATCACAACAAAATGTTCTGAGTCATGTGGCATTCCAACTTAGATCTAGATAGAAAAAAAAATCTCACTTAGAATTATTTGCACAAAGAGATAGCAAGAATAGAGGAGAAATATTGGATTGAACAGTAGAGAAAAATCACTCTAGTGGGAATTTTTCCACTCTGATATTATTCATTAACATGAGTAAAATATATAGGTGCTCTCAAGAGACAAAATCAATAGGCTTAGTGGATATTTGAGTATCTCACATGAATGTTTCCTTATCTTGACTAATTCCCCCAATCTATGACATTGTGCCAAGTGTAACCTTGAGTAGTGGCCATAATTAGGTGAAATTAACCTAGATGGACCATAACGTGGTTACACTTGTCAAAAAGTATGAAAGGAAACATCATGAGGGTGATAGAGGCGGTTTAGTGGTTTGGTTTTGGACCATTAATGAGAAAAATAACCAAATCCTCAAGAAGACACACCCAATCTCCTTAAAATAGGGAAATACAATAACTACCCCATAAATGAAGCATAGAGGGGCACATTTACTCCATGGAACAAGGAAAAGGAGTGGGTAAGTAGAATAACAATATTTTATGGCATAACCACTAGTCTAAGTGGGCCAAATGTGGACAAAATAGGATCCAACACACTAGACTAGGATCTAGAACCATTTTCACATAGAATAACTTACACTAAACACTTGGAACCTTATGCAATATTATTAACCATGTTATAGATGGGAAATATGTTCCAACACCCCCCCTTAATCCAAAATGGGTGTGAGAAATTATTGAGGGCCAAATAAACAAGGCTTATGGTCACCTTTTAGATTATTGATCCACATGAACTAAGGAAAGAGGAAAAACCACATGGGGAAAATACTTCCTAAAAATGTACATGAAAAAGAAACTAAAATATATATACTCTCCAAACTAAATAAATATGCCGAGAGAAATCTTCTTCATGGGAAGAAATAGAATGTACTCAACCAACTCGAGAATGTGTATAGTTGCATGATGAATCCTTGGACCATGTATAACAACTAAAATGAACTGATAGGAGAGCGAAGGTTGCTCTTCAGACTTGAACTTCGAACCAACTAGGGTACCATGTCCAAAAGAGACTTGAAGTGATTGAGAATAAATGAACCAAAGTGAATCATAAGGCTCTTGAAGAATCAACTTTAAAATAAGGTTGTAATCAGCTTCAAGAAGGTGGAACAAGAGTCCCAAATGTGCCATTGTGATGGATAAGGCTTCTCAATCTTTTGTGAAACTCTGAAAATCGGTGCTAGTAATCATATAGGAATACATACGATGCATGGATACAAGGAGAGTGAATTCAACATCTTCAAGCTTTGATCCTTCTTCCAAAACATATAAGGGATCACTCTTTCACACACTAGCAAAGTAAATAGAAGAATAATGGGAGAACAATTATGAGAGATGGAATATATTCTCTTCAACAATATTGATGGAAACGACTCATATGGTATCTTCATGTAAAAAACATTCATGAAAAACAGAGTAAAACACAAAGGAAGAAAGTTGAACTAGATCATTTGTTGAATCTTCTACCATTTCTTCATGTACCTGCAAGAAATACTCTTTGAAATTCCTTGCTTCAACAACATGCTTTGAGAAAGGCCAAAAGGAGAAACCAAATGACCAAATGTAATAACTAGAAGCAACAATGGAAATTGTTTTGCATCAGAATAGCTCTAATACCATGTAATACTTTGGAATGCACAACATCATAACAAAATGTTCTAAGTCATGTGACATTCTGACCTAGATATAGATAGCAAAAAAAATCCCACTTACGAAGAGATAACAAGAAAAGAGAAGAAATATTGGATAGAACACTAGAAAAAAATCACTCAAGTGGAAAGTTTTCCAGTCAGATATTATTCATTAACATGAGTACAATATATAGATTATCTCAAGAGAAAAAATCGAGAGGCTTAGTGGAGATTTGAGTAGCTCACATTAATGTTGGCTTATCTTGACTAATTCCCCCAATCTATGACATTGTGCCAAGTGTAACTTCGAGTAGTGGCCATAATGAGGTGAAATGAACCTATATGGACCATGAAGTGGTTAGGATAGTCGACAAGTGTGAAAGAAACCATCACGAGGGTGATAGAGGAGGTTTAGTGGTTTACTTTTGGACCATTGATGAGCAAATTGACCAAATCCTCAAGAAGATGCACCCAGTCTCCTTAAAACATGGAAATGCAATAACTACCCCATAAATGAAGCATAGAGGGGCACATTGACTCCATATAACAAGGAAAAGGAGTGGGTAAGTGGAAAAACAAGATTTTATAGCATAACCACTAGTCTAGTGGGTCAAATATGGACAAACTAGGATCCAAGACACTAGACTAGGAACTGGAACCATTTTCACATATAACAACTTACACTAAACACTTGGAACCTTATGTAATATTTTTAACCAAGGTCTATATGGGAAATATGTTCCAACGGACATGTGTTTCATTGTGAGTTTAGATTCAAAATAAAATATTTGGGCTTACTTTAGTTGTATTAATTCGGGGTTTCATGAATTAATTTGTAAGAATAAACATCACTATAAACACATATAATATGTATATAACTCTAATAAAATAAATTAAAAATAATGGCATTGAATCATTGTAATATGTTCTTGACCCTTTGAAGTTGATATTGTTCAGTTTGTGATTATGTTTTTATTCAATTTTTTTTACCTAACACCATGAGGTATATGCCATGGTGATTATGAACGCTAACAAATGTGATCATTTTAATATTGATGACAGATTCCAAAGCTAACTGATGTTGAGGATAGCGATGGGAACATGGTTCCACCAAAGGGAAAATTAAGGGGGTACATTGGAGGGAATGGCCTATTCCTTATGATAAATATTTTCCCTATCCGAAACCTCCTACATGTGATTGTCTTATTTTCCATTTATAATTAAGTTTATGCTAAACTTGAAATGACACCTTGGCTAAATGAAAGGGGAAATCTAAACATGAGAACTTAGTAATTATATGCCAAAAGTGCTTAGCACATTTTTTTTAGTAACTACCTCCTACCAAGAATGGGGTGAAGTAAATACCCCTCCCTCACACTCACTCTTTCATTCATGGATGGAAAAATTTGAATGCGAAGAGAGAAGCTTGGGAAAAGAGGGTTCTTGGAAATAAGATAAGGATTTGAAGGAAGAAAACTTAGCCCAAATCTCACATTCACAATGGATAGATAAAAGGAAGGCTACCTAGTGATCTTAGACACTGACGAAGAATAATTATATATCAGTATAAATACTTGAAGGTAAGATTAACAATGTTGGGAATTAAATCTAGAAGTATGTAGTGTCTTGGGCGTGCATTGGACATATTGAAGAGAACAAGGAAGAAGGACATGTTTGAGGGGCTGAAAAGTAGAGAAATGATGACTTCTTGTATTGTATGAATCAAGGGATGAGTGCCAAGAGATGTGCTAGATGAGAAGCTGAGCAAATAACCAATAATGACTTCCTCGTTTGGTGTACTAGAATCCTTTAGTGAAAAGAAGAGGGGCTTTGGGAACCTGGACAATCTTTTCTACCCTAGTGGTCTCATAGCACGACACAGGGGTGGAATTCTATTTTGGAATTTCCTATGGTTGGGAGGAAATCAGTACCACTACAAAAAATTGTCTTGTAGATTCATCCTAAAAAGATAAGTGTACTATATCTACTTCATGTTTATGAATTAAATATTGTAGACTGATAAGTGCATTAAATTCATTATTTGCTACAAGGATTTGCTATGAAAATATTGTAGACAATAATGAGAAAATTATTGTTGTTTATACTCAATTCAAATGTACAAATATGTGAATAAATGTTTTGGAATATCTTTGTATGAAAATTATTTAACAAAATTATTAAGGAAAGTGTTTCATTATTCCATTACGATTTATAATTGGGTGCTATGAATGAACTAAAACTTATAAAAAAATTAGTGAATTTTTTTGGAATGGATTCATAAATGTATAAACCTCGCAATACTCATCCTTAATCATTGGTTTAGTGTGGAAGAACTCATGTACCTTTAAAAAGGGTGAATCCTTGAGTTTTGAACATTTTAATATTATGCAGAACACCCTGTAACGATTGATCTATTTCTCCCAATTTATAAAGTGGGTACTTGTGATTTTTTGTATATAGGATATATACATCCATGCTAATTATCAGCAAAAATATTAGATACTCATGTTTCCATTTGAGATATATTAACTCTACAATAGGGCCCTTTTCCTCTAAGCTAGTGATGGGAGTTTGATGAAGGAAACGGGATGGGAATCCAAGAGAGACACACAAAGTGTTTGAAAAAATGTTCATACTATTTGTCTTTATTTAAGGTTACCCACAATTTTTTTGACAAAATTTCTCTACCATTTGTGTTTGCTTGAGGTTTCCCACGAAGAGTTTAACAGGATTTCTCCACCATTTTCCTTTGTTTAAGGTTTCCCACAAAGTGTTTAACGAAATATATCTATAAAAAAAATATTCCATAGTTGTCTCACCCCTTCACTCATTCCCCATCATTATATAATTTTAGAATAATCAAAATCCATGTCCCATACTTAGGATACATTAATTAATCTTTTTTATTAATTTCCTAGGTCCTACACTAGCTAGTTGGAATCCACTTCACCACTTGTTCAAAACTTGCCTACATTGCCTCCAGGAGTGAATTCAAAATATTTTGGATACGATTCTAACAAATCAACAAAATGATCAGTTTAGTAAGTGTGAATTCCTTCCTTATCCAGAGTTAGACTGTTTTTAGCGGCTTTTAAGGAAAAAGGTGAAAGCTAGTCACATGGAAACTACCTTGTTTTTTGCACAACTCATCCTCCATATTTTTCTCTCATGAAAGCATGAGTATGTTGAATTTCCATCACTTCTCAGCTAACAATACCTCATTCAACCAATTCATGAACTCCTTGACTGATTTAGAAAGTGTTTTATGCACCTATGTTTTTTTTTAAAACTTTTAGTAAGCCTGCTTTTGTGGGGATTCAACTTGAATCCTTAGGCATTCGAATATATGGTGTAATTATATATTTGGAAAGGATACTATTTTATAAGGTTGGATGATGTAAACTTATTCAATGCAATTTTGTGTTATGCACCAATTTCATTCTCCAATTTGAGTGGATCTATGCATGTCTTCAAGCAATTTTTGTGAGTTCAACTGTTCTCAGTATGGGATTAATTTCCACATGGTATCAGAGAATAATTAGCTCAATTTTTCTTCTCTCTTATTTATTTTGTAGGATAAAAATCACTCTCTCAGGGAGAGCATTTGGTATGTTCAGGGCATAGTTTCTGAAGGAATGGATCAATCTCAACATATCATCTTAAATCCATTGAACTGTTGAAATATTTTAACTTCGAAGAATATTCTATATGTATATTTTGTGGTCCCTGACAGTCCTATCGAGAGAACCACTTGTATTAATTCATACCCCAATGCTTCTAATCGAAAGAACTATTAAGAGTCATGAGGTAGTCCCCTCAAATTGTAAAGGTGGGTCATTAGCACCCTAGTTGTGGTTACTTGAGCCTACATGTTTAACTCGAGCCTACATGATTAACTCGAGCCTACATGTCGGAATTAATTATTAAAGTGAACGGATGAATATAAATAGAGGTTTGGTGATCCTCATTTGGAACAAACACACTCACTTGTGTAGCGCATTAGTGAAGGAGAGAGAAGTAGCTAGAGAAGGAGGAGGATCAGTCTTTGATCAGCCTTTTTGTTTTACTTTTTTATCTTTTTGGGGCATCTATATTGAGGAAGCTTTTGCTAGGTTTTTCCCTTTAGGATTTTCCCATGACAAAATCTTTGTGTTATTTTGTATGGTTGTGCTTTTCTATCTTTCAATGATCTTTTGGCTTATGGTTATGCTGTTATGATGCTAAATGTTTTAAGATCTGATATAACCATTAAAAATTCAACATGGTATCACAGCCACCCTGAAAGAAGACATTTTTCAGCTACATAAGACAGGGATTTTTAATTTTTTGGTCTCTCTCCACAATTGATCAGCAAAAGAAGGCTAGGCTGACTCTCCATTGAAGGACACATCTTTCTATCGAAGCGGAATTCAATTTCGAGCATTTTTCAGTTTTCGGTGCGGGAAATTAGGGCTTTCTACAGAAGAGGAATTTTTGAGTGATCCCAGCATAGGATTTCTCTCCTCATCAAAATCGAAGTTTAGAGACCTGGTTCAATATTTTTGGTTGGGTGAAACTCTGGGAAAGTCAAACCCTAGTTTGACCTTGAGCTGGAAAACCCCCAAATACTAAAACTAATAACGTTTGGTACATTCAATATAGATTGTGATTGGAAAAGTATCAAGAGATGAAAATTTTATACGTCGAAGATAACATTTTCATGTACATTGTGTCCAAAATTCAGTTTCTGATTCTCTGTATTCGGGTGGATATGATCCCTCCAAGTTAGGGTTCCATCCTCTTCCAAGATTCATCCCTAAACAGGACACCTGGGGAGAATTTATATATATTGGGATAAAAAGGTTTAAATTAAATTTCTGAAGATTTTCTAGAAAGGGCATGGAATTTACTTTCTGTGGTCCAAGTTTCATACCCAGAATATGAAACAGTGACACGTGGAAGTCCATACAACTTTGCTATTCTGAACAATCCTGTAACAGGTCACCTTGGGAAAATGATCATAAGTCCCAATGGGTTAAACCAATTCTGCTGAAACCTATGGGGTTCGAACAGGGATAGGTGATGCTACCACAGTACGAAGTTTCAGACATAGAGGATCAATAATTTCTGATATATTGCAGAAACAATATCAGGAATTTATACAGAAGAAATTGGTAAACTAGGGCTTCCTGTTTTGGGGCTTCCCTCCACTGTTTTCAGAAAAGGATTACATTGGACAGCTCAAATTGAAGAGATATATCTTTATATTTAATAATATCTAAAAGATTCCAAGTTCTAAAAATTAGGGTTTCTCTGACAAACCCTAGATCAGCCAGCTCCGGAACCAGGACGGACACCTCAAATTAGTAAGATCTAATCTTTTGCTATTTTCATTTGAGGTTCTCATTTCAAAGTGATATATCACATCATATTGATGACAAGCTTGGTGAAGTTGACAACTTTCAAGCATGGAAGTATTGGATCTCACTCGCTCTTGAAGAAAATGAATTGGACACCTACATAAGTAGAGAGGTTCTAGTTCCAAAGGGAAATGAGGCTAAAGCCTTACACATGAAGAAACTCGACTCATAATAAGAGAAGAGAAGATGGGAGAAATTAAAGATCAAGCACTCACAATTCAAATAAGATCCCTCAAGTGATGAGGAATATGAAGAACTCAATTCTTGAAGAACCTCTTATCCATCTTATCATTTGGATAAGAAATGATGATTTCATGAATGAAGAAGATAATGAAGTAGAATACTCAAGAAGGAGTCTACCCACAAAACAAATAAAAGATAAGTATTCAATTGTCATTTCATGATATTGTTTTGTATTTAGTTGATGTGTTATGCATGATAGAATGTTTTCATTAATGATAGTATGCATGTGATGAGTAAGTAGCTCATGGTGCTATACACCTCTCCATTGCTACTTATCTAGAATGAAACCTCCTTGCTAACATATTGGATTAGCACACAATCTCAATGATGTAATCTAGAAAGTTTCCGTGAGATATGGATGAATGTTGTATTGGCTAAACAGTTGCATGATGCATAAGAATTTGTCGTTATGTATAACGTTCTATGAAATGGTTCTAACCATGCTACTGGTGCATTTGAATTGTAGGAAAGGTCCTGTACAATCTCCTACAAGAAAAGAAGGATGAGACTTGTTCCAAAGAAAAAGTGATGTCATTTCAAGATTCACTCCAATAAACATAAATCTGAAACTCTCAGGGTTAGAGACATTGTGACGAAAGAAAGAGCTTCAGAGAGTGGTAGATCCACCTTGAAGGATGAAGCCCTTCATGGGTATGATAGATAACTCAATATGAAGAAAAGAATGGTGAGACTTCCAAACCAAAGTAAGAGGCCTTGGGCACACTCTAGTTGTGTAACAAAGTTGGGTGACATCATTGATGCTAACCTTTTCGGCTATGAAAGAAGTTATGATCAAAGAGTAATAGTCGATCATGGGGAATGATGTCTACGATAGGGTTTCGAGACCTGAAGGGAAGTTCATAGTATCTTCCATATGGATATACCATAAAAGTGTACAAAGAAAGGTTCATGGTTTACCTCAAAAAGAATAGACTATGACATGACATACTCTATTAACTAGACCCACTAGAAGTAGATATAAAGCATAAAACCACATGTACAGAATGAAGAGGGAAGATGATACTCCACTTCAGGGGGAGTGACTACAGAAGATATCTGAGTTCAACATGGTATGACATGATAGATAGCTTCTTGATGGATTGAGACTTTAACAAGAGTAAAGTGGGTTGCAACCTTCAAGGTTGAATGCAGAAGACTAGGATATGTTGATGAACTGACAAGACAAACTCATGGAAGATGTTATGATGAAAGAATACTAGAATGATGTTTGGGATATAGTACTCAAACCAGAAAGCAAGAATG
Organism: Pseudotsuga menziesii; assembly: GCA_001517045.1. Classification (NCBI taxonomy): domain Eukaryota; kingdom Viridiplantae; phylum Streptophyta; class Pinopsida; order Pinales; family Pinaceae; genus Pseudotsuga; species Pseudotsuga menziesii. Next base: position 704,486 of record LPNX010026284.1, on the reverse strand, counting down.
TGGTATCTTCCAAATGGATTTGCAAGATAAAATATGTTGCTGATAGAAGTAAGGAAAGACCTGTGGCTAGAGGTTTTTATCAGAAAGAGGGAATTAACTCTGAAGAGACACTTACTCCAAGAAGCAAGGTACACTTCCTTCAGAACTATCATGGTAGTTTCTTCCATGATGAAGTAAATACAAGCCTTCCTTAATGGTATGATTGAGGAAGAATTTTACATCGAATAGTCACAAGGATTTGAAGTTGAAGACAGATGGACTCATGTATGCAAGTTGAAGAAGGCCCTCTATGGCCTAAAGCAAGCTCCTAGAGCTTGGTATGGAAGAATATATAGTTTCCTGACGAGCATGGGCTTACCAAGAGTAAAGTTGATCCTAACCTTTACCTCAAGGTTGTAGAAGATGAACCTGTCATACTACTATTATATGTGGATGAATTATTCTTGATAGGGAATGAGAAATAAATTATGGAAAGCAAGAAGAAACTCGCAGAAGAATTTGAGATGAAAGACCTTGGGTTAATGCATTATTTCCTAGGTCTGGAAGTATGGAAAAGTTCAGAAGGAATCTTTCTTAACCAGGGAAAGTATGCAATAGAGATATTGAAAAGATTCAATATGTTGTAATGCAAAGCCATGGCCACACCCATGGATTCCAACCTGAAGTTGTTAGCTGATGACTCATTAGAGTTAGTGGATGTGAATTAATATAGACAGATCATTGGGTCATTGATGTACTTAAAAAACACCAGACCTGATATTTGTTTTGCTGTGAACACTCTGAGTCAATATCTAGTTCAACCTAGATGAGTTCGCCTGGTAGCTACAAAACATGTGATGAGATATCTGAAAGGGACTATAGAATTTGGTCTATACTATAATGGAAACCATGACTACAGATTGTATGGCTATACAGATGCAGATTGGGTTGGAAGTATCTTAGACAGGAAAAGCACATCAGGTAGATTCTTTTGTTTGGGGTATGCTATGAGTTCATGGTTTAGCAGGAAATAGTCTAGTGTTTCTCTTAGCATGGCTGAAGCAGAATACATAGCATCTTGCTCTACTAGGTTGTGAAGCCATATTTCTTCGGAAGATGATATCAGGTCTCTTTGACCTGAAGATGGATACTACAATGATTCTATGTGATAACCAGAGTTGTGATGACAAAGAACCTTGTGTTCCGTCGTAAAACATAGAAATCCAGTATTTCTACATATGAGATAAGATGTAGATGATGATGATTTCAGTATTCCCACACTGAAGATATAGATGATGTTTCAGTATTTACATATTGTAGATGCAAATGATGGTGATTCAGTATTTCTATACTGCATATAGAGATGATGATGTTTTAGTATTCCCATACTGAATATATAGATGATGTTTCAGTATTTACATACTGTAGATGCAGATGATGGTGATTCAGTATTTCTATACTGAATATGTAGATGATGATGTGCTGATGAAGCATCTGTCTCGAGTAAAGTTTGAACACTTTCGAGACAAGCTTGATGTTGTTCAGAAAGACCTTCCTGGAAAGGGGGAGTAGTGGTGTTGCAGTGGGATTATATCATCCATGGGCACTTTCCCTAAAGTGATCTGGTGACCTCGGTCCTCGAGAATGAAGTGGGATTGTATCATCCCTGGGCACTTGCCCTAAAGTGATCCAGTGACCTCGGTCCTCGAGAATGCAGTGGGATTGTATCATCCCTGGGCACTTGCCCTAAAGTGATCTGGTGACCTTGGTGATCGAGAATGTGGCAGGATTGTATCATCCTTGAACTTCAGTTTAGAATGGATCCGGTGACTTTGGTCATCGAGAATGTGGAAGGATTGTATCATCCTTGAACTTCGGTTCAGAATGAATCTGGTGACTTCGGTCATCGAGAAGGTGGTAGGATTGTATCATCCTTGAAATTCGGTTTAGAACGGATCTGGTGACTTCGGTCATCAAGAAGATAGTAGGATTGTATCATTCTTGAACTTAGGTTTAGAACAGATCCAGTGACTTCAGTCATTGAGAAGGCGGTAGGATTGTATCATCCTTGAACTTCGATTTAGAACAGATCTGTTGAATTTGGTCATCGAGAAGGTGGTAGGATTATGTCCTCCTTGAACCTCGGTTCATAATGGATACAATGAATTGGGTCATCGAGAAGGTGGTAGGATTCTATCATCCTTGAACTTCAGTTCAGAATGGATTTGGTGACTTAGGTCATCAAGAAGGTGGTAGGATTGCATCATCCTTGGACTTAGTCCTAAAGTGATAGGGACTGATTATCCCGTAATCAATATGGCGACTTTGGTTGTTGAGAATGTGGTAGGATTGCATCATCCCTAGAATTTAAGTCCAAAAGAGATCCAAAGACTTCTTTGTCTTTGTACCGTGGATTGCAGTTTGTTGCTGATGATGATGATGTTTCTGATCGAAAGATTAGAGTGTGATGATGATGATGTTTCTGATGAAAGATCAGAGTGTGATGATGATGATGTTTCTGATTGAAAAATCAGAGTATGATGATGATGATGTTGTTGATCAAAAGGTCAAAGTGCTGAAGATGTTGCTGCTGATCGAAGGGTCAAAGTGTTGAAGATGTTGCTGCTGATTGAAAGGCCAAAGTGTTGAAGATGTTGCTGTTGATAGAAAGGTCAAAGTGCTAAAGATGTTGCTGTTGATTGAAAGGTCAAAGTGTTGAAGATGTTGATGCTGATCAAAAGGTCAAAGAGTTGCTGTCATTGAAGATTGAAGATGAAGACTATATTATGTTGAAAAGCTTCCAATGATTTATAGATGTATTACTCTGATGATGTTGATGATGTCCTCTATCTCTCTCCTACTATTGTTGTTGTTGATGTTGTTGTAGAATACCCTTCTCATTAAGGAGGAGTGTTGAAATATTGTAACTTCAAAGAATATTCTATATATATATTTTGGGGTCCCTGATGGTCCTACTGAGAGAACCACTTGTATTACTTTATACCTCGATGCTTCTAATCAGAAGAACTATTAAGAGTCATGAGGTAGTCCCCTCAAATTGTAAAGGTGGGTCATTAGCACCCTAGTTGTGGTTACTTGAGCCTACATGATTAACTCGAACCTACATGTCGGAATTAATTATTAAAGTGAACGGATGAATATAAATAGAGGTGTGGTGCTCCTCATTTGGAACACACACACTCACTTGTGTAGTGCATTAGTGAAGGAGAGAGAAGTAGTTGGAGAAGGAGGAGGATAAATCTTTGATCAGCCTTTTGGTTTTACTTTTTTATCTTTTTGGGGCATCTATATTGAGGAAGCTTTTGCTCGGTTTTTCCCTTTAGGGTTTTCCCAGGATAAATCTTTGTGTTCTTTTGTATGGTTGTGCTTGTCTATATTTCAGTGATCTTTTGGCTTATGGTTATGCTGTTATGATGCTAAATGTTTTAAGATATGATATAACCATTAAAAATTCAACATGAACTACTTCGAATGGAAGGCACAGATGGGGATTCTGATGAGGAGAAATGGGATCTTCAGAGTGACCATGGAAAATGACACTAATCCCAATGCAAAAACAAAGAAGATCAAGTGGCACAATAGGAGGGATGATGCTTATTGTCACATACCCCAATTTTGTAAAAACAATATTATATTATTTAATATTATTTGAGGACAATATGTTAAATTTTATGCTAAGTTGTAATTGATGACTCGGCAGGGTCAAGGATATTTAATGTAATTTTGAATATTTTATTTATAAATAAAGTAAGGAGGAGACAACAGCTTAGGAGAGCTGTTAAAAGAGTGTTTACTAGTCAAATTGGTGGAGGAGACTGGGTGGAGAGAAAAATGACATGTGGCAGCATCCTCAAACTATTAAATTGAGCACATAGATATGGGGACAAAGACACAACTCACATGATAGATCACACAATTTACTCAGTTATTGAAGAATGAAAGAATGCAAAAATGGCTTACAGCTGTGAATGCTTTTCATTAATCAAAGAGTAATTAGATAGATAATTACAATGAAGTACAATGCCTTTAATAGCCACAAGCAATTCGAATCCACATGAAGAAGTTCAAATTGATTAGACTCTACTTGACTGTAGGTGACCAAGACCTTGTCTAAATCACTATCGTAGGACTCAATAGTTAACTGTCCTTGTCTAAACCATAACCGAAGTTCATCAAAGCTCTAAAACACAACTCAAGTGTTACATTCAGTGTTGACTAAGGTTAACTGACAGTGGTAGGTGAGAAATGTACCCCACATGAGTGCAGTCAAGTAAACCTAGTGCTAACTAAATGTAGAGGACTAGAATTGAATGTGACTGACTCCTAACTTAGCTTGACTAGTCATCAACTGAAGTGAACTAACCTTGGTTGGTTTCGGCACTCCTAGTGGCTTCCTAAATTGTAGGGATTGGTCTAGGAGGCTCCTAAACTGATGCAATCAAGTGCAATCAGTGGCAGTGAGCCTTAATTAGTGTTCCCCACACTTTAGTAACTGAAACATGTGCCCTAATTAGGTCAAGTGGACCCAATGGTGTTAATGACTATAAATAGACTGGATGGACTCCCGATTTAGACATATGACCAAATTTGGACAAGGGAGGATTAATAACCCTAACACCCCCCCTGAATGCTAACTTGGAAAAACTATGGGCCCTGGTAACTAAGACCATAGGTCACCCATTACATCAAATAAAGTAAAGTAACTGCTCAAAAACAAGGTGTTGGGGAAAAACCACATGGGAAAAAATCCCCCCCTCTAATTAAGCAGGTAGAATCAGGATCAATCTGGTTCTTCTATGCATAGGTATCCTGGGGCCTGGCATGTGAACCTCTCCATCATTATTTCTGGAGTAATATTCCTCTTTGGAAGAAGAATTATATGCTCAACTAAATCAGAAATATAGACAGCTACCGGATGAAGACTGGACCCATGTAGAGAAACTGAAGTCAACTGAAAAGTGAGAAAAGGTTCTTGAGAATTCAGAGAATGTGAGGAACACTCAAGAAACTGATATGTTTCATCCATGAACAGCAAACCATGAGTGGTAAGAACAGCCCCAAGTGTTAGGAGCAAGTGTCCAGGCGGATGCAGAAAATCTTCCTCTTTACTAGTTCTGTGAGGAGATGAGCATGTGATCAATGGTAAAGAAGCACTGGGACTGTTGAGAGCAAATGCTTGAGCTCCATAGTATGATATAGCTTCTAAAGTAGATAATTAATCACATAATAAAATATCATAAAACTCATATGAGGAAACTAACACCAAATCCCCATCAGCAGTTTTGAAGAGAAAGTGCGGTACTTGATTTTTCACACCGAAATTGGTGAGAGCAGCTACAAGCATGACTGAAGGATTTTGGATTTTAAAATATGAACCAAATAATATCATATAAGAAAGTAAATCAGATCTAAATAGGTTCAAAATATATCCAAAACTATGAAATGGAATCAAATCCCCAGCAGCAGTTTTGTAGGAGACTTGCGGTACTTGTTTCTTCACATCGTTGATGAGAACAGCTACAAGTGGTACTGAAAGATTATGAATTTGATATATTAAACCAAGAAATATTAGATCATATCTAAATAATATCATATCATATCCAATAAGGTTAATATCAGATTCAAATAAATCGTTAACCGAGACGGTGGATGCACATCTTTCTTCTTCTTCAAAATTCTGAATTTTGGTGCATGCAATCCTGCAGGAATTTGCTGGAAAATATAGATCATGGGGAGCGAATGGATCACTCTGGTAATATGATATTTCTTCCAAAATATCCAAGGTATCACATATTTTCACACCAGCAGCAACATTAGAGGGAGAAAAATCAAATTTCTCTTCACTTTCGGAAGCAATTACTGGTAAATTTTGCATGGAATTTAAAGGAAAATAACCGATGAATGTTTGCATGGAAGTGCAGCAGAATTTTTCTTCAATATCAAATATTTGAATGTCTTCTTCTGTTTTCGCAATATGAGAATATGAGATATCAGAGATCTCATGAAATTCCGGAGCATCAAGAGAAGGAGTCACTGCATGGAGACTGTCTTCAATTCGAATTGACTGTGTAGAAGCTTCTGCTTCTTCTTTATCTTGAAAAACTTCATCAGAGAGAGTGGAGGCTGATATTTTTGGATCAAGGATGCTTATGGTGCTATATGTGCTCTCCAAAGTGCTATTATGATCCTCATAAATCATTCCAAAGGTTCTTTCCAATCTTGTCCAGAGTTCCTTCGGGTCTTCAATAGATCTAATGAGGTAGCGCAAGCTAGGAGAAAGACCTGTTGCTATTGTTCCAAAATCTCTGTCACTTTTATTCAGCTAGTTAATATTACTAAAACACTCTTTACCGAGTCCAATAGACACCCGACAGAGACCTTGTCTCATCAGAGATGAAATCATTTTGAAGTTGTACCTGCAAAACAAAAAAATGATCCAGTAGGAGATCTGATAAGGAGAAGTGCCTTGTCCTCTGAGGCTCTGATACCATATTAAATTGAGCACATAGATCTATGGACAAACACACAAATCACATGATATATCACACAATTTACTCAGTTATTGAAGAATGAAACAGTGCAAAAATGGCTTGCAGTTGTGAATGCTTTTCATTAATCAAAGAGTAATTAGATAGATAATTACAATGAAGTACAATGGATTTAATAGCCACAAGCAATTCGAATCCACATGAGGAAGTTCAAATTGATTAGAATCTACTTGACTGTAGGTAACCAAGACCTTGTCTAAATCACTATCGGAGGACTCAATAGTTAACTGACCTTGTCTAAACCATAACCGGAGTTCATCGGAGCTCTAAAACACAACTCAAGTGTTACATTTAGTGTTGACTAAGGTTAACTGACAGTGGTAGGTGAGAAATGTGCCCCACATGAGTGTAGTCAAGTAAACCTAGCGCTAACTGAATGTAGAGGACTAGAACTGAATGTAACTGACTCGTAACTTAGCTTGACTAGTCATCAACTGAAGTGAACTCACCTTGGTTGGTTTTGACACTCCCAGTGGCTTCCTAAATTGTAGGGATTGGTCTAGGAGGCTCATAAATTGCATCCAATCAGTGGAAGTGAGCCTTAATTAGTGTTCCCCACACTTTAGTAATTGAAACATGTGCCCCAATTAGGTCAAGTGGACCCAATGGTGTTAATGACTATAAATAGACTGGATGGACTCTTGATTTAGACATGACTCCCGATTTAGACATATGAACAAATTTGGACAAGGGAGGATTAATAATCCTAACACAAACCACTTCCAACTATTGCAGGTGGAAACCTCCCTACATTTGGGGTCATGATTCCCCATGAAAATGGAATAAGAGCAGGTGGCTCAATTAATGACAACTGACCCAAAAGACCTAGGCAATCTTTATAAAAATTTCCATTGAGGAGAGCTGAGGCTGCTCATTCTAGAGAAGTGATCATTCAGGTTGAATGAATGTACTTCAGAGAAATTCAATGGAAGGGAAATTTGGAAAGTGTTTGAGGGGATAACTGCTGATTGATCTAGTTGTAGCTTTTAAGCTGAAGATCATACTGCTGAGAGCAGAGTTTTTACTAAGACATTGAACTAGTCAGTTGACAGAGGGTTCTATTGTTTGCATTCTCCACCAGTTCTCAGCCAAGAAGACCAGGAACGGGCTCGGGGGTCCTGAGGAAGTGTTGTTTGAGCACTCTCTTGGAGATTTGTAGCGAGGAACAACCTCCTAACGCTGTTGTCGTTTGTCCAAAACAGGTTCTATTTTAGTTTGTTTTACTACGTTAGTTAAATAAATATTAGTTCAACTGATATATGTGAATGTTAAAGTTCAGTATGTGAAATGTTAGAATTTAGTATTCTTTTTAGATTGTTAAAGAAATGAAGTTGATTCAGAAAAGTAATGTGTGAGAATGAAAATAAATTCCTCAACTGTGTTTTTCCACACCTGGAAAACCAGGCTGTACTCTAGCACAGTTAGAATAATTTAAGTAGATGAAAGAAAACTATAAGGGATTGAAAATAATAGATAGGGTTCTGTATCTGCAGATAGTAGAGTAACTTATTCAGTGTGTAATTTATTATGTAAAGAACAGTGTTATGGTCATTTATGTTTATTGTTTAATGAGTTTAACTAGGTAAAAATGTTGGAAAAGGAGCAATAGAACTATTCCAGATTTATAGTAATGTAATATACTGATTCAATAAAAATTATAGAATATACAGTTAAGTATCTAAAACAAGGTATTAACCACACTCAAATCTTTTATCCTAAACTATTAATTAATATATACTAGAATAGGATTATGTTAACAAACCTTTATTAATAAAAGAATAATCAAAGTTACAGAGTTAATGCTTTAACCCTTACATAACTCTAAATCTTTACTAAGTTACAGAAAAATAAACAAATGGAAATATAAATATAACCAGTAAATAGAATTAAGCTAAACTAAACCTATGTAAGTTAAACTTGAGGGTTGAAACCCTAGTTCTTCTTTTATTTTCTTTTATAAACATATTTTATAAAAACATAATAAACAAATTAAACTACAAGACTATAAGTATGCACTAGACTGGGTACAGTCCTATTTCAAGAACTTACAATATATTTACAAACTCTTTATTTAAGAGAATAGAAAATATTTCATTAACGGGTTAAATAATTTCAATACTTGTGAAACAACGAAAAAGAGGTAAATAGAAACCAGCACACAACTATAAATTTAAGAATGTATCTATACTAGGGTTCTTTTCCAATAAACCCAAGTTATTCTCTGATAACTAATAAGTATAAATATATAAATTTTACCTTAAGATTGAGCTTACAGTCTTAACAAAAACCTTATCTATTTACAGGAGAAACCTTATTTCACGGATAGTAAAGAAGATAAAAACTTCATTCACAGTAATATCCTTTATAAGACAAAGTATAATCTAACAGAGTATTCGAAACAGAGATTAAGTAAAAACCACAAAGACAAGAAAACCCCCATAGATATAAGAAACTGAGTATGATCTTACTTAGCCATAAGGCTGTAAATATTTATTTTATAGTCAAGAAAAGTTAAATACAAGTCACGGCATCAAGCCGGAGCCACCCTGCTATAGGCAAGGGTTTTAATAACAAGAACTAATTAAAAACTGAAAACCAAGCAACTAAAGACTGGAGGAACCAAAGTCGTGCTTCCTTTCCACTGAAAACCCTTTTTCCCTTAACCATCGCAAACAGGGAGTTGCCACATTTTAACTGGGGCTTACTCGTTGGGTATTGAGGTTAACCAGCGTTGGAGAGAATCCTTCCAAGCCTGATTTCAAACTGCAAACAAACCCGAAGGTCATAGTTAGAAGTTGTATATTCTAATATTAAAACTATGACTTGAAATCTATAACATTAACATGATAAAAATATTTACCTAAAGGCGAATAAATCTGGAGCCGAGGAGGAATTGAACTAGCACAACGAACAACACTTCGAAGAACAAACCCTCACAGAGGCTGCGGGGTTCAGCTTTCATATTACACCAATGATGGACCAGGTTAAACACTATGGCAAGGGCAACGCAAGGAACCAACACTCAAAACTATAGGCAAAGTAACACTACTCATACAACGACACAGTGCTTGCAGAAAGAACCAATTACGAGCTGGGTATCTCTCAACCCTCATTCAAAGAGTTGCAGCACTTCATTACATAAACAATGGAGCTGGAAACGAGAACAAGCGAGCCCTCATGGCCGTAGAGAAACCAGACAGTGCAAAGCCAAACCCTCATTGAAGAATGAGGAAGTTAGGGTTATGTTGTAAGCTTTTAAAACATTCATTGCACAGTGGAGGCTGCTCCACGTGCCCACCAAAATATTTAGTCAACTGTGGGTCGAATGGTATAGTTTACACTACATTGTTGGGAAACCAAATTACTGCCCATAATTTAAATAATGACTTCAATGATAATGTTATTTTACAAAGTCAAGAACATATCATTACAATGATAAACCATAAACTCAAGCTATGGTAAAGAACGAGATATATATTGTATCGTTAAACCTTATATTATGAAAACCTTGGAATCTTCGTTGGTAAAATAACTATGGAAAGATATTTAGTATAATATATGCCTTTGATCATGAGTCAATAGTATTACTATTGACCATTTTCACCAACATAACGATGCATGACTATGTTATTATAATTAGTATTATGTAAACACTAATGGGTAAGAAATTAGTTTATGGATCAATAATGTGTATATAAAAATAAATAGTATTTACACACTGGGTCAACTCTTACATTTACATATACTCTATAGTTCCTGGGTGTAAGTTAAAGTTCTTGGAAGTTGTTGATCTTTTGGTCACCACAAGGAACCAAAACTCTAAATGAATCAAACCAATGTTAGATTAGACTTAGTACATGAAAGATAGTAAGACTATCCAATATCAAAGATAATATCACTTATTATTATTAATAAACGATATGGTAATGAAATCTTGCTACAATAATTGTGTCATGAATAAAACTTGGAAGATCGAAATCATAACTTGACGACTATTGTGCAAGTGAACATTATAACTATAATACAATTATAAGCTGATAAATTTCCTCTACTAGAGCTTAATTAAAAGTAGACCTAAGGGTTTGATTGTAAGCTTGCTCTTGGAAGGCCTTAGATTTATTTCCATGCTTATAAGCAGTATTTTAAATTTTAGAAATAACAACAGCAGTAAACTCTTATTTCAAAAAAAGTGTTGTTTTACTAAATCATGAGCTCGATGTAGAACTTGTAAGTAACTTAGATAATAACTAGAAAGAAGAATTGTCTGAAGTAGAAGTCATACTATGAAATAAATTTAGTATGGAAAGGTTATTGGTCTTTACGACATAAACTTAAAACACTGTCATAGATGCAAAACAAGTAAAGAAAAGTTACTTTACCTCGTAGTATCTTTGAACTCTATTAAGCAAAATTTTACTCTAGCAGTTTATAAATGCTAAAGAGGTACATATGGATTTAATGCTTTAATAAACTCCTACTTGTTCAAAATTTACCTATTGAACCTGTAAGATCCAGAAATCTAGTTGAGTTAGCAATTGCTAACTAAGCCCCAGTTAGAACATAACTTCTCACCTACTTGACAAAATCAAATCATCAATATAACAGGAAGTAACTGAATGCAGGTCATTTACATAACATATCAAAATTAATGTGGTATTAGTTTTTTATGTGTTGAAGATAATCATTACTTTTGTTAACTGTTTCATTTATCTGTTAGTCACTAGTAGTTATCAAACTGTGACTATAGACATTTTATGTTACATTAAAAATTTTAAATTTTTGTGAAATTATGGGGTTTTGACATGTGGTATCAGAGCCAAGGTTCAAACACTAGGCTTTGATGAATCCCAACTTGCTTTTATGAAACAGTTAATTTAAATTATTCTGCTGATGTTATTTTCTTTTAATGTTATTCAACAAAGATATTGTTTATGAGTTAAACAATAGGTATGGAAAGAATGGGGGAATATGCGGAAGTGGAATCTCCCTTTACTGAACAAGAAAACTTACAAAGAGACCCTATACAATAATACCTAACCACTAATTCCTCAGAACTTTTACAAACAGTAAAAGACTTAAAATCTAAAATGGAATCTGTTAAACGAGAAAATGAAAGGATTCTGAGAGCTCAGGAGGAGCTGAATCATATCCTAACAGAAAGATTTCAAACTAAAGGAAGGGGTAAAAGAGCTGATTCAGAAGAAAAAAGCCACCAACATAAAGATAAAAAGATTAAACAGACTAAAAATGAAAGCAGCACATCTTCAGAGGTATTTGGTGATCAACGTAATTTTCAGTCCACTAGTGATAGTAGTGATCACAACCATTATACTAAAAAGAGAAAATATAAACCCTATGAGGAAATTTCTAGGGAGTTTAAAAAGATTAAACGACCAACATTCAATGGAGAAACTGAGAAGGGGGAGGAAGTGAAATCGTGGTTATCTAGAATGAAGAAGTACTTCCAGATTTATAACTATTCTAACCAGTTAAAGGCTAGAATGGCTATCTACAATCTTTCAAGGAAGTATGATATATGGTGGCAAGACTTAAAGAGAGTGAAGGGAATACAAGAGAAGAATGTAAATTGGAGTACTTTTAAGAAGTAATTTAAAAAGAAATTTATGTTTGAGAAGTACTATGAAGAGAGAGCAAAAGACTTCTATGAGCTTAAACTAGGTTCAATGACTATGAAAGATTTGAACAGCAAGTTTTTAAGTCTGCTTAGGTATGTGCCATACCTTGTAGATGAAAAACTGAAGGTACAATGATTCCTCAGCTATTTACCTTATCACATCAAGGATAGGATTGAGTATGACAATCCAAAAACACTGGAAGAAGCTATGAGGAAAGTCAATTTTTGTTTTGAACAGAATCAGAAGAAGGAGAGCATGGCCAACTGGAAGGAAAAAAAGAATAACAACCATTATGATCAAAGGAAGAAAGAATTTGTGCCCAACAGGAATTCTAAAAATAATAAGGCCAAAAATTTTCCTAACAAGAATTTCCAAGGGAATAAGAATAATTCACCAAGTAATCAGAATAATTCAAAGGGTAAAGAGTCTGCTAATAATCATAGAAATTACACAAATAATTTTGAACGTAAAGAACCCATAAATCGTTGGGAGTGTAATGGCCCACATTATGCCTCAGTCTGTCCTAATTGAAAAAAGATTGTCAGTAATATCCATACCATACAAGAGGAGATGACTGTTGGATACCTAGCAAGGACTATGTCTAGAATCAATGTAGCCTTGGAGAATCGACAAGCAGAATATCAAACTTCCATGCTGGAAGTAGAAGGTATGATAAACCAAACCCCTATAGCTATTTTAATTGATCCAGGAGCTAGTCTCAGTTATATTTCACCTAAATTGGTAGAAAAATGTAAGCTGCCTGTTGAAAAATTTGAAAATTCTTGGCTGGTTCAGTTAGCCACTGGTGCAAAAAGGAAGGTAACTTGTTTTGTAAATAAATGTGCAATAGTTATGGATCAATTTGAAGCTATTGTAAAGCTTAATGTACTACCTCTTGGTTCTTATGACATACTAATTGGTATGGATTGGTTAGAGTAACATAGGGTGATCTTAAACTGTTATGATAAAACCTTTACATGTATAAATAATGATGGAAAACCAATAAGTATAAAGGGAATCCCTAGAAAAACAACCATAAGGCATATTTCTGCTCTGCAGCTTAAGAGAGTTGTTAGGAAGGGTTGTAAATATTATGCAGTAACCATAACTGATGAGGAAAATATAAATAAAACAGACAAATTAAAATTGGAGGACATACCAGTTTTAAGAGAGTATGCTGATGTATTTCCAGAAGAAATTTTGGCACTACCTCCGAAAAGGGAACTAGATTTTACCATTGAGCTGGTACCGGGTGTAGTACCCAGCTCAAAGGCCCCTTATCAAGTGAACATACTTGAACTTAATGAAATAAAGTCACAATTAAAAGAACTTTTTGACAAGAAGTATATTAGACCCAGTGTGTCTCTCTGGGGGGCACTTGTCATCTTCGTTAAGAAAAAGTATGGAACTATGCGACTTTGCATAGATTATCGTTAGTTGAATAAGATGACTATTAAAAATAGATGCCCGTTGCTTCACATAGATGATCTGTTTGATCAACTACGTGGAGCCACGATGTTTTCAAAAATTGATTTAAGGTCTGGATATCACCAAGTTAGGATTAAAGATGAAGATATCTTTAAAACAACTTTTAGGACTTGATATGGTCATTATGAGTTTGTCGTCATGCCATTCGGGCTTACTAATGCCCCAGCTATTTTTATGTGTTTAATGAACAATGTTATACATAAGTATCTAGATAAGTTTGTAGTCGTGTTTATCGACGACATATTAATCTATTCGAAAACTGAAGAAGAACATAAAGAACATTTAAAAATTGTATCGCAAGAGTTACGAGATCATAAACTCTTTGCAAAGTTTAGTAAATGCGATTTCTTTAAGGATAAAATCCAATACTTAGGTCATGTGGTGACTAAGGAAGGGATTTCGGTGGATCCCGAAAAGATAAAAGCAATTGAAGATTGGCCAGTTCATAAGGTTGTAACTGATGTTCGATCCTTCATGGGAATAATCAGTTATTACTGGAGGTTCATTGAAGGTATTTTGAGAATCTCAAATCCAATAAATTCTTTGTAGAAGAAAGGAAAGAAATTTGATTTGAACCAGAAATGTGAGGATAGCTTTAAAAAGTTAAAATTTTATTAACCAGCGCACCTATTTTAAGAATAGATGATCCAAATAAAGAATTTGTAGTATGTACTGATGCCTGTAATCATGGTTTAGGCGGAGTATTGACTCAAGAAGGTCATGTTATTGCTTATGAGTCTAGGAAATTAAAGGTTCATGAAAAGAATTATGCAACTTATGATCTGGAATTAGCTGTTGTTATACATGCTCTAAAGATGTGGCGTCATCACCTAATTGGAAGAAAATTTATTCTAATGACCAATAATAAAGGACTAAAATATCTGTTAGATCAGCCTAATCTAAATGCTAGACAAGCTAGGTGGCTAGATTTTCTAGGTGAGTATGATTTTGAAATTCAGCACATTAAAGGGAAATAAAATAAAGTTGCTGATGCATTAAGTAGAAATGCAAGGCTAAACTTTACAGCAATTATCAGCACTTATACAACAGATCTAGATGAACAGCTTAAAGTAGGGATAGAACAAGATGAAATTTACCAAAATTTACAAGCAAAAACGAAAGAAAATCCAATAGAAAGCTTAAGTAAAGGGTACAGTTTGAATGAAAAAAGATTTTTACTGTACAAAGACAGAATATATGTACCTAATGTACCTAAAGTTATGTTATTAATTCTAGATGAAATTCATAAAACTCCATACTCATGCCATCCAGGTTATCAGAAGACTATAACTATGTTAAGAAAAGAATATTTTTGGCCAAACACGAAGACTAAACTGGTAGAATATATCGCTAGGTGTTTTGAATGTCAGCAGGTGAAAATTGAACATCAACACCCAACTGGATTATTTCAGCCGTTGCCCATTCCTAGCTGGAAATGGACGATAATTAGTCTCGATTTTGTTACTGGACTGCCTAAAAATCAAAATTTAAATGATTCCATCATGGTAGTGCTCGATAAATTAAGTAAAGTATCTCACTTTATACCTATTAAAACTACGTGTAAAGCTACAAACATAGCTGATATCTTTCTAAAGCAAATTTTTCAACTGCATGGAATACTGAAAGTTATAATCTAAGAGAAAGATCCTAAATTTACAGGTAACTTTTGGAAATCTATGTTTAAAGGATTAAACACTACACTAAATTTTAGTACTTCGTTCCATCCTCAAATAGATGGACAGGCTGAAAGAGTCACCCAAGTACTTGAAGATTTACTAAGAATGTATGTGAAAGACCAGCCAGGTAAATGGGAGGATTATTTGCATCTGGTAGAATTTGCTTATAATAATAATTATCAAGTGTCAGCCAGATTTAGTCCTTTCAAAATCTTGTATGGAAGGAAATGTAATACTCCTATCTCTTGGAGTAATCTGGTGGACAGATTAGTATTAGGTCCTGAACTATTGAAGGAAATGGAAGAAATTGTAAAGCAGGTACAAGGTAATTTGAAAATTGCATAGGATCGACAGAAAAGTCAAGCATACCTTAAAAGAACCCCAAAGGAGTTTTAGGTAGGTGAACATGTGTTCATCAAGGTGAGACCCAAAAAGAGCTCTCTGAGATTGGTTAGTTGTGCAAAACTAGCACCTCGTTACTGTGGTCCATTTGAAATACTATCTAGGATTAGACAAGTAGCTTATCAATTAGCATTACCTCCGAATTTAAGAGTTCATAATGTGTTTCACATTTCTGTATTAAAGAAATATGTTCATGATGCTACTCATGCTATTAACTGGAATGATGTACCAATGGAACCAGAAGGAGATTTTATGGTGGAACCAGACTGTATCCTCATGCGGAGGGAGATCACACTTCGGAACCGAACGATTGGTCAAGTGAAGGTGCAATGGAAGCACCTTAGTCCAGAGGAAGCCACCTGGGAATTGGAAAGTAACATGTGCAATGCATATCCAATTCTATTCCAGGGGAATTCTGAGGATGAAGAATAAATAACATCGAGGACGATGTTATGCTTTAATGGGGTGTGTATGTCACATACCCCAATTTTGCAAAAACAATTTTATATTATTTAATATTATTTGAGGACAATATGTTAAATTTTATGCTAAGTTGTAATTGATGACTCAGCAGGGTCAAGGATATTTAATGTAATTCTGAATATTTTATTTATAAATGAATAAAGGAGGAGACAACAACTTAGGAGAGTTGTTAAAAGAGTGTTTACAAGTCAAAATTGGTGGAGGAGAATGGGTGGAGAGAAAACTGACATGTGGCAGCATACTCAAACCACTTCCAACTGTTGCTGGTGGAAACCTCCCTAAATTTGGGGTCATGATTCCCCAAGAAAGTGGAATCAGAGCAGGTGGCTTGATTAATGAATACTGACCCAAAATACCTAGGCAATCTTTATAAAAATTTCATTGAGGAGAGCTGAGGATGCTCATTCTAGAGAAGTGATCATTCAGGTTGAATGAATGTACTTCAAAGAAATTCAATGGAAGGGAAATTTGGAAAGTGTTTGAGGGGATAACTGCTGATTGATCTAGTTGCAGCTTTTAAACTGAAGATCATACTGCTGAGAGCAGAGTTTTTACTAAGACATTAAATAGTCAGTTGACAGAGGGTTCTACTGTTTGCATTCTCCACCAGTTCTCAGCCAAGAATACCAAGAACAGGCTTGGGGGTCCTGAGGAAGTGTTGTTTGAGTGCTCTCCAAGAGATTGGTAGGGAGGAACAGCCTCCTAACGCTATTGTCGTCTGTCCTAAACAGGTTCTATGTTAGTTTGTTTTACTGTGTTAGTTAAATAAATCTTAGTTCGACTGATATATGTGAATGTTAAAGTTTAGTATGTGAAATGTTAGAATTTAGTATTGTTTTTAGATTGTTAAAGAAATGAAGTTGATTCAGAAAAGTAATGTGTTAGAATGACAATAAATTTCTAGACTATGTTTTTCCACACCTGGAAAACCAGGCCGTACTCTAGCATAGTTAGAATAATTTAAGTAGATGAAAGAAAACTATAAGAGATTGAAAATAATATATAGGGTTCTGTATCTGCAGATAGCAGAGTAATTTATTCAGTGTGTAATTTATTATGTAAAGAACAGTGTTATGGTCATTTATGTTTATTGTTTAATGAGTTTAGCTAGGTAAAAATGTTGGAAAAGGAACAGTAGAACTATTCCAGAGTTATAGTAATGCAATATACTGATTCAATAAAAATTATAGAATATACAGTTAAGTATCTAAAACAAGGTATTAACCACACTTAAATCTTTTATCCTAAACTATTAATTAATATATACTAGAATAGGATTATGTTTACAAACATTTATTAATAAAAAACAATCAAAGTTACAGAGTTAATGTTTTAACGCTTACATAACTTTGAATCTTTACTAAGCCCTACAGAAGAGTAAACAAATGTAAATATAAATATAACCAGTAAATAGAATTAAGCTAAGAATTTATCTAATTAAGAAATAATTATTTACCAGCCAAGCTCTAAACCTGTGTAAGTTAAACTTGAGGGTCGAAACCCTAGTTCTTCTTTTATTTTCTTTTATAAACATATTTTATAAAAACAGAATAAAAAAATTAAACTAGAAGACTATAAGTATGCACTAGACTGGGTACAGTCCTATTTCAAGAGCTTACAATATATTTACAAACTCTTTATTTAAGAGAATAGAAAATATTTCATTAACAGGTTAAATAATTTCAATACTATTGTAACAACGAAAATGAGGTAAACAGAAACCAACAAACAACTATAAATTTAAGAATGTATCTATACTAGGGTTCTTTTCTAGTAAACCTAAGTTATTCTTTGCTAACTGATAAGTATAAATATATAAATTTTCCTTAAGATTGAGCTTACGGTCTTAACAAAAACCTTATCTATTTACAAGAGAAACCTTTAACAGTAAAGTTTATTTCACTAACAGTAAAGAAGAGAAAAACTTTATTCACAGTAATATCCTTTATAAGACAGAGTATAATCTAACAGAGTATTCGAAACAGAGATTAAGTAAAAACCACGAAGACAAGAGAACCCCCACAGATATAAGAAACTGAGTATGATATTACTTAGCCATAAGGCTGTAAATATTTCTTTTACAGTCAAGAAAAGTTAAATACAAGTCATGACACCAAGCCGTCCCGCCACCCTTCTATAGGAAAGGGTTTTAATAACAAGAACTAATTAAAAACTGAAAACCAAGCAACTAAATACTAGAGGAACCGAGGCCGTGCTTCCTTTCCACTGAAAACCCTTTTTCCATTAAGCATCGCAAATAGGGATTTGCCACATTTTAACCGGGGCTTACCCATTGGGTCTTGAGGTTAACCAACGTTGGAGAGAATCCTTCCAAGCCTGATTTCTATCTGTAACTTGCAAACAGACCCAAAGGTCATAGTTAGAAGTTGTATATTCTAATATTAAAACTGTAACTTGAAATCTATAACATTAACATGATAAAAATCTTTACCTGAAGGTGAATGAATCTGGAGCTAAGGAGGAATTGAACCAGCACAACGAATAGTACTTTGAAGAACAAACCCTTGTACTCATTGTGATAGAGGCTGCGAGGTTCACCTTTCAGATTACACCAATGATGGAATAGGTTAAACGCTATGGCAAGGGAAACGCAAGGAACCAACACTCAAAAATATTGACAGAGTAACACTACTCATACAATGACACGGTGCTTATAGAAAGAACCAATTACGAGCTGGGTATGTCTCAACCCTCATACAAAGAGTTGCAACACTTCATTACACAAACAATGGAGCTGGAAACAAGAACAAGCGAGCCCTCATGGCAGCAGAGAAACCAGACAGTGCAAAGCCAAACCCTTGGTGAAGAACGAGGAAGTTAGGGTTACGTTGTAAGCTTTTAAAACATCCATTACACAGTGGAGGCTGCTCCATGTGCCCACCAAAATATTCAGTCAACAGTGGGTCGAATGGTATAGTTTACACTGCATTGTCGAGAAACCAAATTATTGCCCATAATTTAAATAATGACTTCAATGATAATGTAATTTTACAAAGTCAAGAACATATCATTACAATGATAAATCATAAACTCAAGCTATGGTAAAGAAGGAGATATATATTGTATCGTTAAACCTTATATTATGAAAACCTTGGAATCTTCATTGGTAAAATAACTATGGCAAGATCTTTAGTATAGTATATGCCTTTGATCATGAGTCAATAGTATTACTATTGACCATTTACACCAACATAACGATGCATGACTATGTTATTAGAATTAGTATTATGTAAACACTAATGGGTAAGAAATTAGTTTATAGATCAATAATGTGTACATAAAAATAAATAGTATTTACACCCTGGGTCAACTCTTACATTTACATATAGTCTATAGTGCCTGGTTGTAAGTTAAACTTCTTGGAAGTTGTTGATCTTTTGGTCACCATAAGGAACCAAAACTCTAAATGAATCAAATCAATGTTAGATTAGACTTAGTAAATGAAAGATAGTAAGATTATCCAATATTAAAGATAGTATCACTTATTATTATTAATAAATGATATGGTAATGAAATCTTGCTAAAATACTTGTGTCATGAAGAAAACTTGGAAGATCGGAATCGTAACTTGATGACTATTGTGCAAGTGAACATTATAACTATAATACAATTATAAGATGATAAATTTCCTCTACTAGAGCGTAATTAAAAGTAGAGCTAAGGTTTCAATTGTAAGCTTGCTCTTGGAAGGCCTTAGATTTATTTCCATGCTTATAAGCAGTATTTTAAGTTTTAGAAATAACAACAGCAGTAAACTCTTATTTCAGAAAAAGTGTTGTTTTACTAAATCATGAGCTCTATGTAGAACTTGTAAGTAACTTAGCTAATAGCTGGAAAGAAGAATTGTCTGAAGTAGAAGTCATACTATTAAAGACATTTAGTATGGCAAGATTATTGGTCTTTACAACATAAACTTAAAACACTGTCATAGATGCAAAACAAGTGAAGAAAAGTTACTTTACCTCGTAGTACCTTTGAACTCTATTAAGAAAAATTTTACTCTAGTAGTTTATATATGCTAAAGAGGTACATCTAGATTTAATGCTTTAATAAACTCCTAATTGTTCAAAATTTACCTGTTGAACCCGTAAGATCCAAAAATCTAGTTGAGTTAGCAATTGCTAAGTAAGCCCCAGTTGAACATAACTTCTGACCTACTTGACAAAATAAAATCATCAGTATAACTAGAAGTAACTGAATGCAGATTATTTACATAACATATCAAAATTAATGTGGTATTAGTTTTTATGTGTTGAAGATAATCATTACTTTTGTTAACTTTTTCATTTATCCGCTAGCCGCTTGTAGTTATCAAACTGCGACTATAGACATTTTATGTTACATTAAAAATTTTAAATTTTTGTGAAATTATGGGGTTTTGACACTTATGGTCTCTTGTGTCTTAACATTTCTAAAGACCTTCTTTTCCATCTAGATGGATTGACATCACCAAATGAAGTATGGGAGAAACTCCAAACTTATTTGGATATATAGATGAAATGAGGGGATGTTCACTGGAGAATTATCTTGTATCACTGATTTCAAGAAATTTTGAGTCCTTACAAGTCTACTTCTCTAAGTTCAAATCTTTTTTTATTCTATTAAATCAATGTCGTATTAAAAAGAAATATGAAAAACTAGTCTTGGACATACTTTCAAATCTTGGCCTTGACTATAATGTGTTTGTATCAACCTTCCATGCCTCAAAGTTGATAGTTCAAAACTTTAATATTCCTTCATTTGCAGAGTTCATGGAATCCTTGACCCAGGATCAAGATAAGTTGGTCATGATGGGCACCATCAAACCTTCCAAAGATCAAGATTTGGTTGTTGGAGATTCAAATATGGATTCCAAAGGAAAGAATAAGTCTAATCCAAAGAATCCTCCTGATCAAAATAAATACACGACCAAGTCTCATGAGGAGTCTTCAAGCTCTAAGAAGAATTCCCAGAATAATAAAGGGAAAGGTTAAATTAGAAAGTGCACATACTTTGGTAAGGGATTTCAACTAGAGAGCTCTTGCATGAAGAAAGAAATTGATATGTTGACTCAACTCCTTAAACAAACACAAAATATCTCTTCCTGAAGGCACAAAGAAGAAGGAGGGTGCATCAAATTTTGAATACATGAGAGAATTCATGCATTGGTAGCAAGCACTAGAAGATTATCTTCCTTTATCATTGATTCTATAGATTTAATAGAAATGGTTTCAACAAGGGATGCCTTCTCCTCTCTTGATGATTCAAATGGTCCTAAAATTGAATTGGGAGATTATTCTGAAACTGAAAGTAAAGGGAAGGTTAGAATAGATATTTACCATGGTTCCTTAAATAATGTTTTGTATGTCCTAGGTCTTGATACCAATCTCTTATCAGTCTATCAGATGACCCACATTAGGTCTTTGTTGGAATTTGTCTCTTCCCTTTCTTCTCTTTGACCTAGTTTCAGTCCCTCCTTTACGCACAATAAATCCCAAGATACCGGATCGACAGAGAAAGGCCCAGCCAAAAACACCTATGATGTAGATTATGTCTCACCCGATATATCTCTCTTATGGGTAACTACCAAAACCAGGTTTCCATAGTTGAGTGTGGTATTTCTCTTCCCTTGGATTTATACTAAGGCACTCAACCGAAACCGAGGGGGTGTATTAACTATGTTAGTTATTCACAGTTAATATGTGACTTTATTCAACCGTCAACAGATACTATAATAGTAAATAGCATGGATTATAGTCTATTCCAACTACACTAATGCAACAAATTCATATAACTCAATTTGTAAGAAAATATATAAGCATTCATTCACAACAACATACATGCAACTCAAAGACATTCACCATTTACACATTTGACATAGTAATTAACGTGGAAAACCAT
Source organism: Pseudotsuga menziesii (assembly GCA_001517045.1). NCBI lineage: Eukaryota > Viridiplantae > Streptophyta > Pinopsida > Pinales > Pinaceae > Pseudotsuga > Pseudotsuga menziesii. The sequence continues at coordinate 682,352 of LPNX010026284.1, read as the reverse complement.
CCAAGAAAAAGTACAAAGGTGATCTTCATCTGGTATGAGAAATATATGGCACATTTTTGTCTACAGACTAATCTATAAAATCTGTTTTAGATCTTCTTCTCTTATCTCTACATACTTCTCCCTCCTCTCATGCTCTCAGGTTTTCTATTGCTGGTTCTTCTCTACTTGACTCTACAATTGATCCGCACACAGCCTGGATTGAATCAAATTCTTTATAACTCTAAAACTCTTGACTCTTTGATCTATTATTGATCTACACACATCCTACATCAACCTGACCTTCTCTACAACTCTACAAAATTTGTTGCATACTTCTTCGACTCTTCACCAAGAAACTAACCAACTCTCTACTGACAGAATAGCTAAACAACACAACTTGGTAAGTCACCAAGAAATTCACTAAGCCAGTAAGCAACTAAGAAAGACAGTAACTAAGTAAGTAACCCACACACATCCTGAGTTCTTCCTTCTTAAAGACTCTTACATGTCGCTCTCATTCCACTTCATACAGTTATCCAACATGATGTCATTCCTATTCTAGAAACACATGTCTGTAGGAACTAATGGCCCAAATTATAAAGATGCTTTCATACATGCGTCATCCACCGAATCTATCTGATCTCTTACCCATGATCTTTCTAGATGATGCTTTCAAACAGTTGCACGCCTTCTGACATGGTTTCCTATGTCACCACTCCTCTTGTCGCATCTTTTCCTTTTGTCATGGCTTCTCTTCCTATCATACCTTTTCCTGCTGTCGCACTTCCTTCTTTTGTTGCGATGTATTTTTCTATCACAATCTCTTCTTCTGTCTATTCTTTCTTTTGTTTCTTCTTTTGTCTCAACTCCTTCTTCCTTCTTCCTTCTTCCTTCTACTTAGAGTGTAGCTTCCTTCTTCCTTTCTGTGACTTGACATTTTTCATACTTATTCAGAATTCCAAATGAATTCTCCCTAACTTCACCTAGGGACAACATGCCCCCAACACTCACTTCTAGCTCGTCCCAAGCCATGTAAGGCTATTCTTCTACTTTTTAATTTCGGGCGACTTTACCTTGAAAATATTGGAATATTTTCAGGATCCCTTATGTCTCTTGTAGCACATCTTCCTATGAATTCTGTAATTTTTCCACAACGTAAAAACTGAGGTGTTCCAATGGTACGAGCCTCACTACTTCCACTACTCATTGCACCCTTTGATGTACATGCTGGATAATGATTGTAATTCTCTTTGCTTCATCCTGCAACTCTTCAACTTTATCTACCATTTCTTGTTGTTGCATGTGCAACACCATCACTTGTTGTTGGAGCTTCTTCATTTATGCTACCTTAGCCAAATTTTGTTCTAAGGGTAACTTTTTCATCTCATTTTTTAGCTAAGTGATTTCTCTCTCAACTATGTGCAACACCTCGACAACCTTCTCTAGCTCGGTGTCATCAATTAAGGCTTCCCAAGTCCAAGACACTTGGTTAACAGTCTTAGCACAATCAAACTAAGCTTATTTGATTTTGTTCGCATCCTCTCCCACTGCTTTCCTTATTTCTTCTATCAAGTAAAGTTATTGCTTCAGAGTGGATAGATGGACTATATGGGAAAGTTCATCGACATCACCATTTCTAACAGCTGAAGATGAAATCCCAAGTGCTTTCCTATGAATTCTTTTCTTTGGATTTTTCCCTTTCACAAGATTACCATGTTACTCAACTTCTTCTTAGTCGGTAATGAAATTTGTCATCTACTCGCATTATTTTTTTCTTTAATGATTAAGTATACCATCTCATCGACATATTCCTTTTTGGCATCGATGAAATCTGCCATTTCATCGACGTCTTCCTTTTTGGAGTCGATGAAATCCACCATCTCCTCTTCTTCGTTTTAACACCATTGCCAAATATATCATGTGCTTCTTGTCCAAATGATGGCGATGATGGTGCCCTTTATCTTTGTTTTCCATTATCCAAACTTTGGTTTGGACTGATGGGTTCTAGAAATGGATACTATGCACTCTAGTGAATCCTTCCACAAGTTTATCCAGCAGTTTCAATGGAATGTCATTTGGCAATCGAATTTCAACCGTTGTTTCTTCATCCTTCATCGACAGTGTTGAGAGAGATTTACTCTTGTGGGTACCAGAACACTTATTAATTAATGAACCCAGTAGGTCAGTTCATATCCTTATCTCAAGGATGACTGGAACTAGCTCGGTTTCCAATCCCATCCCTTCCTATGGTGAAATATATGTTGTAGCATCTTCCATTCTCAATGTAGGTAGCATAGATCCAATGGAGAACCTTATGAGCGCTATGTCCCTAGGATTCATACTACCCATGTATCTATAGCCAACTAACTTACTTCGTCCCTTGGTAGTTGCAGAGAGAAATTTTTCATTCAAACACATCTGAATGAATTGAAAGTGAAGCATGACTAGAGGTAATACCTACTCATTCGAGCTATCATACCTTCACACGTGCAAACATCAAGTGGAATAGTGGAAACATGATCCATCACATGGATCATTTGTCTGAATCATCATACAGAAACTACAATGTAACCCACCACTTTTTGCTATGGCATCATTGCAATCATGACCGAAGTGACTTAAAAGTACGCCACCAAAATATCTCAGGATTTTGAAATTTAATGCCCTCCAACTTTCCTTTCCATGATATAAATATTCCTTGCAACAACATCACACTCCATGTGACCTGTATTCTTCCTTTGATATATCTCTTTTTCTTGTGACAATGCCGCACTCCCTGCAACCTATATTATTCCTTTGACATGTCTCAATTTCTTGTGACAACCTAAGTGTCTTTTTCCCTGAATTTCTAATATGCGCCAGACACCTAGTCTGTGTAATTTTTTTTCTTAATGCAACATACTTCCATTATGTGACCAAAAAATGCATAAAAGGATCAAAGTTTTTATGTTTTTATCTTTCAAGCTTGTCCTCATTTTGCAATGGACTAGTAGTCTACGACCAAAAATATTTTTTTTTCTTTTTATGCAACCAAGGCACTGCTATCATGATACAACTTCAGCCGACTTTCATTTATCATTTCTCTAACTGATGTTCCATATAGCTTTTTCAATTTAAACGCTCCTCCATTAGTGATCTCTCCGAAAATATGTCTTCCTAACCAATGTGTTCTTAACTTGATCGAATGCTTAAAAATTGTGTTGGTATACATAAGAACAAGTCCTCCAACCCGAAACTGCTTGTTTTAAATGTGACGATCATGCCATATCTTATGTCTTTATTTCTCAATGTTTTGGTGATACCCTACAACAAAATTTTCTTCTTCCAATTGCACAAGTTGCAACAATATCTCCTCGAAAACATCAACATCTGTCATCTTTGTGATCACACCAATTCTTAGACTCGGTACATTGTACTCCATCGACATCATATCTTCCTTCCCATACACCAAGAGAAATGGGGTGCGACCTGTCAATTTATTACAAGTCGTGCAATATGCCCATAATACTATAGAAATTTTCTGATCCCAGTCATCTCCTTGAACATTACAAATATTTGTCAATGCATTTTGCAGAATTTTTTTAAAGGCTTCGACAACACCATTCACTTTAGGGTGATATGGCATTGTTTTTCTATGTTGGATTTGGAATTCTTCCATCAGTTCTTCAATCAATTGGTTAACAAAGTGCGTACCTTGATCACTTATCAAAATATTTGGGAAACCGAATGTTCAAACAAAATTTTGTAGCAGTACAATCCTTTACTGGTGTTGCTTCATCCCATCTGGTTAGGTAGTCAGTCACATAAATACGATATCGTGAACATGTTCGCTTTCCTATCGGAATGATAGGGCCCACAAAGTCAACGACCCATTTATCAAATCTCTGCAATTTTACCTGAGGTACTAATGGAATTTCATCCCATCATGACAGCTTTACAATTCTTTGGTAGATATCATAGTTGCGACAATAATCTCAGGCATCTGCATGCATGGTGGGCCACCACAATCCTGGTTGTAAAATATTGTGCACCGTATCTTTTCCAATGTAATGGAATCCTATAACACCAGCATCTGCCTCTTTTAATATCATCAGTCGCTCGTGTTCCAAGACACAGTAACCAAGAATATCGTTGGGACCCATCTTATACAATTGTCCAGCTATCAACTAGAAATCCTTAGCTTGCACAACCAACTGCTTCTATGCAATGGTGAATTCAACTAACGCATAACCCATACTAAAAAATTGTATGATATATATGTAGTGATCATCAAACATGGTTATTGCAAACAATTGTCAATCAGGGAGATCATCCTCTAAATTACTAGGTTCTTCACCACTTTCAATCCTTGAAAGATGGTCTGGTCCCAATTTTAATCAACCGAGTTTAACAATTACTTCAAAATCAAATTCTTGAAAGGGGAGAAGCCACAAACATATAATCCCCCCAATACTGGATTATTGACAAGGTATTTCAATGTATAATTGTCTATGTACATCTTGAAATGTCCTCCCAATAAGTAGTGTTTGAACTTTTGCATAGCATTAACCATCGCTAACCCTTCTCTTTATGACGTTGTATAATTATTTTCTGTAGTTAAAAACCTCTTGCTAGAAAAGGAAATGGGATGGCCAATCGACCCTTCTCTTGGTTATGTTAGTACCATGTTGACCATGACAGATGATGCGTCAATATGAACATGGAATTTCTTTTTCCAATATGGAAATACAAGTATGGGCAGTGTAGCCATCTTATTATTCAATGTATATAGACTCTCTTGGTAGCTCTCCATCCAATAAAACTTGGAATCTTTTTTAAACAATGTTTCCTTCAGCGCAGCCACTTCTGCATATCCCTTAATAATTTTTTGTAGTATCTAGTGTGTCCCAGTGTTGCTCTCAACTGCTTGACTGTATTAGGTGGTGGTAGGTCGAGAATCATCACAATTTTAATTAGGTCAACCAAAATTCCATTGCGACAGACCACATGGCCCAATAGGACTCCAAATGGAGCACAAAAAGATACATTTCTTCAAGTTTAAAGAAATTTGATACTTGCGATAACGTTCGGACATCATTCTAAGGCTCTCAATATGGTCTTTTATGAGCCCAAAGACTATCCAATCATCAAATTAGACTTCATAGAAATTTGCGAATGAAATATTTAAAATAAACAACTACTATTCTAGAAAAAATTGTAGGAGCATTCTTAAGTACAAAGGGCATTACCATATATTGGTAAATCCCCACTCTGTCGCAAAGGTAGTCTTGTATCCTTCTTCCTTCGCGATTATGATATGATGGTAACCAGACAATCCATTAGTGAACGAGTACATTTCTTGACCTCCGACACTCTCTAGCACTTCATCCATAAATGGAGTCGGAAAAATGTAACGTAAGCAAGCATAATTCATCTTTCTCAAGTCTACACAAATTATTACTTCGCCTGTAACCTTTTTGTCTTATACTACTATTAGGTTGATCCATTATGATTCTGTTGAGTCCTGGAGATTCGTAGGAAACAATAGGAAGGGATTCTCCCCAGTCAATGTTCCCAACTAGCCAGTGACTGTTTGGTGTAGGGAATCCGTCCGGTTTGCGGTCCGGCTACCGTAGGTCAAGCAAAAAAACTAAAAGGTTTTACCAGTTGCGGCCCGGTCCACCATATATATTTTTTTATTTTTGACTTAAAGTATGATATGCATGTTCCTAATTAACATGCAGGGTGATAAAGGATGCAAAGAGTAGTCACAAAGTGATGCGCAGGTTCTTACCTTTCGTCTTAGAACTCACAAGCATCTAAATCACATACACAGTAGTAAAGTAAATCTAACTATCTACCTATCCCTGAGGAGCCAAAATGCCACTTATTAATGAGTAATGTATATAGTACATGCATTATAAAGAGGAATTACAGATAGCTGATATTCCTTCCCACAACACATGAATGATTAACCATATTTAGACAATCAGATAGCCAATTGCTTATGAACAACATTCATTACTCGTGGTGGTAATTTCACAGAATAAACTAGAAATCATTCAAACAAGAAAATAGGCCCTAAGAGTTAGAATGATCTCACAGTTAATGGACAAAAGCTGGAAAAACGAAATAGTTCATCTTCCACCAATTCATGGCATAACATTTGAGCGTCCCACCAAACTTTCTCCGACAAGCAAACAATAATTCTTTATTGCAAAAAAAAGTAGTTCTTCTTACAATGTCTCTTTTCTTGTCTAACTAGGAAAAAAGCCCCTGTTTCTTCTAAGTCCTCTATATTTATTCAAAAAAGAATAAGACTGTTGGGCTGCCTACGAATAACTCTTGGGATTCCCCAACTCTTCACCTCCCAAAATTTTGCTTTTACTAAGTATTTACAAAATTGCAACATATTACAAAAATGGGCAAATATTCACGAGGAGGGCCCCGCTTGATTATTTAGAAATTTCTTCCAAGCCAAATCCTCTGAGGCAATGCCTTCAAACTCAGAAGGTTCCAAAAAATGAATATTTATCTCGAATTTTGCAGCTTGGCTCTTGATGGCCTCAATTCTGGCTACACTCAAACGAAGCTGATCTTCTAATAGTTGCACACTGACTGCGAAATGATCTACTTCATTCCTTAAGGTCTGGTCATCGAGAGCTTTGATGTGCTATATTTTTCTTTCCTCTTCTTGGTACCTTTTCTGCAAAATTTCCACAAACAAGTTGTGGTCTGAAAAAGCATCCAACCTCCATTCAGCTTCTACTTGGCATCGGTTATAAGTAATCAGGAGCCTTCTGAAGAATTCTGTACATGCCTCTTTTGTCTTTCTAATAGCCTTCTTGAATTCCTCGGCTGTGTTGATGGAAAAATCCAATAAGTCATAGTCCTGCTTAAGGGCCTGTCGATCTTTTGAGGGCAGCTCTGCAAGAGCTTCTTCATTGTTCTCTAGTCTCGCCATCCTTGCTGTCAGGACTTCCAGGATGTCCTAAGATCTATCAACAAAATATGAGGAGGTCTCCAAAATATCCTCCAACTGACCATCTACTTGCAAAACCCTGCATCTTTCCTCTTCTATGGCTATCTACAACTGAAGCATCTTTGCTTTATGTGCCAGCATATGTTCCTTGAAAGGTTGGAGATTAACCTGTTGTTCTTTGGCTTCCTCCAAAGCTGCTGTCAGAGAGGTAATCTACCCTTGAAGTTTTATCTCTTGTTCTTGAGATTTCCTCTCATTCGCCTCCAAGGTGGTCTATTGCAGCTCTAGATCCTCTATCTTTCCTAGTAGCTATTCTTTCTCTGCCCTCAACTCTTGATATTCTTGTTGTACCTTCTCCAGACATTCCTAGGCAGTCTCCATATATCTTCTCTCTGCTTGGAGAACCTGAAGTTTGGCCTTTGAATACTTTATCTCCTTTTGCATGTCTTCGAATTTTCTCTTCAGCTTATTGTTTTCTTCTCTTTCCTTTCTTAGTATGTCTTTTAGTTGAGAAGAAGACTTCTTAAACTGCTCCAAATCTGTCATTATTTTTTTTACATTGTCCTCTGAAGCGTGGATCAATGTAGCCCCTGCTCTAATAGTGAATCTAGGGTCTCTGTCTCTTCTGTATACAATGGTCGTATCAGTTATCATCTTACCAGATAGACCCCCTGTTTCAACCTTCTTTTCAGTTCTTTTTAATATCCTTTTTCTTTCTTTATCATAGAAGATAGTCTTAAAATCAGGGACTTCTTCCCCTATCTTCTGTTCAAAGGGGACTAGTCTAAGGGTGGGGGCCATAGACTGTCCAGGTGTGCTGACAACAGGTACTTCAGGGTCTTAAACATCGGGGTTCTCCATGTCCTAGGTCTAAATGTCTGCTGTCAGAGGCTGAATGTTCTGTCGCTATTTGGGTTAGCTTCATCCTCTCTACCTCTTGTTTCTAAAGCTCCTCATCTAGCTTCCTTTTTCTTTCTTCTTCTTCAATCTTGGCATATTCTTCTGCTTTTCTAGCTGCCTCTTGTGCAACTCTTCTTTTCTCTTACTCTTCTCCCTTTAGCCACCCTTTAGCTTCTTGGGCTAACCTTTGGGATTCTTTTTTTCTTTTCCTGGTTTCCTCATCTGCCTTTGCTTGCTCATCCTGCCCCTTTCCACCTTTGGTGGTGATCTTCTTTTCAAACCTTTTCCTCAAGGCCATTATGTTCAATGCACTGCGAAAGACGGACTCTTCTCTATCCCAATGGTGAGTGTATTCAAAATGGACATTGGCCTCTTTGCAGTGTTCAGCAACCTTGTTGTGGGAGTCATTCCTGTGGAAGGGCATTTCCCCACAATGAAACTTTTCCAACTCCTCCACAAATTCATCGGCCTTCTTAAATCTGGTAAACTTATAACTCCCTAACCTGAAAGGCAAAGGAGGATATCCAGCCTTCTTATGTTCAAATAAAAAGCTTCCTATGCCATCTAGGAAGACTTGCCTGACTACCTCTTTGTGAATTATATAGTCTGTGGCATACTTAGGCAATAGGGAGGGTGCTCTAGAGCCTCCAAACATTCTGAAATAGAGCCCCTCCTCAGTCAAGTAGTAATCAAAAAATTCCTCGATCACCTGTAGTGCCTCCTCAGACATGCAGTCACATTATTTTAAGAAAATAAGAGTATATAATGGCATGAAAAAATGTTCGCAGACCTCCCTATAGTGACTGTGGTACTTGTGAGCCCACAGTGGGTTGTATGCGGAGTAAACAGGTATACTTTCTCGGTCCCAGATGCACCTTAGGCCAAGGAAATTTTGATTGCACAAAATGCAATCAATGAGTATGGCGCGCATATAAAATTCTGACCTCTTTTGGGACACTCCTCCCAAATCTGAGGCCATACAGGCTGAAAGACTATTCGACACTATGTTGGCCCAGTTGAAAATGGTCCTCTGTGTCGCGACATAAAAAATAATCAGCATCCACTCCAATTTGAATCTTTTTCCATGAGCTCTCCCAAAAATTCTATTGAGCATTAAGGCAATGAACTTGTAAGGGGTCCTTAAGCTCGCAGTTTCATATTCTCCGGTCGGCCTGGTTCTAAAGTTTCTTCCAGGCATGAGCATCCTTTTGAAGGTCTCAACGAGATCCATTATGATGTTTCTCATCCAATCTTCAGTTAAAAATACTTGTGCTTCTGGCAGGTGGTAGGCCAGGGCTACATATCCTAGGCTATAGCTAGCATAGCCTTGTTTGTCAACATTCTCAAGAATCATAGTGGTTACATCTGCCCTGGGCAGGATCTACCCAATCACTTCAGAGCAAGGAAAGAGCTTAGGTCTGGTAGAAACCTTCATCAGTGAAGACCTTTCTATATTGGCGTATATGTTTTCTTCCTCAAAACTGATATCAGGCACCTCTCGGCATGTTATCAACCTGTAGATGTCTCCCCACTGATACTCAGGCTCAACATCGGTTATACATTTGGTGTCTTCATAAATATATTCGATCTTGGTGATGACTTCTACATCGGGATCCTCTTCGACCATAGGGGCCTTATTATTTTGACGCTTAGACATTTTGAGTTCAGAGGAATCTTCCTGTCACGTATAAAATTGTACTTGTTAGGCTATTTTCGGATAAATTACAGAGATTGAGATAACAATGTAAAATGTTTTACCTCATCTATGTTTAACATGACGGCAGTTAATTATATGAAGCAAATATGTTCGTGCTAATACTCCTGTCTAACACTAAAATCGGCTCAGTCAACTAAGCTTGAGTGGGAAACAGATCCTACGTTAAAATGAAGACAACCTCGGGCTCTCTCTGGGTTCCATGACCACTACGCTACGTGGAATGATAGGGGCACTTATTCTATCCATTCAACGAGGTGTTTCAGGAAAAACACTGCAGATGTGCATTCTATGGTCAGTCTTAGGTTGGGTGATGCTATACTACCCCAGACCGGCTCGGGTTCGAATTCAACCGCAAACCGGGTCGCTCGAAATAGTGAGGTAAAATGCGGCCATGGTTTGTAAGATGTGGTAACCGGAGCAAGGGAAACTAGTCAGATCTTCCACAGGGAGGCCATGGAAAACCTTCCCCAACGACCAATCATAAAATGGGGCAGACTGGTGCAGACAGCGTAACGGCCGTCTGCACCAGTTTCCCCAACCATCAAGTGTAGGGTCGAAAAACATAATAGCCATGGAAGGAAACTACCCCGTGGAAAACAAAAATCTCCTACTGACGGTTACACTACACGCCCAACATGTAAACGATGGGGACCAAGGGAAAACCCTAACCATGGAAAAAACAATAAACCAAAATTGAACATCCCAGTCGAATGGAATGGGATGGCGAGTACAAGGGCCTACCTGGCGATACTGTTGGACAGGCGAGAGGAAGACCATTGAGATTCCATGGCGAAGCCACCTAGGAACAAGGGTACCGATAGCAGAGGTCCTGGCAGGCTCGAACGAAAACGATAGCGCATGAAAATGAAAGTGCACGACAGTCCAAAATAACAATAGAATAATCAACTTACCTGACCCCATATATATATATGTCCGGTCAACTGAGAGCGGTGGGAGAAAACGTCGGACGGTGAAAACGCAAGGGTCAAAGATCATATAAACATCTCCTCTCGCAACATCGGGTGGCAAAACAACTAGGTGAACCGCCGAGACATCCGGGAGAAACCACTAAAGCATCAGAGCTCACAAGACTAAACGTCAGAGTGATAGAAGGATAAGGAGCCGCAATGGTGGAAACATAAAAGACATCATGTCTCGCAACAGGAAAAATCTAAATCGGAGGAAAAACCAACTAAATGACTGGAGATATGGCGCTTTTCGAAGCCGCAACGACGGATGTCGAAAACTCAAGGATCAATGAAACAACCAAGCGGGGTTGAAAAGTCAATGCAACTATCGGGAGACTTCGTAGTCTGCCGTCCGCAACTACGGAGAATGTAGGAACAAAATGTTTTGACGGGAATCCAAATGATAGCCGATTGAGACAAAATGCATCGGATAAAATTATCGAAGCTAGTTGCTTATTACTTCTTCGCAACGGTGGGAGCGCAAGTGACTAAACCTCCTATTCAAACACTCAAAAATGCATTCGATGGCAAGGTAGAATTAAACAAATAGTGAAACATTTCTGGCATTAGGAATAGTTTATTCTGCAGAATCATCAAACCAAATCACAGTCAAACCAACATAAGCAAAAAAGGGGGGGGGGGCCGAAATTTTTTGAATTTTGGGAAAATTGTTGCAGCTACAACAGATTCCTTGATGGGCTCTATAATACCTACATCTAACATTTGGTCCAGCTCAATATTGACCTTTTGTTGGCCTAATCTTCATTTTTGTCTTGACTCAAGGTTCAACAACAACACAATACCAACAAAACACCTAAAGACATCAGCCCAAAAAATAAATCTCATTCGGAAACACCCACGAGGCAAACGCAGTCTCACCCGAAATATCTTGATACATAACTGCCAGAACCATGTTTCCACAGTTGGCAAGGGATTATATTCCCTTGGCACGCGGCCAAGGCACTCGACAGAGATGGAGGGATGGATTCTTTTACTAAGCGACAGAGGTGCAAGTGTGTGCCACAACCGACGCATGATGCAATCTTGTCCTTAACTACTTAACAACTAGTGCAACTATGTGGTGCAGTTGATTCCTTACTTATAATGAACAATGTGCGAATTATATTGTAACTTAGTAGATTAACCATGAAATAATACATAACATGTCGACAAGGATTTAAACATTCACTCATTCACCGATTGGTAATTTTGTGACATACATTCAATAGTAACTGTAACAATACAAAGTAAGCAAACGTTCACATAATCCTTCAATATTCAACATTGGAAGATAAACATCCAACCTTTCAACATACATCAACACAGGAAATAACATGGAAACCCATCCTGGGAAAACCACCAAGGTGCTCTTCATCTGGCATGAGAAATATAGGTAGCACCTTGCAGTCTACGAGTTATAGACTATTCTTAAGATATGTATTTTTCTCAACTCTTCTTTCTCTCATGCTCTCTGGTTTATTCTCCTATATACTCATACTGATCTGCACACATCTTGGATCGACTCTTCTACTTTACTCTCTATGCACTCAACTGCATATTATTCCTACTAGACGGTCTGCACACTCAGCTGCAGATCCACATCTCAACAACCTTCTACTATTATACTCCTCTTCTGAGTCAAAAATGAACTAACACCTTCCTCTAGCTAACTCTCTGAACTATCGAAATGAATCTAACAATTATACAGAGCAGATTCCTCCTATTTATAGTATTTACAAGACCATGCAAGGTCGATTGAGTACAACTCAGTTACTATAGACACAAGTATCTACAAAATATCTTCTATTACATTAATGTCAGCCCATACCTAGCAGCAAAAGTTTCGCATTACATTCACCACAGCCATAATTAGCTGCAGAAACCTTTTAAAGCCTGCCTGCACAGGTGATCAATAGCCGCAAAGTTGTCCTTTAGTCTTCTGTTGCTCTTCTACCTGCCTCTTCCACCGACTCAGATCTGACTTTCCTTGTCGCAACGATCCTCATCGTAACATCCTCTAATATGTTTTTCCTTTGTCCTGTGCCCACTTTTACTCTTTTGCAATTGCACCTCAGATTCTTCCTATGCACTTTTCCTGGCCCAACAGGCCCCCAACACTCACATGTGGCTCCTCTCGAGCCACTAAGAAAAAAACATGAATCTGTAAAATTTAGGGGTCTGTAAATATCATGTCTCTGGAACAAGATGTGTGTCACATGCCTCAATTTTGCAAAAACAATTTTATATTATTTGTTATTATTTGAGAACAATATGTTGAATTTTATGCTAAGTTGTAATTGATGACTCAGCAGAGTCAAGGATATTTAATGTAATTCTGAATATTTTATTTATAAATAAATAAAGGAGGAGACAATAGCTTAGGAGAGCTATTAAAAGAGTGTTTACTGGTCAAATTGGTGGAGGAGACTGGGTGGAGAGAAAACTGACATGTGGCAGCATCCTCAACTACTTCCAATTGTTGCAGGTGGCAACCTCCCTACATTTGGGGTCATGATTCCCCAAAAAAGTGGAATCAGAGCAGGTGGCTCAATTAATGAAAACTGGCCCAAAAGACCTAGGTAATCTTTATAAAAATTCCCATTGAAGAGAGTTGAGGCTGCTCATTCTAGGAAAGTGATCATTCAGGTTGAATGAATGTACTTCAAAGAAATTCAATGCAAGGGAATTGTGGAAAGTGTTTGAGGGGATAACTACTGTTTGATCTAGTTACAGCTTTTAGGCTGAAGATCATATTGCTGAGAGTAGAGTGTGTTACTAATATTTTGGACTAGTCTACTGTTTGCTTCTCCACCAGTTCTCATTCAAGAAGACCAGGAACAGGGTCGGGGGTCATGAGGAAGCATTGTTTGAGTGCTCTCCTGGAGATTGGTAGGGAGGAACGGCCTCCTAACACTATTGTCGTCTGTCCTAATCAGGTTCTACATTATTTTGTTTTACTGTGTTAGATAGATATATCTAAGTCTGACTGTTATATGAATGTTAAATATTCAGTTTGTAAATGTTAGAATTTAGTAGTCTTTGTATATAATTGAAGAAATGAATTTGAAAAGTAATGTGTTAGAACATAAAATAATTTCTAGTGTGTGTTTTTCCACACCTGGAAAACACCAGGCCGTACTCCAGCACAAATAGAATATTTACAGTAGATGAAAGAAAAGAAAAAAAAGAGATTGAATATAATAGATATGGCTGTACATTTTGTAGACAGTAGAGTAATTTAATACTGTGCGTAATTTATTATTAAAGAGAACGGTATTCTGGTTAGTTATGTTTACTGTTTTTATGACTATATCTATGTTAGAAAAGAAACAGTAGTGCTCAAGTAGAAATATAGTAAGGCATTATACTGTTACAATAACACTTATAGGAGATATAGTAAGTATCTAAACAAGGTTTCAACCACCCTAAAATCATTTAGCTTAAACTATTATTTTTACATATACTAGAATAGGATTATGTTATAAATACTATCAAGAAAGAAATAATCAAAGATCGGAGTTAATGTTCAAAACATTACATAACACTGAATCTTTACAAATTAACAGAGGAGTAAACAAATGAAAATTTAATTGTAAACAGTAAATAGAATGAAGCTAAGAATTTACCTATTTCAAGAATAATTATTTTCCAACAAGCTCTAAATCGATGTAGGTTTAACCGAAGGGTCAAACCCTAACTCTACTTTCTTTCTTTTTATAAAAGTATTTCTTTAAAAAGAATAAACAAATTAGAATTTAAAAGCTAGAATACTAAAGTATGCACTAGACTGAGTACAGTCTTATAATAAGAACTTACAGTATTGTATAAACTCTTTTAATTAAAGAAAAGAAAATATTTAAACAGGATAAATATTTCTAATACTAATGTAACAACATAATATAGGTAAACAGAAACCAACACAATTGATAAATTTTAAGAATATATCTATCTAAGGGTTCGTTTACAGTAACCCTAGGTTTTTATCCGAATTTAATAAGTATAAACAAATAAATTTTATCTTAAAACTGAGCTTACAGTCTTCACAATTACTTATTTAATTACAAGAGAAAGCCTTAACAAATCTTTATCTATATTAACAGTCGAAGAGGGAAAGACTTTAATTCCTCAGAGCCATAATTTACAAGTTATAAAACCATTTCATAATCGAGACAAATCTCGAAGCTAAAAAAGAAACTTTTTAAACCAAGTGTATTACTCTGTCGGGCCAAAAGGCTTAAAACATAACAAATTTACAACGCCCAGCTCATGGCTGGTGTACCCAACATTGTGGCATGGGTTTGAAAACAAAACTAATAGTCAAGTTATTAAAACCCTCATTTGTTGTATCTTTTATAAGACAAGAAAAGGGTGATACAAGTCACGGCATCGAGGCCGGAGCCACCCTGCTATAGGCAAGGCTGTGATAATGAAAAACTAAATTTAAAAATTGATCACCAAACATCCAAATACTGTAGGAACCGAGCTCGTATTTTTTCTTCCCAACTGAAAACCCTTTCCCCTAACCATTTCCAATAAGGGAGTTGCCACATTGTAAATGGGGCTTACCCGTAGGTCTGTTGGTCAATCCTATTTATGTAATTGTAATTTTGGAATGTATTCATTTGTATTTCTTATGTATTGTAACCTGATGTTTATTCTAGGATGTATTGTAATGTATTTAAGTCATGTCATACCCCGATGTTTATTCCGAGAAGTTTCTATAATGACAAAGTCATGTCAAGTCATTGTGGGTAACCCTCCTATTGGTCAAGGGTTAAAGTCCCCATAGTTGTGGGGCCCTTGGGTTATTACACTATCCTAGTGAAGGTGACCCTAGGTGAGTCATTGTAAGTCAGGGAAATATTCCCCACCATTGTGTTACCCTCCTATTGGTCGGAGGAGGCAAAGTCCCCACAATTGGTGGGGCACTAGGTTTATTAGACACTCCTAGAGATGTCGGCTCTAGTAAGTAATTGTTAAGTGAGGTTGACATGTTGGAGTGGGTTCTAAGTGAACGAAAGAATATAAATAGAGAGTGAGAGCCTCTCTATTTATCATACTCATACACACACACTCACTCATTGGGGCGCATGAGTGAGAGAGGAGAAGCTCTCTCAGTGAGAGAGAGAGAAGCTGCTACTGTAGGGAGATCATCTTACTGTTTTCCGATTTTACCTTTGGTGCTAATTCTATCTCTGAGGAAGTTGTGGGGTTTTCTCCTTTATGGTTTCCTCAAGGAAAATTCTTTGTTTCTCTTGTCTCTTGTGTTGTGCTTATGTTTTATTTCTGTGCCTGTTATTCTCTCAGTTAAAAGATCCTAAGATCATAATGCTATCTTGAATGATAAAAATCTAACATGGTATCAGAGCTAACCTAAGAAGAAGACATTATGCAGATGCAAAAGCTAGGGCTTCTTATTTTTTGGGTCTCTCTCCACAATCCATCAGCAAAAGTATGCTAGGCTGACTCTCCATTGAAGGGCGCATCTTTCCGTCGAAGCGGAATTCGATTCCGAGCATTCTCAGTTTTCGATGCGGAAATTAGGGATTTCTACAGAAGAGGAATTTTTGAGTTATCCCAGCATAGGATTGTTCTCCTCATCAAAATAGAAGTTTAGAGACCTGGATCAATATTTTTGATTGGTTGAAACTCTGGGAAAGTCAAACCCTAGTTTGACCTAGAGCTAGAAAAACCCTAAATACTAAAACTGCTAAGTTTTGGTACATTCGCTCTATCCTGATATTGGAGAAGGATCAGGAGATAAACATTGTAGATACAGAAGATAAAATCTTGATTTACATTGTATCTGAAATTTAGCCTCATATTCGCTATATTCTGGGCGATATGATCCCTCCAAGTTAGGGTTCCAGCCTCTTCCAAAATTCATCCATACACAGGACACCTGGGGATAATTGCTATATCTTGGGGTACAGAGTTCCAAATGGAATTCCTGAAAATATTCCAGAAAGGGAAGAGATAGTGCTTTCTGTGTTCCAAGTTTCAGACTCAGAATATGAACTAGTGACACATTCCAATCCATACAACTTTTCTATTCTAAACAGTCCTGTAACAGGTCACCTTGGTAAAAGGATCATAAATCCCAATTGGTGAAACCAATTCTGATAAAACCTATGGTTTTAGATCAGGGACATGTGATTTTACCTTAGTGCTAAATTTTATACATAGAGGACCATTAAGTTTGGAGATATCATAGAAACAGTGACAGGCATTTTTGCAGAAGAAATTGGAAAACTAGGGCTTCCTATTCTGGGAGCTTCCCTCCATTGTTTTCAGAAAAGGAGTACATTGGACAGCTCCATTTGAAGAGATATGTTTTTCTATCCAATCAGATATAAAATATTCCAAATTTTGAAAATTAGGGTTTCTTTGATAAACCCTAGATCAGCCAGCTCCGGAATAAGGACGAACACCTCAAATCGGTAAGATATAATCTTTTGCTATTTCCATTTGAGGTTCTCATTTCAAAGTGATCTATCACATCAGCTTGATGATAAGCTTGGTGAAGTTGAAAACTCCCAAGCATGGAAGTATATGATCTCTCTAAAGAAGATGAATTGGACACCTACATGAGTAGAAAGGTTCCAGTTCCAGAGGGAGATGAGGCTAGAAGCCTTACACAAGAAGAACTTGGTCAAGGCCAAGAAGATCATTGTTGATTCAATCACGAATCAACTTGTACCACAAGTGTCTTCCCTAAAGACATTGAAGATGTTTGATTCCTTGACCAAGCTATTTGAATGGAAGAACATACATCAGAATATGACCTTAAGAAACCAGTTGAAGAATGTGAAGATCCAGAATGCAGAGACCATGCAGTCATAGGGGTCTCTCAAATCAAAGAACAACTTGAAGCGGTAAAAGAAGAAGTGAAGAATGCAGAAGTGGTGATGGCCACCTTGAATGGCCTCCCGGGATCATGGGATTCATTCATTCGAGGAATGTGTGTCGGAAGGAAGTGATTACTTTTAGTGGACTCTGGAAAGAAGAGGAAGCTCGACTCATAAGAAGAGAAGAGAAGATGGAAGCAACTGAAGACCAAGCTCTCACCTTCCAACGAAGATACCTCAAGCAATGAGGAATATGAAGAACTCAACTCTTGAAGAACCTTTTATCCACATTAGCATTTGGATAAGAAACGATGCTATTATGAATGAAGAAGACGATGAAGCTGAAGGCTCAAGAAGGAGTCTACCCACGAAACAAATAAAGATAAGTATTCAATTGTCATTTCGTTGTTTTGTTATGCATTTGTTTATATTCAGTTAATGTATTATGCATGATAGATTGTTTGCATTAATGATAGTATACTACTAATATGCATGTGATGGGTAAGTAGATGATGGTGATATACAACTCTCCATTGCTACTTATCTAGAATGAAACCTCTTTGCTGACATATTGGATTAGTGCACAATCTCAATGTTGTTCTGGTTGAGATGGAAGGCATCTAGAAACGTTTCCATGATATATGGATGAATGTTGTATTGGCTAAAGTAGTTGCATGATCATATATTTATGCATAAGAATTTTCCAGTATGAATATTACTTATGAAATGTTTCTAACCATACAAATGCATTTGACTTCTAGGAAAGCTCGCATACATAATCACCTACAAGCAAAGAAGAATGAAGACTTGTTCCGAAGAACAAGTGACGACAGTTCAAAGACAAAAAATCATATGACGAGTGCAGTGACATCATTGATGCAGAACCTTCCAGCTACCAAGAAGAAAGGGAAGACTAGTTCAAGAAGAATGATGTCTAGGATGCAATATCGAGACCTGAAGAGAAGTTCATAGTTTCATCATGCAGTAGATGGAAACATTGTGGGATACAAAGCAAGATTCGTAGCATGAGGTACCATATATGAAGGCTTCTTTGAATGGAGCCAGTAAGGGAGCTAGAAATCAAGGCTTCTTTGAATGGAGCTACCTGGTGAGGTACCAGGAATCCTTAGTCTAGGACTGAGATCCATTCTGATGTGACTGAGGGATGTGTTCCCACATGATCAGATGTAAGTGCAGGAGCCTTTTCACAGATGATAGTAGTTTGAGTTCCTATCATGCTAGTGATTGTAAGTGCTTTGCCTTTTCACAAATGGTAGTAGTTTGAGTTCCTACCATGCTGGTGATTGTAAGTGCTGTGCATTTTCACAAATGATAGTAGTTTGAGTTCCTATCATGCTGGTGATTGTAAGTGCTGTGCCTTTTCACATATGGTAGTAGTTTGAGTTCCTACCATGCTGGTGATTGTAAGTGTTGTGCCTTTCCACAGATGGTAGTAGTTTGAATTCCTACCATGCTGGTTGATGTGAGTGTTGTGCCTTTCCATAGATGATAGTAGTTTGGGTTCCTACCATGCTGGTGGATGTGAATGTTGTGCCTTTCCACATATGATAGTAGTTTGGGTTCCTATCATGCTGGTGGTTGTAAGTGTTGAGCCTTTTCACAGATGATAGTAGTTTTAGTTCCTATCATGTTGGTGAATGTGAGTGCTGGACCTTTCTGATGTGATTGTAGGCTCCTACATGATCAGATGTGAGCGTTGGGCATGCCTTTCTGATGAGTAGGTCAGATGTAAGCGCTGGGCGGGACATTCTGATGATTAGGTCAAATATAAGCACTAAATAAGACCTACATGACGGCTAGGCCTACAACCAGCATGAAAAAGGGCTAGCTTTGTAGAACTTCCTATGATGAGAACAATCATGAGATAGCACCCGTGATGATACAGATTGAGTGATGATCCAGATCCAGTGAAGATGATCCAGCAGTGATGATCTAGATCCAATGATGATCCAGATCCAGTGATGATGTCTAGTGATGATCTAGATCCAGTGATGATCTAGATTCAGTGATGATGATCCAGATCGAGTGATGATCCAGATCCAGATGAAGATGACCTGAAGATGAAGATGGCTTGAAGACGAAAATGATGAGAACTCAATGATGATCCAGATGATACAGAGAAGAAGACTTGTGCTGATAAATTATCTCGAGAGAATACCTTCCTAGTTAAGAGGGAGTGTTGATGTAATTGTAACTTCAGAATGTATTCATCCATATTTATTATGTATTGTAACCCGATGTTTATTCCGGGATGTATTGTAATGTATTTGAGTCATGTCATACCCTGATGTTTATTCCAGGAATTTTCTATAATGAGAAAGTCATGTCAAGTCATTGTGGGTAACCCTCCTATTGATCAAGGGTTAAAGTCCCCATAGTTGTGAGGCCGTTGGGTTATTAGACTATCCTAGTGAAGTTGACCCTAGGTGAGTCATTGTAAGTCAGGGCAATAGTCCCCACCATTGTGTTACCGTCCTATTGGTCAGAGGAGGCAAAGTCCCCACAAGTGGTGGGGCACTAGGGTTATTAGACACTGCTAGAGATGTTGGCTCTAGTAAGTAATTGTTAAGTGAGGCCGACATGTTGGCATGGGTTCCAAGTGAACGGAAGAATATAAATAGAGTGAGAGCCTCTATATTTATCATACTCATACACACACACTCACTCATTGGGGCGCATGAGTGAGAGAGGAGAAGCTCTCTTAGTGTGAGAGAGAGATGCTGCTGCTGTCATGAGATCATCTTACTATTTTCTAGTTTTACCTTTGGTGTTGATTCTATCTCTGAGGAAGTTGTGGGGTTTTCTCCTTTATGGTTTCCCTGAGGAAACGTTTTTGTGTCTCTTGTCTCTTGTGTTGTGCTTATGTTTTATTGTTGTGCTTGTTATTCTCTTAGTTAAAAGATCCTAAGATCATAATGCTAGCTTGAATGATAAAAATCTAACAAATCCAAACTTGGAGAGGGTTCTTCCCAGCATAAGAGTGAGCTGTAACCTGTAGGTGAATATCAAAACCTTATTTAGAAATTGAGTTGTATATTTATAACTCTAACTTAAAAAATTACAAACAATTGTAAAACATATTATTACTTAGAGGAAAAGAAATCTGAAGCCATGAAGGAGAAAACCAACACAATGAACAGTGAAACCCTCGTGCTCTCTAAAGATAGAGGCAACGAGCTCAAAACGAACACTACACTAACGACTGGAGCAGGATTAAAGCCTTGGAAATGGCCATACAAGAAATCGACAATATAAATTACTGACAGAGAAAAACTACATGCACAACAATGCAATGCATGCAGAGAGAAATTAAATGCAAACTGTGTATCTGTCCATTCTCACACTAGAGTGGCAAAACTCCTTTACACACAGACAAAGGAGCTAGAGACGAGCACAAGCGAGCCTTCATGGCCGTAGTATACCAGACAGAGCAAAGACCAAAACCCTCGACAAAGAATGGGGAGTTAGGGTTGCGATGGAGGATTTCAATCTATGCATTGCACGGTGGTAAACGTTCCACGTGCCCACCAAATTATTCCCTCCACAATGGGTCGAATGACATAGTTGTCACTGCATTGTCGGGACAACCAATTATTGTCAATAATTTAAACAATGACTATAATGACATTATAAAATACAAAGTCAATAACGTATCATTCCAATGAAAAACTATGAAGTCGAGTTGGGTTAATCAACGAGGTTTTGTAATATCAGTAAACCTTATATTATAAACCTTGAAATCTTAGGTGGTAATGAACCAAAACATATTTTGCATTGATTCCCTTGTTTCATAAGGATCTTACAATCCTTCTTAGTAAAACATATGATGAAGATATCAATAGCATAGTAAAAGCTGTTGAACATGAGTTGATTATACTGTTACTAAACATTTCTTTTCATAAACATAAATGATGCATATCTATGCTGTAAGAACTAGTTTATGCAAACACTAGTGGATAAAGAGCTAGTTTATAAATCATAACTTTGTAAATGAAAGCAAGTAATAAATACACCCTAGAATAACTCCTACTTTTGAATGTAATTAACAGTACTAAGTGTAAGATAAACTTCTTGGAAGTACATGATCATTGTTTTCATAAGATACCAAAGCTCTAAGATGAATCAAATCAAGATTAGATTAGACTTGGTAGTAAAGGATAGTAAAACTATTCAAGAATAAATTTAGTATCAATTGTTATTAGAATTAAATAATATGATATTGTAATTTTGTCACATTACCTATGTCATGAAGAAATTTGGAGATAGAATTCACAACTTGACGACATTTGTGCAAGTGACCATTTATAGATATAATACAATAATAAGCTAGTAAATTTCCTCTACAGAAGCGCAATTAAAAGTAGAGCTGAGAGTACGTTTATAAGCTTGTTCTTAGAAGTCTTAGTTTTATTTCTATACTGTAAAGCAGTGTTTTAAATTTTAGAAATAACAATAGCAGAAAACTCTTATTTCAATAAGAGTGTTGATACACTAAATTATGATTTCTATGAAGAACTGGTAAATAACGTAACGTATAGATGGAAAGAAGATATATCTAAAATAGCAGTCATTCTGATAAAAGACAATCAGTAGGGCAAAGTATTGATCTTTACGACATTAATTTTAAAGTACTGTCACAGTTGCAAAACCAGTAAAAGAAACGTTACTTTACCTTGTAGTATCCTTGAATTCTATTAAGCAAACTTTTACTCTAGTAGTATATTTATTCTAAAAGGAGTATATCTGGAATTAACGCCTTAATAAACTCTTACTAGCTCAAAATTTTCCTGTCAAGCCTGTAAGATCCAGAAATCCAGGTAAGTTAGCAATCGCTAAGTAAGCCCCCAATTAGAAAGTAATTTCTTACCTACTTGACAAATCAAATCATCACTACAGCTAAAAGCAACTGAATGCATATTTTCTACATCACATATTGAAATCAAAATAGTATTAATTTATATGTGTTTAAGTTAATCATTAGTTTGTTAACTGTTTCATTTATCTGTCAACCCCTAGAAGTTAACAAACTGCGGCTTTAAACAATTTATGTTACATCAAAAAAAATTAATTTTTGTGAAAATTTGGGGTTTTGACATGTGGTATCAGAGCACAAGGTTCAAACACTAGGCCTTGATGAAGCCCAACTAGTTTTTATGAAACAGTGGATTTAAATTATTTTGCTGATGTATTTTCTTTTAAATGTTATTCAATAGAGAAATTGTTTCTGAAGTTTAACAATAGGTATGGAAAGGTTGGAGGAATATGCGAAAGAGGAATCTCCATTTACTGAACAAGGAAATTTACCAAGAGACCCTATACAAGAAGACCTTACCACTAATTCCTCAGAAGTGTTACAAATAGTAAAAGACTTAAAATCTAAAATGGAATCTGTTAAACGAGAGAATGAAAGGATTCTAAGGGTTGAGGAGGAGCTAAATCAGATCCTAACAGAAAGATTTCAAACTAAGGGTAGGGGTAAAAGAGCTGATTCAGAAGATGCAAGTCATCAACATAAATATAAAAAGATTAAACAGACTAAAAATGAAAGCAGCTCATCTTCCGAGGTATTTGGTGATCAACGTAATTTTCATTCCACTAGTGATAGTAGCGATGACAACCATTATACTAAAAAGAGAAAATATAAACCTTATGAGGAAATTTCTGGGGAGTTTAAAAAGATTAAACCACCAACATTCAATGGAGAGATTGAGAAGGGGGAGGAAGCGGAATCCTGGTTATCTGTGATGAAGAAGTACTTCTATATTTATAACTATTCTAACCAATTAAAGGCTAGAATGGCTATTTACAATCTCTCAGGGAAGGCTGATATTTGGTGGCAAGATTTGAAGAGAGTGAAGGGAATAAAAGAAAAGAACGTAAATTGGAGTATCTGCAAAAGGTACTTTAAAAAGAAATTTTCGTTTGAACAGTATTATGAAGAGAGAGCAAAATAATTTTATGAGCTTACATTAGGATCAATGACTATGAAAGATCTGAACAACAAGTTTTTAATTCTTCTTAGGTATGTGCCATACCTTGTAGATGAAAAACCAAAGGTACAACAATTCCTCGGCTGTCTACCTTATCATATTAAGGATAGGATTGAGTATGACAATCCAAAAACTATGGAAGAAGCTATGAGGAAGGCTAATTTATGTTATGAACATAATCGAAAAAAGGAGAGCATCTCCAATTGGAAGGCCAAGAAGAATAACAACCATTATGATCAAAAGAAGAAAGAATTTGTGCCCAACCAGAATTCTAAAAATAATAAGGCCAGAAATTTTGCTAACAAGAATTTCCAAGGGAATAAGAATAATTCACTAGGCAATCAGAATAATTCAAAGGGTAAAGAACTTGCTAATAACCATGGTAATTACACCAAGAAATTTGAACGCAAAGAACCTATAAAGTGCTGGGAGTGTAATGGCCCACATTATGCCTCAGTCTGTCCTAATCAAAAAAAGAATGTCAGTAATATTCAGACCCTACAAGAGGAAATGACTATTGGAGATTTAGTGAGGACTATGCCCAGAATCAATGCATCCTTGGAGAATCGACAAGCAGAATATCAAACTTCCATGGTGGAAGTAGAAGTTACGATAAACCAAACCCCTATAGCTATTTTAATTTATCCAGGAGCTAGTCTCAGTTATATTTCACCTAAAATGGTAGAAAAATGTAAGTTACCTGTTGAAAATTTTGGAAATTCTTGGTTGGTTCAGTTAGCCACTGGTGCTAACAGGAAGGTAACTTGTTTTGTAAAGAAATGTGCAGTAGTTATGGATCAATTTGAAATTGTTGTAAAGCTTAATGTATTACCTCTGGGATCTTATGACTTACTAATCGATATGGATTGGTTAGAACAACATAGGGTGATTTTAAATTGTTATGATAAAACCTTTACGTGTATAAATAATGTTGGAAAACCAATAAGTGTAAATGGAATCCCTATAAAAACCACCATAAGGCAGATTTCTACTCTGCAGCTTAAGAGGGTTGTTAGAAAGGGTTGTAAAGCTTATGCAGTAACAATAACTAATGATGAAAATCTAAATAAGACAGATAAATTAAAATTGGAAGACATACCAGTGTTAAGAGAATATGTTGATGTATTTTCAGAATAAATTCCTAGATTACCTCCAAAAAGGGAATTAGATTTTACCATTGAGCTGGTACATGGTGTAGTACCCAGCTCAAAGGCCCCTTATCGAATGAACATACTGGAACTAAATGAACTAAAGTCACAATTAAAAAAACTCATTGATAAAAAGTATATTCGACCTAGTGTGTCTCCCTGGGGGGCACCTGTCATCATCGTTAACAAAAAGGATAGAACCATGTGACTTTGCATAGATTACCATCAGTTGAATAAGATGACTATCAAAAATAGATACCCTTTGCCTCGCATAGATGATCTGTTTGTTCAACTACATGGAGCCATGGTGTTTTCGAAAATTGATTTAAGGTCTGGATATCATCAAGTTAGGATTAAAGATGAAGACATCTTTAAAACAGCTTTTAGAACTCGATATGGCCATTACAAGTTTGTCGTCATGCCATTCGGGCTTACTAATGCCCCATCTATTTTTATGTGTTTAATGAACAATATTATGCATAAGTATCTAGATAAGTTTGTGGTCGTGTTTATCGACAACATATTAATCTATTCAAAAAATGAAGAAGAACAAAAATAACATTTAAAAATTGTTTTGCAAGAGCTACGAGATCATCAACTATTTGCAAAGTTTAGTAAATACGATTTATTCAAAGATAAAATTCATTACTTAGGTCATGTGGTGACTAATGAAGGGATTTCAGTGGATCCCGAAAAGCTAAAGGCGATCGAAAATTGGCCAGTTCCTAAGGATGTAACTGATGTTCGATCATTCATGGGAATTACCAGTTATTACCAGAGATTCATTTAAAGTTTTTCGAGAATCACGAATCCGATAACTTCTTTGCAGAATAAAGGAAAGAAATTTGATTGGAACCAGAAATGCAAGGAAAGCTTTAAAAAGTTAAAAAATTTATTAACCAGCGCACCTATTTTAAGAATAGATTATCCAAATAAATAATTTGTAGTGTGCACTGATGCCTGCAATGATGGTTTAGACAGTGTTCTGACTCAAGAAGGGCATGTTATTGCCTATGAATCTAGGAAATTGAAAATTCATGAAAAGAATTATGCAACTTATGATCTGGAATTAGCTGCTGTTATACATGCTCTAAAGATGTGGCGTCATCACCTAATTGGAAGAAAATTTATTTTAATGACTGATAATAAAGGACTAAAATATCTGTTAGATCAGCCTAATCTAAATGCTAGACAAGCTAGGTGGCTAGATTTTCTAAGTGAGTATGATTTCGAAATTCAGCACATTAAAGGTAAAGAAAATCAAGTTGTTGATGCATTAAGTAGGAATGCAAGGCTAAACTTCACAGCAGTTATCAACACTTATACAACGGATCTAGATGAACAGCTTAAAGCAGGGATAGAACAAGATGAAATTTACCAAAACTTACAAGCTAAAACGAAAGAAAATCCAACAGAAAGCTTAAGTAAAGGGTACAGTTTGAATGCAAAATAATTTTTACTGTATAAAGATAGAATGTATGTACCTAATGTACCTAAAGTTAAGTTATTAATTTTAGATGAAATCCATAAAACTCCATACTCAGGTCATCCGGGTTATCAAAAGACTATAACTATGTAAAGAAAAGAATATTTTTGGCCAAACATGAAGACTGAACTGGCAGAGTATATTGCTAGGTGTTTTGAATGTCAATAGGTGAAAATTGAACATCAACACCCAGCTGGATTACTTCAGCCATTGCCCATTCCTAGCTAGAAATGGGAAATGATTAGTCTCGATTTTGTTACTGGACTTCC
The DNA here is from genome assembly GCA_001517045.1 of Pseudotsuga menziesii. NCBI lineage: Eukaryota > Viridiplantae > Streptophyta > Pinopsida > Pinales > Pinaceae > Pseudotsuga > Pseudotsuga menziesii. The sequence goes on along the minus strand of LPNX010026284.1, from coordinate 656,065 downwards.
TAAAAATCAGAATTTAAATGACTCCATCATGGTAGTGGTCGATAAATTAAGTAAAGAAGCCCACTTTATACCCGTTAAAACTACATATACAGCTGCAACCATAGCTAATATCTTTCTAAAGCAAAATTTTCAATTGCATGGAATACCGAAAGTTATAATCTTGGATAGAGATCCTAAATTTACAAGTAAATTTTGGAAATGTATGTTTAAAGGATTAAACACTACACTAAATTTTAGTACTTCGTTCCATCCTCAAACAGATGGATAGACTAAAAGGGTAATCCAAGTCCTAGAAGATTTACTAAGAATGTATGTGAAAGACCAGCCAGGTAAATGTGAGGATTATTTGCATCTGGTAGAATTTGCTTATAATAATAATTATAAAGCGTTACCCAGATTTAGTCCTTTTGAAATCTTGTATGGAAGGAAATGTAATACTCCTATCTCCTGGAGTAATCCGGTGGATAGATTAGTATTAGGTCCTGAACTATTAAAGGAAATGGAAGAAATTGTTAAGCAGGTACAAGGTAATCTGAAAATTGCGCAGGATCGACAGAAAAGTCAAGCAGACCTTAAAAGAACTCTAAAGGAGTTTCAGGTAGGTGAACATGTGTTCATCAAGGTGAAGGTGCAATGGAAGCACCTTAGTCCGGAGGAAGCCACCTAGGAATTGGAAAGCAATATGTGGGATGCATATCCAATTCTATTCCAGGAGAATTATGAGGATGAGGAATAAATAACATCAAGGACGATGTTATGCTTTAAGGGGGTGTGTATGTCACATGCCCCATTTTTGCAAAAACAATTTTATATTATTTGGTATTATTTGAGAACAATATGTTGAATTTTATGCTAAGTTGTAATTGATGACTCAGTAGAGTCAAGGATATTTAATGTAATTCTGAATATTTTATTTATAAATAAATAAAGGAGGAGACAACAGCTTAGGAGAGCTGTTAAAAGAGTGTTTACTGGTAAAATTGGTGGAGGAGACTGGGTGGAGAGCAAACTGACATGTGGCAGCATACTCAAACCACTTCCAACTATTGTAGGTGGAAACCTCCCTACATTTGGGGTCATGATTCCCCAAGAAAGTGGAATCATAGTAGGTGGCTCAACTAATGAAAACTGACCCAAAAGACCTAGGCAATCTTTATAAAAATTCGCATTGAAGAGAGTTGAGGCTGCTCATTCTAGGAAAGTGATCATTCAGGTTGAATGAATGTACTTCAGAGAAATTTAATGGAAGGGAATTGTGGAAAGTGTTTGAGGGGATAACTGTTGTTCGATCTAGTTACAACTTTTAGGATGAAGATCATACTGCTGAGAGCAAAGTGTGTTACTGAGATTTTGAACTAGTCTATTGTTTGCTTCTCCACCAGTTTTTAGTCAAGAAGACCAAGAATAGGCTCGGGGGTCCTGAGGAAGCATTGTTTGAGCACCCTCCAGGAGATTGGTAGGGAGGCACGGTCTCCTAACGCTGTTGTCGTATGTCCTAATTAGGTTCTACATTATTTTGTTTTATTTTTTTAGATAGATAAATATGAGTCTAACTGTTATATGAATGTTAAATATTCAGTTTGTAAATGTTATAATTTAGTAGTCTTTGTATATTATTGAAGAAATGAATCTGAAAAGTAATGTGTTAGAATAGAAAATAATTTCTAGTCTGTGTTTTTCCACACCTGGAAAACACCAGGCATTAGAGGAATTTTGGGGTCTAAAATGGGCCTCCTAAGGAAAATAATAAAATAATAGTTTAAATAATAAAATAATATTGATTAATTTTGGAGGAAGAAAGAAAAAAACTACTTTTTGTGTTCGTATTTTCGACATATCTCCCTGTGTTTTTACTCAAATTTCGATCAGGAGAGCTCGTTGGATGTGGAATTTGATTCTGCATCCAACGAGTACCCACACTGCATACTTTTGACGGACCCCGCTACCCCAAAAACAAGAAACACCTGAAAAACATGATGATGATGTCATCATCACATTTTTTGAGGTATTTCTTGTTTTTGGGGTTGCAGGGCCCCTAAAAAGTATGCAGTGTGGGTACTCGTTGGATGCAGAATAAAATTCCGCATCCAACGAGCTATCCTGATCGAAATTTGAGTAAAAACACAATGAGATATGTCGAAAATACGAACAAAAAAAAATATTTTTTTTTAATGACAAATATGTCAATTCAACCATTATGGTTGACTTATTTTATTGAAATTCTATTGGTTCTTGAATTCCAACTCACAAAAACCTATTTTGGCACGTTTTCTTATAAGGCCCATTTTAGACCCCAAATTTCCACTAATGCCGTACTCTAGCACAGATAGAATATTTACAGTAGATGAAAGAAAAAGATAAGATATTGAATATAATAGATATGGCTCTGCATTTTGTAGATAGGAGAGTAATTTAATAATGTGTGTAAGTTATTATTAAAGAGAACAGTATTCTGGTTAGTTATGTTTACTATTTTTATGAGTATATTTATGTTAGAAAAGAAAAAGTAGTGCTAAAGTAGAAATATAGTAAGGCATTATACCGTTACAACAACACTTATAGGAGATATAGTAAGTATCTAAACAAGGTTTCAACCACCCTTAAATCATTTAGCTTAAACTATTATTTTTACATATACTAGAATAGGATTATGTTATAAATACTATCAAGAAAGAAATAATCAAAGATCAGAGTTAATGTTTAAAACATTACATAACCCTAAATCTTTACTAATTAACAGAGCAGTAAACAAATGAAAATTTAATTGTAAACAGTAAATAGAATGAAGCTAAGAATTTACCTATTTCAAGAATAATTATTTTCCAACAAGCTCTAAATCGGTGTAGGTTTAACCAAAGGGTTAAACCCTAACTCTACTTTCTTTCTTTTTATAAAAGTATTTCTTTAAAAAGAATAAACAAATTAGAATTTAAAAGCTAGAATACTAAAGTATGCACTAGACTGAGTACAGTCTTATAATAAGAACTTACAGTATTGTATAAACTCTTTTAATTAAAGAAAAGAAAATATTTAAGCAGGATAAACATTACTAATACTAATGTAACAACATGATATAGGTAAACAGAAACCAACACAATTGATAAATTTTAAGAATATATTTATCTAAGGGTTCTTTTACAGTAACCCTAGGTTTTTATCCGGATTTAATAAGTATAAACAAATAAATTTTATCTTAAAACTGAGCTTACAGTCTTCACAATTACTTATTTAATTACAAGAGAAAGCCTTAACAAATATTTATCTATATTAACAGTCGAAGAGGGAAAGACTTTAATTCCTCAGAGCCATAATTTACAAGTTATAAAACCATTTCATAATCGAGATAGAGCTCGATGCTAAAACGAAACTTTTTAAACCAAGTGTATTACTCTGTTAGGATGAAAGGCTTAAAACATAACAAATTTACAACACCCAACTCATGGTCGGTGTACCCAGCATTGTGGCGTGGGTTTGAAAACAAAACCAACAGTCAAGTTATTAAAACCCTCATTTGTTGTATCTTTTATATGACAATAAAAAGGTGATACAAGTCACGACATCGAGGCCGGAGCCACCCTGCTATAGGAAAGGGTGTGATAATGGAAAACTAAATTTAAAAACTAAATACCAAACATCCAAACACTGGAGGAACCGAGCTCATATTTTTTCTTCCCAACTAAAAACCATTTCCCCTAACCATTACCAAGAAGGGAATTGCCACATTGTAATTGGGGCTTACCCGTAGGTCTATTGGTCAATCCAAACTTGGAGAGGGTTCTTCCCAGCATAAGAGCGAGCTGTAACCTACAGGTGAATATTAAAAACTTATTTAGAAATTGAGTTGTATAGTTGTAACTGTAACTTAAAAACTAACAAAACAATTGTAAAACATATTATTACCTAGAGGCAAAGAAATCGAAGCCACGAAAGAGACAACTAGCACAATGAACAGTGCAACCCTCGTGCTCTCTAAAGAGAGAGGCAGTGGGCTCAAAACACATACTACACCGACAACTGGAGTAGGATTAAAGCCTTGGCAATGGCCATACAAGAAACAAACAATATAAATTACTGACAGAGAACAACTACACGCACAGCAATGCAATGCATGCAGAAAGAAATCAAATGCAAACTGTGTATCTCTCCATTCTCACACTAGAGTGGCAACACTCCTTTACACACAGACAAAGGAGCTGGAGATGAGCACAAGCGAGCCCTCATGGCCACAGTAAACCAGACATAGCAAAGACCAAAACCCTCGACAAAGAATGAGGAGTTAGGGTTGCGATGGAGGCTTTTAATCTATGCATTGCACGGTGGTAAACGTTCCATGTGCCCACCAAATTATTCCATCCACAATGGGTCGAATGATATAGTTGTCACTGCATTGTCGAGACAACCAATTATTGTCAATAATTTAAATAATGACTATAATGACATTATAAAATACAAAGTCAATAACGTATCATTCCAATGACAAACTATGAAGTCAATTTAGGTTAATGAACAAGGTTTTTGTAGTATCAATAAACATTATATTATAAACCTTGAAATCTTAGGTGGTAATGAACCAAAACATATTTTGCATTGATGCCCTTGTTTCATAAGGATCTTACAATCCTTCTTAATAAAACTTGTGATGAAGAGATCAATAGCATAGTAAAAGTTGTTGAGCATGAGTTAATTATACTACTACTGAACATTTATTTTCATAAACATAAACAATGCCTATCTATGCTATTAGAACTAGTTTATGCAAACACTAGTGGATAAAGAGCTAGTTTATAAATCATAACTTTGTAAATGAAAGCAAGTAATAAATACACCCTAGAATAACTCCTACTTTTGAATGTAATCAACAGTACTAAGTGTAAGATAAACTTCTTGGAAGTACATGATCATTGTCTTCATAAGATTCCAAAGCTCTAAGATGAATCAATTCAAGATTAGATTAGACTTGGTAGTAAAGGATAGTAAAACTATTCAAGAATAAATTTAGTATCAATTGTTATTAGAAATAAATAATATGATATTGTAATTTTGTCACATTACCTATGTCATGAAGAAATTTGGAGATAGAATTCACGACTTGACAACATTTGTGCAAGTGACCATTTATAGATATAATACAATAATAAGCTGGTAAATTTCCTCTATGGAAGCGCAATTAAAAGTAGAGCTAAGAGTACATTTATAAGGTTGTTCTTAAAAGACTTAGTTTTATTTCTATACTGTAAAGCAGTGTTTTAAATTTTACAAATAACAACAGTAGAAAACTCTTATTTCAATAAGAGTGTTGATACACTAAATTCTGAACTCTATGAAGAACTGGTAAATAACGTAATGTATAGATGGAAAGAAGATATATCTAAAATAGCATTCATTCTGATAAAAGACAATCAGTAGGGAAAAGTATTGATCTTTACGACATTAATTTTAAAGTATTGTGATAGTTGCAAAACAAGTAAGAGAAACGTTACTTTACCTTGTAGTATCCTTGAATTCTATTAAGCAAACTTTTACTCTAGCAGTATATTTATGCTAAAATGAGTATATCTGGAATTAATGCCTTAATAAACTCTTACTGGTTCAAAATTTACTTATCAAGCCTGTAAGATACAGAAATCCAAGTAAGTTAGCAATCGCTAAGTAAGCCCCCAGTTAGAAAGTAATTTATCACCTACTTGACAAATCAAATCATCAGTACAGCTAAAAACAACTGAATGCATATTTTCTACATCACATATCGAAATTAAAATAGTATTAATTTATATGTGTTTAAGTTAATCATTAGTTTGTTAACTGTTTCATCTATCTATCAACCGTCGGGAGTTAACAAACTGTGCCTTTAAACAATTTATGTTACATCAAAAAAAATTAATTTTTGTGAAAATTTGGGGTTTTTACAATGTGCCACAGGACCAACCTTGTCCTGAAAATCCTACAAAATTTGATACACCCATGCAACATCCGGGTTGACCTCTTCAGCTTGTTTTTGGAATAGTTCCACACGGTACGAACCGATGTGTTCTAACGGTCCTACTTCCAATGACTCAATGATATGTTGAATATTCTGCTTATAGGCTGAATAAGCCCTATAACTCATGCTGCTTTCGACTGGTGCGCTGATACTTCATCATTCATAGTCTACTCTTGGTCGTAGAGAGCTCAGAATGTATGTTGTAGCTGCTTTACATCGGCAATATTTTTAACCTTCTCCTTAAGCGACAACTTTTTCATCTCTCCCTTTACCGAGGTAATTTTATGCATCTACCATGATCTTCTCCACATTCTCATCCTCCAGAAGCGCTTCCCACATCATGAAAATGAATTCAAATCCCTCAGTGCAGAGTTTTTCTCCTTGGCTTATCCTCTCTATAGCCTTGGACATTGTTTTGTTGTGCTCTTTAAGCACCTCAAGAGGTGTGCTTGGTATCTGTCACACCTATAGTTCCTTGACTTATTTTCTAAGTTCCACTACAATCTGTGACAACCGGGAAACCTTAGTAGCTAAATCCTCATCTTCCTAGCCTTCTTCTGGTGGGAACTCTGCGATGGCATTCTTGATGGTTTCTGCTAGTGTACACCAGTTGTGCTCACGCACCTCAATCTCTTGGTCCTTCTCTTTAAGGAGGACCTTGTGCTCCTTTTCCTTCCTTGTATTCTTGGCTTCTTGATACGCCACTACATTTTCTCTGATGCAAGTTCAGTGACAGACGCATATTGAATGGAGTATACGTCAGCCAATGGTAGCTGTGAAATATCCAAGGCAAGCGTCCCCATTGCCTTGAGAAAAATGTCATACTCTTAGGTGCCAGACTGTAGTGATTGCACTGGAAATTCCATCTTTAGGGGTGGCAATAGCATTGGCACGGCTAAAGTGTCTATCGGGTCCACACCATACATCTCAGCCTCGATAATGGTTTTTACTTTGTTAATGGACTCTGTGAGCTTATTGAGGTGCTTAGTGAGTTGACCAGCCACTTGAGTCTATTGTGCAGTAAGACCCTCTAGGATTCTCTTGTCTACTTCTGCGACATCATCTGCAAGTAAGCTTATGTCTTCTTTATCCAAGCTGAAAATATTCGACGTTTTGTCAGCTTTCTGCTTCTTGTGCATTGTCTCGCGCTCTTGTTATTGTTTTTACTAGCAGTTCTGGATATTCTCATCAGTGTGTGTTTCATTTCCATCATCTCAACCGGATCCATTATCACCACCATCATCATCTTCTCCTTCCACCTCCTGTGACCGATCACTGTGATCATCACTTTCATCATTTCCTTGGCCATTATCTTGGCCACTTCCCCCATTGGTGCCTGCGTAGGAGTTTCCACCTTGGTTAACTGGTGGGTCTTCTTCTTGGTCCATTTTCTCCTCAACTAGGTCACACCATTCTGCTATCCAGTCCTGAATAATTGTGTCCATGTCTGCATTCTTGATCATAAAACTCGTCGGGTGTGCATACTTGGTCGGGTCCTCCTTCGGCTCCAGAATAATGTTATGGATACTGGCTTGAGAATTTATGAACATGGCATACCTTCACATTGTCACTACCCTTATTCTATGGTGTTGCTTTAAGACATCATGCAGCGCCTCACCATGTAGAATGAACTCAATATTGTTGTCCTTCTGTCGGATCACATCCTTCTTGTTTTCCCAAATCTTCTGGTACTTTGCACCCTGGAAAAGTACAGGTATATCTTGCACCTGGTAATCTGGTGGGTCTGACCATAAAATTAAAGAGATCAAGATGAGCATCCAAGAGTAGTTTAATTTAGCCTTACCGTCCACCCATGCTTGCTACGCATCCTATATCAATTCGTTCAACAAAAATTGTGACCAATTGAACTTTACTCCCACAGCGCATTTCTCTACAAGTTCAATAGCCCCAGAGGTACATTCTATAGCCCTCATCTTGTGTAATAGCTTACAATATAAAATATTTGCAGCAAACCACACCGTGTTATCATTGATGGAGTTAATGAGAAACACTCTACCCGCGCGTTGCAAGTCATACTTTTGCTTCATCCTGGTGCTGTCTCTGTTCGGCCATAGATATGGCGCAGGGTCTTCTCCTTGGCACATAATACCTTTGATCAGTGAAATCAATTCAACATCCACAGCATATGGGCAATCAAGCCACAAGTATCCTCCAAGAAAACACACCAGTAGTTGTCGCACATAGATACTTACCTGCATGCTATGACCAAAGTGTGGCATAAGTAGTAGGTTTAGTAGGCCCACATCATTGACACCTTGAGTCCAAAGCATTGGAACAACTAGTACTGGGTTTGAAATCACATCGATTGTCATGACCATGTAATTATTTCTATCCAAGCCCAGCTTCTGGCGAGTATCATAGTCCTCGAACTGAAGCTTGACCGGCTTTGGGATTATGTTCATTAGCAATGGTACTAACTTAGGGATCTACGATGAGACCAAGGAGGATCGTTCTTTCGTTGGAAGCTTCACCTCACATGCCTCAAATCTCCTTGTTCAAATATATGGTGGCAGCAAGTTCTCTTCCTCAATGGTGGCATTCATATCCCTGTGCGGTGGCGACTCTAGTTCTTCCTCAATAGGTATTTATTTAGTCACTGTAAGCAGAAATATTTCACCTTCTGTGGACAGAAGTTGTTCCTCTGTTCTGAATGGTTCAGATCCAGAACAAATGAATGAATGACAAAGGATGCAGACCCTCCATGGATGTCATAGACACCTGGAATGTTGCTTTGATAGTGAACCTATGCACCTACAATCAGATCAAACACGCAAACACATCAGAGCTACTAGAACATAATCTATTTATCCATGTCAGTGATTAAGGAATCCAACAACATTTGCATGCAAAATTAGAACAACAGTAATGTGGGACAAAAATCAGATTTTCATTAAGATGAATGGAGAATTTACAACCAATTAAGCCTTAATGTTCACATGCATCTCCATGAAACCAACACTTTCATCCCCATAAGCTCCAACTTTTCTCTCTATGCTCTCAAATGGCTTGGGCCAAGTGGTCAATCCAACAGCATAACAATACCTCTAAAGTTCTCCCCCTCTCAACCATGGACATGAGCTTGTATTTATAAGGCTCAATGGATAGGAATAGTTGAGAGATTTGTGTATGAGGTGGCCTCTAAGATCCTATGATGGGGGATCTCAAGCTCAACTGACCCACAATGATATGGATAAGGGAGGACATGAGCCTCATGATCTAGAAGCCTTGAGAAACTTCTCTTTTTCCCATTTTAGTCAGGGTACTACTTTTCTCCTCTTATGACAAAGCGGTTTAGGTTAGAAATGCTTATGGACCAAAGGCCATAGGTGGTGGCACCGCTTATGGCAAACAAGATGAAGGCGGTGCAAGAAAGGTACCGCTCATGGTTAATGGGGAAAACGCGGTGCTAAGTATTTTTATGTAAGATTGACAAACAACATGGGCTTCCACTCCAGATGCTAGGATGAAGGGAAAATATGTAAGTCAAGGGTCTCATCACATGGTGGTGATAGGATTTGAGTATAATAGGATGACCCCTAAAGCATAAGTCTTAGAGGGCTACGATAAATGAGAGCTTTGAGAGAACAACTTGTCACTTCGAGGTGAAAATGTCATCTCGATCGGAGCATGTAGTCAAGTAGGCATATTTAGTACATCAATATTTTTAACTCATGGACACAAGTAACCAACTCATGGCTACAGACCAATACAAGGCAGATCCATGGGAGGAATAAATAAGGATGGCTACTAGAATACAGCGTAGATCCATGTGATAGAGGACTCAAACTTGGACATAGCTGCCAGACATACAATGGAGATCTATGTTATACATGCACAAATTTGAGCATAGCCACGACCATACAAATGTGATCCATGCTAGATATACAAAACTCCATCGTAACCTATGGAAAAGCAATGAGCGCTTTAAACAAATACCGAGGGTCTTCGTTTCCTCTTCCACAAAGTATGATTCTATCCATGTGATTACAATGATCTGAAGTCAAACATGGTAGAAACCACTTGATTACTGGTCAATGATGTGAAGCATTAACAAGTGCGAGGGAGATCACCATTGATTTCAATGGTTCCCAAGGTATCCTAGTACAATCTACTGAGTGTGAATAGATGTCCTGATGTCAAACACCCAGTCGATTCTATTGATCAAAGGTCAATGATGTGAACCTATGTTGAGAGCAAGATAATCTGTCATTAAGGCATAAAGATATCAAGGTACTAAGTTTTTGTTTCTAATACTAGTTCCTGGATGATGAGCTGATGTCGACAGGAATAGTCTCGTCGAAGGAGGGCCATGATGAGTCCCACATCAATGACACGAAACTCAGAACATAGTTCTTGAATGATGTGAATGTACTAACCATAGCACTTACTCAAAAGTACTGACACAGAGACTGTTTTGACTGCAGAGGTAAACTTCCTTTGAACATCGGGTGGCACGACAAAAGACTTGGCAGCATGACTGAACAAGACAAACTCACGATGCGACAATGGACAATGCATTATTTTGAAAGACTCAAAGGAGTGACATGACTCATGAAAGTGGATCATCACGGAGATTAGCTGATTACCCATTTGACTAAAATGATATGCAGACAAGTTCCATGTTCAAAGGTAACGACAAACTACTGCCATTTATTTGCAAAATGATTCCGTTCCCATTTCCCCCATCATGATCGATGAGTGCCTCTTTTCGGTTTTACGAGTTCAAAGAGGGTAACAAACACTCGGTATAGCTTGTCCAAAGACAATTCCAAACTCATATGTTTTACAAACCTAAGAGAGGAGGGGTTCGTTCCCAAAGCGGGTCTCTCAATGTTTAATTTAACGAGTCCAATGAAAGAAAACTTGGTATCGTTCATGTTTAGAGAGTCTAAACGATTACGGAAGACTCCAAAGGGTCCCTTTTCGTATGATTTAGTCCCTAAGGCCCAAAAAAGTGTAAAATCATACCTTAGAGAACTCTTCCAGTCATGATTGGCTAGAGTGTTCATTTTTCATAAATAGTCTATCTGAACCAAAAAAGAGATAACCTACCATCGGAAAGACGACTCTTCGAATGCTTTAACGAGTGTGAAGAAGACAATATCGCTCGACCATCTTTTCATATTTAAGGATCCTGAAAAGAGTTTAAAGAGGACTCCATTATACTTTTTCATGTTTGAATCTAGAGCATGCAAAAGTAATAAACTAAGCTCAAACCAAATTTCATGTTTTAACAAGAGCACGAAAAATGAAAAGTAAGATCAACACCATCTTACTATTTTTAACGAGCTCGAAGATCAGTTGAAATAATGCTTGAATATTGGTTTCATTTTTATGCAAGCTCGAAACCAATGGGTAAACTATGCTTGAAAAATCCCATTAACATGATATACAAAGGTTGGAATATTTCCCCCAGCATGATTGCTAGCGAAGCCTACCCCTAGCATGGTTGCTAGTGGCTCGACATGCCCCTAAGCTTCGTTTCATTTGACAACTCTTCTTCCATACCCAATCTAAAACCCTGGTTACTAATGTGAAAATGTTCACCAGGGGGGTAGGAAGAACGAGAATCGGGCAGGTGAAGTGAAGGCTCAAGTTCTAACACTAAAGTGAAGACTTGACTCAAGGGAAGGGGATCTGTTTCATTTTTACACAAGCTTGAAACAGAAGGTAACTATGCTTGGAACATGGTTTCATTTTTATGAAAGCTTGAAACCAAAAGGTAAACTATGCTTAAGGAAACCTACTTCATTTTTTTAACGAGCTTGAAATAGAAAATGAACTATGCTTAGAAATGATTTCATTTTTATGCAAGCTTGAAACCAAAAGGTAAACTATGCTTGAGGAGTTCCATTTCATTTTTTAAAGAGCTTGACATAGAATGGGAACTTTTCTCATGGGAATCTGTTTCATTTTTTAAAGAGCTTGACACAAAATGGGAACTATGCTCGTGACATGGTTTCATTTTTATGCAAGCTTGAAACCAAAAGGGTAAACTATGCTTAAGGAGTGGTTTTATTTTTTAGTGAGCTTGAAACCAAAAGTAAACTATGCTCTAAAACCTACTTCTACCAAACATGATATCCAGAGGTTGGTAGGTTGCCCCCATTACATAAAATCTAGCAGCTTAGCTCCATTGTGATGTCCATAGACTAGAGCCATGCCCCCCATTTTACCTATGATGGGAAGAAGCTAACTAGAAGAAGGGGAAGGAACAACAATAACATGCAGCACATTCAGGGCAGTCTGATTACTGGGAGTAATGCGATGGTCAGGTGTAATAAAAGAAAGTTGATAAATGGTCACAATCTTCCCATGATGGGGAAAATGCATAACTCTAAAGAGTGTGGACACTACAGCCTTCATGGCGTAAACATAATCATGTCCAAGGAGCAGATTGAAATCTAAAGGATCTTGGACCACCATCACATCAATACAGACAGTTTTCCCTCCTAATCTAATAGGAAAATAAGGAAGGGTCCTTAAAGGTGTAGTAGGTCTTCAATTAAAAGCCAGTATCTGATCGGTGGCTGGCACAACCTAATGAGAACCTAAATCTTGCCAAGCAGTTGAGGATAGAATATTAACAGAAGCCCCTTCGTCAACAATAGTGTGAAGTATCCATCTAGCAGTAACATTCACAACTATCTGGAAAGGAAAACTTGAATGAAGACAAGACTCTGTTAGGTTACTCCAGTCAAAGAAAATAACCTCACTACTCGTAGAGGGTTCTATTGAAACAGACAAAATTTCCTCTTGTTGAGAATGATCAGAACGAAGCATAAAAACTTCGGCAGGTTTGAGTCCATTCTCTATTGGAAGAGAAGAACAAGACAAATATTTGGTCAAGGAGAGTACTTCAGTCTTAACACTCTCTGTTGAAAGAGCAGGATCGGGTGGAAATGACATCAACTCAACCACTTCACTCTCCGAAGGAAAAGTGGGATCAATTATAGATGAAACTGAATTAATCACTTGGTCAACTAGCAAGGAATCAAGGGATAACTTACTATCACTTGTTGGAATCACCTATTGATGATCAGTAATATTTTCCAACCAACGTGAAGCTTCATCCATGCTTGGACAAAAAAAAGTACGATGCATAGCCTTGCATATCAAACAAGGATACAAGACTTTACCCTTACAACCTTTTACCAATGGGTCACTGGTTGAGGGAGTATCATCAACATGATGATCAGAGGTTGATGACACAGACGGTTTGGACCTTCTAGACCACTCTTCTTGTACATGGGAGAGACCAGAACACTCCTTAAGAAGGTGGTTCCCCTTGCAAAGCTTACAAGGGAACTTGGGTTTTTCGGGCGTTCTCTTAGAATGAGCACCATCAAGGGCAGATAGTTGTTGCTTTTTCTCTTTCTTATCCTTCTTCTTCTTTTTATCCACATGACTAATAACCATAGAGCTTTGGTCAAGCAAAGAAGAAGAAAAGGGTGAAACAACAACCAACGAAGGAGAGGGATTAGGTTGAGGTCGATCCTCTCCCAAATGAAAGGTGACATTTGAGACATTAGGTGTAACAGGAATTACCGAATTAAAAATCCAAACTTGTAATCCTATAGTTAATCCAGGGAGATTTAGAGTGGTAATCAAGGGAGGACCAATACCTTCACTTGGAGGGAATACAAAAGGTACACCTTGGAAAGGGACCTCTTGAGTAGTAGTCCTAGATTGGTATTCCATCTCTAAACTCTCTAATAACCCCCTAACTACCACGCACAAGAAATTACTACTCAAACTAAAAGCAACAAGAAAACATGTGAAAGGAGTGGATAAGAGTTAGGAACCTCACACGAAAAGCCAAAAGGATAACTCGGATGGTTTGATGATTCCTAAAAGGGTCTCCCGATATATGCAAGGTACGTGGGAGCTCAAATCGGTAGTAGTGCTATCTAATGATAATCATTCACAAGCGGCCTTCCTATATACCTCAAGGGTATGTGAAAGGCAATTTGATATACCGATGGTACGTGGAAGAACTGTGTGAGTCCCGGGATGTAATGCGGACAAGTAACGACAGCTCCTATGCTTAATGATGCCCGAACACATCTCTAACTTATCACTCAAATTGCTATGTAAATTTTAGCCTATAACTACTGTTAATTTAATCTTGTGCATTTAGGTGGAACCATGGAGTGAAAACCTGAATTTAAATAAGATGCACACTGATCTATATGATAATGCAAGTTTTCCTCTTCAATGAAATTCTACCTAAGAGAGGGAGAGAGATTTACTTTTCTTCCCAAGAATGCACACCCAAATGCAAATGCAATTCTATCTTTTCAAACGAAAAGTGAAATATCAATGCACCCCAAACAATCTTCAAAGCAAATAAAAAAGAGATCTAGAGAACATTTAACATAAATAAACCAGAAATGTTTCCTATCTTTTCATGCTTGAAAAAGATGCATAAAAACTTGATGGAAAAATGATTTCACTAACATTTCCAAACAAAACCAACTCTAATGCACGCAAAGCTGAAAACAAATATTTCTTCTTAATGAAAGTAAGATCTAGAATTTCAAACAATCATGCACAAAACAAGAAGAAAATCGTTCAACAAACTTGCGAATAAAGCAAAAGAGAGAGAAAACTAAAACTTCTCTTTGAAACAGACAAGGAAACAAAGAACCAATCTTTCCTATTAAGCACTGAAAAAATCAGCATGCAAAAGTAAACAAGAATCACCCAAGCAAAGAAAGACTCAAAATGACATGGATAACTGACGCATTCCAAGTCCAAAACAAACCAAAACCTACTCATGAAAATGAAATGTATATTTCCAATTCCAATGAATAATATCTACAGAAAAGAGCAAGAGGTTTCAAGCAAAGAAAATAATGTAAAATCCAATGCAAGAAACATAAAATCACTTTGAATGCAAAGGGAATATAAATACAAAGTATGGAATAGGGCCTACCTGGCACTGCGTTGGAGGGATCTTGACAGAGTGGTTCTAGACCAGCACCGCTTCTCGCCAACAGGACTTAGGAGGTGGCACCGCGTGCTGTTAACTAGGTTCAGGCGGTGGCACCGCTTCTTGCAAACTGCATAATTGCAGTTCCCTGTATAAATCCAAAACATAAAGAAGAACGAGAGATCAATTCAAAAAAAGACCAAATCAAGGTAAAAACTGATAGATTGAGAATAAAAGAGAGCATAACAGGTCAAAATAATTCATATCTATACAGATCTGGAAGTTTCAAACCAAAATCCACCGAGTCAGATAGCATATCTAACTGAAGAGAGTTGGAGAAGGATCATACATTCAGATAAGAGTTGAAGAACTGAGGAAGATTATATCAACTGATACATATAACTAATCCCCAGCGGAGTCGCCAGATTTGTAAGTAGGAATATTTCACCTTCTGCGGATAGAATTTGTTCCTCTAGTCTGAATGGTTGAGATCCAGAACAAATGAGTGAACAACAAAGAATGAAGACCCTCCCTGGATGTTGTAGACACCTGGAATGTTTCTTCGATAGTGAACCTATGCACCTGCAATCATATCAAACACAAAAACACATCAAAGCTACCAGAACATAATCTATTTATCCATGTCAGTGACTAAGGAATCCAACAACATTTACATGCGAAATCAGAACAACAGTAATGTGGGATGGAAATTGGCTTTGCATTAAGATGAATGGAGAAGTTTACAACCAATTAAGCCTTAGTGTCGACATGCATCTCCATGAAACCAACACTTTCATCCCCATAAGATCTAACTTTGCTTTCTATGCTCTCAAATGGCTTGGGCCAACTGGTCAATCCAACAGCATAACAATACCTCTAAAGTTCTCCCCCTCTCAACCATGGACATGAGCTTGTATTTATAAGGCTCAATGGATAGGAATAGTTGAGAGATTTGTGGATGAGGTGGCCTCTAAGATCTTATGATGGGGGATCTCGAGCCCAACTGACCCATAATGATAGGGATAAGGGAGGACATGAGGATCATGATCTATAAGCCTCGAGAAACTTCTCTTTTTCCCATTTTACCTAGGGTACCACTTTCTCCTCTTATGACAAAGTGGTTTAGGTTAGAACTTCTTATGGACCAAAGGCCACAGGCAGTGGCACCGCTTATGGCAAACAAGATGAAGGCGGTGCGAGCAAGGTACCGCTCATGGTTAACGGGGAAAGGGCGGTGCTAAGTATTTTTAAGTAATATTAACAAACAACATGGGTTTCCACTCTAGATTCTGGGATTAAGGGAAAATATGTAAGTCAAGGGTCTCATCACATGGTGGTGACAGGATTTGAGTATAAGAGTCACCTTCTACTTTTTCTTTGAAGGCTTCGGCACCTTGTCGGGAGGTGTGGAATTGCCTGGGATGTCTCTTTCTAAGATGAAAGGTGTTGGTCCTGCAACTGGGGTAGCACTAAGTGGACTCTCGACCGGGGCCAATGTTGGGGCCAAACCATAGGGCGATGCCGGGCGCAAACCAGGCATGGGAACTGTCTGGGGATTACATCTCACCATGGTTTTAGATTCTTCTTCTTGTTGCTGTGATCTGGGTGAGTCAATCTCCTCTACAATTAAGCACAATGATTCAACAGTTATGTTCAATATCTCACTGTCACTAGAAATATCTATGACCATGGGTTTCAGCTCGCTCTGCTACAGGCTTCGGCTCTGTTAACTATCATCTTTGGTTCTCTCTTGCTCTCTCTGTGCATGTAAAATAATTCTTGGTGATGAAGCCTCATAATTGTAGAGGTGCACTCATGCCTCATGTGATCATTGCATGGAAGATCGACATCGTGTCGATCACATGGGCTTCTCGGTTGATGCATTCCTCATTAACTCATATACTCAAGTTTTGAGTTGTACCTGTTAGGATAATTACAGAACTTATGATGAGGATGACTGATGGGACCATAAATCATGCCGCTCTTCTCCTCGTACTTGGTCAAATTAATGATGATTCGCTGTCATAATAGCCTCAACATTTGTCGGATATTCGCACTTTAATGTTTTCTAGCCTGTCATTCCCTCTTTTTTCAATAATTGGCATACTTTTGTCGTTGCATGATTTTCCTCGTTTGCACATACGCATCGGATTCTTCCTTATGCACTTTTCCTGGACCAACACCTTTTCTTTATAGCATGGATTTTATCTATACAATCATCGGTTGAATGGTTTTGTGTCGGGACTCAAAGGTATTTTCATTTCTCCCAGATATCGAACTATCCCATTCATCTATGAAAAATTGGTAGGGAACAAATCCTGAAACTCATGCAATAAATCAATGATCTTTCCTATAGTCTCATCATCCCAATAATATCCAATATTGGCGAACTTTGGATTTTCTTTCGAGCCAATAATAACTTTCTTGATTTTGAGTGGACTCAGGAATTGGTCACTAAAACTACCAAGTTCCTCCATTGCGCGCATAAATTCTGAATTAGGTATGTTTACATTGTGTGGGTCATCGTCATATAGTTCTCCTATCACATTGTAACATTCCATCCAATGGTGAATTATCTCCTACATTGGTGGAAGTGCATCACTGCAACATGGATTTCTTTAAATATCTTTGTCTTCATCACTTGCAATGTGGTATCAATCAAAGGATGGTCATCTGCAAACTTAAATTTATGTGTAAAACTAGTATCTAACTCTTCCTAATCAAGTGTTCCTCATCCCATCTCTAGTGATGTATATGAATTTCTTGGTATTATATCCAATGCATGTACAAAGTGATGAACCCATTCTTGTCACAGATATGCTTTCCATGGCGCATGACAATACTCAATATGTTCGATAGGATCTGTCAATCTTGTATATTTCTGAGTATTATAACTAATTTCTTCTCCAAATATGATCTCTAACAATATTCTAATTGTGTCCATCTAGAGATAGATTGGTTATGTGTACCCCACCATCTTGCAAGCGTAGATTGGTTATGTGTACCCCACCATCTAGAAAGCATAGATTTCAGCACAAATTTCAGGGTAGACAATCGTTGCAATTTTGTAACATTAGCTTCAAATTCTACTAGAAAAGACACAAGGTTAGGTAAACCTTCATATGTATGTAGCTCACTTTCCTCAGCTCCTACCTGTCTCCCTGGTTGTATAATTCTTATGCATCTTCTCTTAGATACCTCATGCATTCGATTTATCCAATTTTCTAGTGCTTCATATGAATCAGATGCACAAGAGATAATGCTCCAAATCAACTTTCCATAAGTTGTTGGATTGATATAGTCATTTCTCGAAGACATGACATTATATATGTGATCCAGGTAATCACCTTGTCCTTCACTATACATTGCTTCAACATATTTTTGTCCCTCCAATTGATCAATTATTTCGGTCACTTTTATCTCTAAATATTCAAATGACAATATTGTTCACTTGAAGTTTATGATGATATGGTTGTATATTCCCTAGTCGATACCCAAAGTGCAGGATAGGGGTTTGTATCATCAACAATGTCGATCAATTCAAAATATGCATATGTTCGCAAGCACTCTACCTCAACCGGTACATAATTAAGTCAACCAATAGGTAGGACCTTTGTCTGATTTGCCAACCTGAGCTGAATAAGAGAGAAATCCAATCACAGTTTTTCCATGCTTTCCCATGTCTATATTGTCAAAATATTAACATCGAATCCTAGATCTAAAATGATCTAATCCGTATCATAGTCTCCTATTTGGGTGGTCATTCACAATTCGTGACTAGTCTTTGACCTTTTTCCCACATGATTAACATTTTTCTGGTTGACTCTCTTCTTGAGTTTATTCTATCTGTGCTATCAATTCTATGACGGAATCTTTATCTTGGATTAGCGATAACAACTTTTGAAAAACTCTTAAGTTTACTAACTTTTCTCATCGGTTTCTTTCGTAATAGCTGGTAAAATTTCTCAGGAATTTGTACTATCAAATTTCTAGAAGTCAATGCTTGATTCTTTTCAAAAAATTCCGGTCACACGTCCAGGAATGCTTCCTTTTATTTCTGTAATTCAAGTGGTAATTTATTTTGTGTCATTGGTTGTACCTGCGGCTTTTCATGTTGTGTATATTGGTCTACTCCAGTTGCAACACCTCCTCTTGTTACAACATCAATGTTTGCTTCTCTTGGCTCGATGTTGGAAAGGGGGTGGAGATAGGTGAGTTGTGCAACATCTAGGATGTTGCGCATATGATGCTACGCATACTCACGAGGAACCCCACAAGGCAAAGATAGCGTGACAGGAAGAAAATAGTCCACTTTTTATATTTTCATGTCGTTTTTGTACTCATTGACCATTTCTTCGGAATATTGGTCCTTAGTGGTTAAATTAGTTAGCAATTGTTAGGAGTTAGTTAGAAGTGGACCTTGAATGTAAAGGTGCAAGCCTATATATAGAGTAGAATTTCAAATGTAAAAGGAGAGATATATTTTTTATCAGTGAATCTGTGAATCCAAGAATGATATATCTGTCGATTTTATCAATCATCTATGAGTGAGCAAGTAAAGAGCGATTGAATATTGTGTTATCTTGTGGGTTGATCATTCTCTTGCTGTGGAGAAGTACTATATGTTTTGGATCTATTGCGCAGAAGTAATATGACATGATGGATATTTCTCTAAATTTCTATTTTATTTCATATCTCTTTTATGTCCTTATGTGTTGTGATATCAATGATGTATGTTTTACGAATCTGCATTCTGAATGAATAATATGATACTGTTGCAATGAATAAGTAAATCATGCAATATGTTTAGATATGTGGTTATATTGATAGATATATGATGAATGTTGTGATACCTGATGAATGGCTTTGTTAGATCTGGTAATTATGCTGATAAATCATTGATGCCCCGATACTCCTCCTTACTATGAGAAACCTTGTTCCGATAGCTCTCTCTCGAACATCTCAGGTGATAATTCTCTACTCTGCAGGTGTTACTGGGTAGGGTAAAACCTGTTTGGGCCAGTGCTCAGGGAGATTGTGCTGGTCGGGCTTCGATAGAGTGAGAATCCCTATCAACGAGGCTTTGTTGGTGGGTTTTTCCAACAAATGGTTCTGTTGTCAGGACCTCATTGCGACTGAGAGGAGGATATGTTGTGGTATCCAACAAAACCTATGATTCAATATTGGTTCGACCTAATACTGTCAGATTTCATTGAAGCCAAGAACCAAAACCCAAAATTAACAAAAAACGCATGGTTGGAGAGCTACATTCATGAAGGTCCTCACGAATGGTTTTTATGTGAGTTTCCCATCATACTCTACAAGTGGTTGGTGAGATTCACCTACAAGAAGCGCAAATTCCAGGGAGGACAGCCAACGTCCTGGACCCCCAAGCTAAGTCAAGAACTACAAGAAACCGACAACAAGGCATTGTGAGCTGTTAAAGTTTTATTGGATAGTGATCTGGAATGATACATCACTAAGTTAACAGTCTATACCAACAAGTCCTATAGCGTAGCAAAACATGAATTCTTCAACAAACCTCGAGGTAGGTTCTTACTGTCTCTGCAATTATCAATCAAGATGCTTGTTTGTGAAAAGTCCATACTAAAAATGCACCTCAAGTAGTAAAACTCTGGTGTGTGGAGGATGTGAACACCATGATAATATGGGGGTGACAAATGGAAAGATAATGGGTAGATGGATGTGAGTTTCGACGAGACTGTGAGGGAAGCCGGGGAAGAGAGTGGTTGTACAATGGGAGGAGCAAGGTTTCGAGTGGAAAAGAAGTAGAGGATAGGGGAAGGTACTATTATAATTGGAATGCAAGAACATGAAGGAGAACCACATGGGATGAAGCAACCCTATAGTGATGAAGAGGATGAGCAGAACAAGGATATGCCCAGGTTAAAATAAAGGTCAAACCCCAGTAGCAACGTGTCCACACCTCCACTCACTACTCCACCATCAGGAAAATATACACAATCTACGTTAACGTGTCTGACATGTTAAGAAACATACAATACTAAATAATTATCTACAAGAAGAAGGTCTAGGATGGCGGGAGATTATATGAAGCTACCTATGTTCCATGGAAAAGACACTGATGACCCAGAGTAATTTTGGTTCTTATGTGAAGTAGTCTGGACTGCCAGATACTCTACAAATGATGATATAAATAAAGGCCAATTAGCGACCACCCTTCAGGGTCGTGTGCTTGATCGGTATATGAGATTCATACAGGTCCCGCAAAGGACCATGGCGAACACTTTGGATGAGATTCGGAAGGGACTACTTGAAGAATTCAAGAAAGCAAAATCTGAAGCACAGTACATTACAAAGCTGAAGCAAATCAAACAATTCCCTAATGAGACAGTTTGGGACTTTGATCAGAGGTGTAAGAAACTGATGGCATAGGTCAAATTCGATATGAGTGACTTCCAACACAAAGAATGGTTCATTGTGGAAATGGTTCCTTATATCTAACATCCATTGATGTAGCAAAATATCGTGACACAGGGTGAGGCTCTGGAAATTGCAATGAAGCTGGAGGCTTCACCTGTTGGAGAAATTGTTTTTGGCCTAAACCAAATCCAAGCGCAGCTGGCGAACCTGATGCTTCAATTGTTAGATATCAAGAAGGATAAAGATGAACATAACGACTTGTGGTGCATTGGTTTGCATGTGGATGGACACACCAAAGATACTTTTCCTAATTTCCAGAATTATCTACTCTTAGGAGCACCAAACCCATTGAGTTGCGATGGTGTGTTGTGGTGTCGCATATGTCAAGTATATGGGCATTGACATGAATACTGTACCTACATGCAGAAAATGGTTACAAATCCAACAATTTTACATTGCACCTTTTGTCACTCAATGGGGCACAAGGATAAGGACTATCAAGCTTATGATCTGCTTCAAGATCGGACATACGATTCGTATTTTGTGAAAGGTGAAGATCCTCACATGGTGCAGCAGTCACAACCACAGCTGTAGGTGATACAACCACCACAACAAGTCTAGTATACGTTGCAATTTATTCCGTCGCAACCATAGATGCAGGTTGCACCACAATTGCAGTTTATGTCGCAACCACAGTAAACCCAGATCCCGATGGCTCCACCATGGCTGCAGTATGTCCAAGTAGTGCATTATGTTCAGTAGCAGTTGAATCCCTCCCAACAGCAAATGGCCCAACCCTATTATCAACAAAAAGTAGCTCAACCAAAATATCAACAGCAAGGAGGATTTCGCAGAGGATTCAGGGGAAGAGGAGGTTTCGGTCGAGGAGGAGGACAAGGTCGTGCCTCAATTCAGTGTTACAACTGTGGGACATTTGGGAACTATCAAAGGGATTATCCCCATTTGGAGTGTGTATACTACATGGTAAATGATCATACTGTTGAAAATTTCCCTCGACTAATTACGAAATGGCAGGCCAGAAATGTTCCTCTGTTGCAGAATCAGAACCAGTTCCAGGCCCAGAATCAGATACAGAACCAATAGCAACTACAAAGTCAGGGTCAGCCCCAAATTCCAATACAAAATCAGAATATAAATCATCCGATCAATCCACCAGTGAACTAAAATCCACCTCTAAACCATCATTCACCACAGAACCAGAATTAAGGGTCGACGGTTGCAACAATTTAGCAAAGCCGTGAACGGAGGATGTTGATGTTGGGACTATCACTCAAGGAAGCATGACAATTGGAGCTGACGGACCACATCTGTAAGTTTGGTTGGATGGAAAGAAGAAAGTACAGTTCGATATTGTGACTGAGAGAGATAACTTTTTCAAGGCTCGTGAGGCACTTGGAAGAAATCCTGGTAAGACACCTATTTTTGGCATGCCTTCCGCTTTTGATTCTTCATTAGAAACTAGACCATAGCGGTAGTATGGTAACTTACAATAGTTATTCAAGAGTTTCTTATCCCTAGAAATAGATCTCGATGATCTGGGTGAGATTGAGAATTTGTTGCACCATCTGGATAGAATATTGCTTGACTCTGCGGTAAATTCTTTACAGAAGAAAAAGATAGGCAAGGAAATGCGAATGAACATCTAGATTGGGGACTACGAAGTCGATTCAGTTATTCTAGATCTTGGGTCAGATGTGAATATTCTGACGAAAGAGATGTGGCAGAATATGGGGGAGCCAAAACTTGGTTGGTCCCCAGTGTAGCTAAGATAGGCTAATCAGGACAAAGTACAACCAATCGAACGTGTGTCGAAATTGGTCGTAGATGTTGACGGTATGAGGACTCGTGCTGATTTTTATGTAATAAAAGTCATCGATGGAGGGGGATCCTATCCCGTGCTGCTGGGGATTGGATGGGAAAATGTTATCATGGTCGTGATCAATTTTAAGAAGCGGTTGATGACATTCGAGAACCAGGATATCCGAGTCATCTCCCCTGTGGATCCTAATGACGGAAGGCGATATATTGAACCTGTCAAAGATGAAGTTTTCTGAGGATGGGATCATGATTATAATATATCTAAATATTATATTCATCCTACTGCTAACGGATAATTGGGTTGGCATAGCGCTATCTCTACGTCCTCTGATTCTGAGGATGTGTTGGAAATTTGTCAAAACCGACTACATGAAGTATCATTTAGAAAATGTGGGTTTATTCACATAGTCGCTACACCATGTCGCAACTAAGACTATTGATTTGTCGATCGATGAAGGAATACCAAAACTATGTGGGTTCCTAGAGCAGTTTAAAGCAAATGTATCTGAGCCTCAGTGCTTGTTGGCATTGGGGGAAGCACTGAAGGCCACCCTAGCACACTGGTGGGCGACTCATAAGAGGAAAATTCATGAGTGGGCACAGTTTCAACGGTTGATGACCATGCACTTCAGAGATATGGAAATGGATACTTGGTGACTTAGGGGAAATGAGTATCCCACTGAAGCCAGACGCAAAATCAGTAAGGAAGCGACCGTATCGCTTGAATCCATGATACAAAGACGAGTCAAGGATGATATTGGCAAGATGTTGGATGCCAGAATCATCAAGCCGATAGAGGAATCATAATGGATAAGTCCTATGGTATTCCAAGACAATAAAAGTAGTGAAGTATGAATCTATGTCGATCTAAGAAAGTTGAATGATGCTTGCATGCATGATCCTTTCCGATGCCATTCATGGGCGAGGTTCTTGAAGGAGTAGGCGGCCAAGAAATGTATTCTTTTATAGATGGAATTTCTGGTTATCACCAAATTAGAATTTCAAAGGAAGCTCACCACAAAACCACATCCGTCACTGAATGGGGTTGTTTTCAATACACAGTGATGCCCTTTGGGTTGAAGAATGCACCTGCGATATTCTCTCGTGTTGTTGTCGTTGCATTCAAATATTTCATTCATAAATTCCTATAAGTATATATGGATGATTGTATAGTCTACGGGCTGATTAAATATCACTTGGAAAACCTATGCTTGATGTTGAAAATGTGTCGGCAGCATCAGATCGCATTAAATTCAAAGAACAGCATCTTCTACGGACCATTTGGGATACTAATTGGCCATATTGTTTGTAAGCAGAGGCTTTTGGTTGATCCAGTGAATATTGTGCTCATTCTAAGCCTGTCGCTACCTACAAATACAAAGATGCTTAGAGTGACACTAGGTCACACTGGGTACTATTGCAAGTTCATTCACGAATATGCTATGATTACTGCCCCCGTGGAGAAACTATTAAAGAAGGATGTTACATTAATATGGAACCAAATGTGTCAAAGAAGATTTGACACGTTGAAGGCCAAAATGGCTTCAGCACCCATACTTGTGTTCCTTGATTGGAACAAGGAGTTCCATGCTCATGTAGATGCCTCGACTATTGCATTGGGAGTGGTACTCACACAACTAGGAGAAGGAGATCTGGATCACCCGATTGCATTAGCTAGCAGGAAGTTATCCTTTGCTCAGAAGAATTACATGACCACAGAAAGAGAGGGGTTGGTGATGGTATATGTGTTGCAGAAGTTCGGGCATTATCTCTTGGGTGGTCATTTCAAAATGTTCATTGACCATTCAGATTTCAAATATCCAGTTAATAATCCTGTGTTGGGGGGGGGGAGATATGTCACTGGATACTTCTATTTTAGGAGTTTGATTTTGAAATCATTATGAAGCCATGACTCCTAAATGTTGGTCTTGATCATCTATATTGCATTGAAATGGGTGAGGTTCCCAACAATATTGAGGATGGATTGCTAGATACGCAGTTGTTTCAAGTTGATATCGCAGATGACCATTATGCATCGATAATTCAGTTTTTGGCCACCAGAGTTACATCAGAGAATTTGTCGACCAGTCAAAAGAAGCAATTGGTAGTGAAGGCTTCGTATTTTCAGTTAATTGTTGGGTAGTTATACAAACTTGGACCAGATGAGATCTTGTGATGTTGCATCTTACCACATGAACAAGGGAGAATTCTGGCAGAAGCACATGCAGGAGTTGTGGGTTGAAATTATGGAGGATGGGCGACTGCGCATAAGGTACTGCGTGCCAGGCTATGGTGGCCTACTTTTCATAATGATGCTACAGACTATGCATGGGGATGGAACGTCTGTCAATGTGTCAGGAATCCATCGTGATGGAATGAAATGTCGCTTGTACCATAGTTAACTTTGCAACCTTTTGATAATTGGTCTGTAGACTTTGTGGGCCCCACAAACCTATCAGGGAAGAGAACGGGTGCACGGTACATAATCACTCTGACTGACTATTTGACAAGGTGGGCGGAGGATGAACCAGTTGTGGATTGCACCACTACGACAGTAGAAAAGTTCATATTTGAAAACATTGTGACATGGTTTGGATACCCTAGGATATTGATGAGCGACCAGGGAAGTCACTTTATCAACCGCACAATAAAATCACTGACAGAGGAATTGTTGGTGTAGCATAAGAAAAGTACCCCATATCATCCATAGGAAAATGGAACCGTAGAAGCCTTCAACAAAATCTTGGAAATCGCACTGAAAAAGGTATGTAATGATAATCGTGATGACTGGGATTTAAAGATTCTGAAAGTTTTGTGGGCATATCGCACAACTTGCAA
Organism: Pseudotsuga menziesii; assembly: GCA_001517045.1. NCBI lineage: Eukaryota > Viridiplantae > Streptophyta > Pinopsida > Pinales > Pinaceae > Pseudotsuga > Pseudotsuga menziesii. The sequence continues at coordinate 630,047 of LPNX010026284.1, read as the reverse complement.
GAGGCTGACAGGGAAGACACCATTCAAATTATTCTATGGGAAATAGGCAGTCATGCCTATGGAGTACATTGTTCCTAGTCTTTGCATTGTAGAAGCAATTGGCATGGCCGATGAAGCAACACATTAGGAGAGATAAACATAGCTAGTCCAGCTAGAAGAGGACCGCTTCATCACACGCTTCCAGCAGTGTGTCGAGAAGGATCGAAAGAAGGCGTGGCATGACCGCCACATAATAAAAAAACAATTTTCACAAGGAGATTTGGTGTTGTTATACAACATCAAGTTCATGAAGCATCCCGATAAGTTCCAGATGCACTGGTTAGGACCATATCTTATTCATTCAATTACCTCTGTGGGTGCAGTTCAATTGCAGTAGTTAGATGGTCAGGTGTTGCCAAATTTTGTGAATGGAAGCTGCTTGAATCCCTATAGGACAGGGCCAGAGCCGCACAATTCTTGAGACACTGCGCAAAGATTAAAAAAAAAAAAACTAGATATAGGTAGCAAGAGGAATGGTAGGCCCACCAGTAGGGGTTGTATTAGGTTAGGGGGTAGTTGACTCAGTAGTTAATAGCCAATTAGCAAGGGAAAATGGTTGCACCAGAACAAGCTGGTGCAACAAGAAGGAGGATGCGCTAAGGGGAGAGGTTCGCGACAATGTGGTCCCCCAGAACAAGGTTGTGCGTCAGCAGGAGGCTACGCTAAGGGGACAGAGCCACGACAAGATGGTCCACCGGAACAAGGTTGTGTGATAGGAAAAGGTTGCACATCAAAAGGAGCCTGCGCTAAGAGGTTAGGGCCATGACATGAAAAAGGTATGTGGTTGCACGATAGGAGGTCACCATGGATAGAAAGTGTTGCTTGCATTGTACAGGAGACTCTATGACGATGACCAGACATCACATCAATACTCAATAACAGCTATCAAAGAGGGAAAAGAAGACATAGTTGACGACATAGTTAATGATAGCAGATCCGAAAGGCAGGGTGGAAGAATTGATGGCGTATTTAGCACACACATGAATGATCCAGTCATAATGATGCATCGAAGTGAGTCATGATGGTATCTAAGTCAAAGTTGATGTTATAAGTTGAGGGTAAGCATCTGAATGAACCCCATTAGGAAGTTCTTCATTAAGCAAAGTTGTAGAAGAGTTGGGTTGGGATTGTTGAAGGAAGCTCCGCTGCGTAAGGTAGTGGCTATCGAAGGGGCAATACAGGCTTCCCTTGATATGGGGTAGCCTATGAGTGAGAATTTTGTCTCAGCATAAATTGATGAAGAAGTTGTGAGTATGGGGTTAGTTTTCTTGAGATAGAATTCTCTACAAAATTCATCCTTGGATATATTTCTCCCAATCGGTCTAAGGTGCCAACTTAGACACCCATGAGGAATCTAGATGGGATCAGAGTTCCTGCCCCACTTGACTAAGTCTACAAGACCAGGGAACCGGGTCAACTTCAAGAAGCTCGAGCTAATCCTAAATGCAAGGAAGGACCACATAAGAAAAAGTGGGATGAGCCTGAAAGGACCAAGTGGGAAGAAGCGAGATGGGCTGCAAGGACCAAGTGGGCAGAAGAAGGGCTACAGATTTCGTCGATGCTTCACAATTTGGAGCTATTGCTGAGCATCCATACACTTGTTGAAGGGAGACAACAAATGGAGAATGATGTAGTATTCATAAAAGTCGGCGCACAATGACATTGGAGGTTACATAAGTCCAGAATTTTGTTAAGGTCCACTAGAGTTAACGTTGAAGGAAGCAGTTGCATCCAACTACAAGTCGACAAATCTAGAAATAGTTGCACACTAATGCATATGTGATGGTTTCTACTCTTCAGGATCATTGAAGACACCATCGCTAGTTGACATGGCTCGAGGAAAAGCCACAAGACTATGTTGGGGGCCTGTTGGAAATGGGATGGAGATGGGTGAGTTGCGCAACATCTAGGATGTTGCACATACTCACTAGGCACCATGCAAGGAAAAGATAGCGCGACAGGTGAAAAATAGTCCACTTTTTATATTTTCATGTCGTTTTTGTACTCATTGACCATTTCTTCGGAATATTGGTCGTTAGTGGTTAAATTAGTTGGAATTTGTTAGGATTTAGTTAGAAGTGGACCTTGAATGTAAAGGCGCAAGCCTATATATAGAGTAGAATTGCAAATGTAAAAGGAGAGATATATTTTTTATCAGTGAATCTGTGAATCCAAGAATGATCTGTTTGTCAATTTATCGATCATCTATGAGTGAGCAAGTAGAGAGAGATTGAATATTGTGTTATCTTGTGGGTTGATCATTATCTTGATGTGGAGAAGTACTGTATGTTTTGGATCTATTGCGTAGAACTAATATGACACGACATATGTTGCTTTGAATTGTTAATGCATTTCATATCTCTTTTCTGTCTTTATATGCTGCGATATCAATGATGGATGTTTTATGGATCTGATTTATGAATGAATAATATGACACTGTTGCGATGAATAACTAAATGATGCGATCTATTTAGATTTGTGTTTATACTAATAGATATGTGATGAATGTCACAATACCTGATGAATGGCTCTGTTAGATCTGGTAATTATGTTGATAAATCGTTGATTCCCTGATCCTCCTCCTTACTGTCGAAAACCTGGTTTTGACAACTCTCCCTCGAACATCTCGGGTGAGACTTCATCCACTTTGTGGGTGTTTTTGGGCAGGGTAAAACCTGTCTGGGCCGGTGCTTAGGGAGATCGTGCTGGTTGGGTGTCGACAGAGTGAGAACCCCTGTCGATGAGGCTTTGTTGGTGGGTTTTGGAAAACACTCGACATAAATAATTTGGATGTTCTAATTACGATTCAGATAAGGATTCTGTACGGGATTGGTATTTCCCACCATTCGATACTACAACTTTGCAATCAATTGTGGACATTATTCAGTAGTATGGTCAAATTCTTTATAATATGAAAATGCCTTCGCATGACTCGCATAATCTCGAGCAAAGTGTCATGGTTGTCCATAGTTTTAACATATGACTTGGCCTCCTTCTCAACCAAATCCTCTTGCCCCTTGTTGTTCTCCTCAGCCTCAAAAATTTCCACCCCCCCTTGGTTGAGGGTATTGTTGCATACTGATTTTGTTGATATTACGGTTGAGCATATTTCATTTTTTGATACTGAGGTGGTGGATATTGAGCAAGTTTATATTTATCTTGTGCTCTCTCATCTTCTCTTGCAACAGCTGAAATGCTCTACAATATTTCGCATCATGTCCTAAAGATTTACCAAATTTACAATATAGACTAGCTGGTACACTTACAATCTTTTGCAAGTACAAAAATTATTTCAAATGGTGGACTTGAGTTTGACATATCCTACACCAAGGAACCCCTTGGGTATTTATCAAATTTGGTGCTCCCATTGTGACATAATTCATGAGCATTGGGAAATTATATTTATGGCGCCCCTCTGTTCAATACCTTTTACACCATAGTTCTTCCTGAATCTCTTTCCCCTTCTTAATGTCTTGGAGTTGTAGTGTAAGGTTATCCAGTTACAAGTGAATCTACATCATTCTTGTGGTTCTTCCTGAATCTATTTCCCCTTCTTAATGTCTTGGAGTTGTAGTGTAAGGTTAGCTAGTTGTGTGTGAATATGTATCACTCATGCATCAGTTTATCCAACTAATGAGGACTCTAACTTCATGGATGTCTCCATGGATTCATTCTATGACACTATTTTCTATTTCATTAATGGCATTCAAATGTGAAAAAATGACGTGGAAAGGAACCATTCCTTGTGTTGTACATCTGGCTTTTGAAAAACTTACTTTGGCCATCAATGTCTTAAATATTTGGTCAAAGTCCCAAACATACTCTGTAGGTAACTACTTGATTTATTTGATTTTTGTGATGCAATTCAACTCATATTTTGGCTTTCTGAACTCATCTATCATTCCCACTCGAATTTGGTCAAGTGTTTTCTATGCAAATCCTACTGGAACTATGGAAAACATCGTATACCAATATAGCGCACGACCTCTTAAGGTTGTGATTAGTTCTGCTTTATTAATCGCTTCATCTTCGACCTGTCACACGATCCACATATATTTGCAGAGAAACCAAAGTTTCACTAGGTATTATAACCCATTTCCATTAAATATCGGCAACTTAATATTGGTCCCAACCATTATGTTAACTACAAGTATGCTTCAGAAAATTTTTTGACTAGTCGAACTCCCTTGTCCGCTATTCATAGTGTTAGTACTACTTGTCTTTACAAAACCACATGGACAGAAGTTTCTAAATCTTACCTCTAGGGATGTGCACGGTGTCCTAGGGGTATCGTACTCGTGCTCTGGATATGAAGCTTCTACTTATTATTCTTCTTCAGATATTGACTGATATTCCTCTTCTTCATTGCAAGAACCTTCGTCAATGTGCAATGTGAGCCCGTAGTCATCTCCTATGGTCGTACTACAACTTCCTCTTCCTATCACAATCTTCCTTCTCTTTCCTACCCGAAATATTCTTCCACTTCTCAAATATCTAACCTCTACTTCAGTTCCACTATCACCATGGAACATTTTCTCTTAGCTTGCTCCATTTTTCACACACCTCGTCTGCGACATATCCAATTTTTCGCACACAGTTATTTCAACTATCACAATCTTAGGATTCCTTTTTCGCATACGAGCATATTTATCAAAGTTTTCAAAGATGACAAGTATCTTCCTCTGGGTCCTTAGAAAAATTCTCTTTCCGCCTCACTATATGAGGTTTTTGTTTCGATAGCAAACTCAGTAATATAACCTTGCAAAATACTATCTACCAAAAAATCAATATTCCTCGACATAGGGTCGCTAACACTCTTTAACCATCGAATAAACTGAGGATTCCACTCCATTTATTCTCCTCCTTGAAACTTTATCTGATGGGCGGCTAACTTCGATAACCACTCATGCAAGACAATAGGAAAATTGGAAAAAAAATATCATGAATATCCATATAAAGGTATCATCCCAACCACTCTGTTGGATTCAACCGAGATCCTTTACTCCCTTCTTGTGCAAATTCTAATGCTTTAAAATCCACCCAATCTTGCATTTCAGGCTTCGTCGGATGCCACAAGATATCCCTCACCGCAATGATTCACGGTCTCGGCAATGGAACCATTTGTTGGCATTTGTATCTTCTCTTTCTACTCTTTGACCCAAGTTCAGTCCCTCCTTTGCGCGCAACAAATCCCAAGATATCATCCCAATAGATCAAGGCCCAGTCAATGGAACCTATGATGTAGATGTCATCTCACCCAAGATATATATCTTATGGGTAACTACCAGAACCAGGTTTCTGCAGTTGGGTGGGGGATTTATCTTCCCTTGGAATTCTACCAAGGCGCTCAACTGAAACCAAAGGGGTGGATTACTTATTTTAGTTATGCATAATTAAGATGCGAATCTATTCAACCATCAACAGATACTATAAAAGTAAATATCATGGAGTGTAGATGATTCCAACTACCTCATTGCAACACATGCATATAACTCAATTTGTAAGAAAATACATAAACATTAATTCATAGCAACATACATGCAACTCAAGTACATTCATCAATTACACATTTGACACAGCAATTAATGTGGAAACCCATCCAAGAAAAAACACAAAGGAGCTCTTAATCTGGAATGAGAAATATATGGCACCTTTTTGTCTGTGTACTGAGCTACAAACTCTGTTTTAGATCTTCTTCTCTTATCTCTACAAACTTCTCTCTCCTTTCATGCTCCCTAGTCTTTTTTTGTTGATTCTTCTCTACTTGACTCTACAATTGATCCACACACATCTCAGATCGATTTGAATTCTTTATAACTCTACAACTCCTTACTCATCGACTCCACTATTGATCAACCTCACCTTCTCTACAACTCTATGCACTTAGCTGCAGACTTCTTCGTGTTGGAAAATTTGGGTTATAGTTGTCATTGATGTCAAAGGTGTTCATGAATGACAAAGGAATAACCAGTGGATATGATGGCATGACAAACTTAGTGAAAGACCAAGGTTGTGATGACATGGCACGATGATGAGGTGGCATAGTTATCTTCATGAGATCTGATGAATGAGGATCAATTTTTGTATAATCCTCAAAGATAGAATGCAGATCTGCATTAGTTCTAGAACAGACGGTTAGGAAGCATCCCGCACAATATCCGATGGTTAGGAAGCATCCCGCAAAATATAGGAGAAAACTCCAAAGATCTGCAAAAGATAAAGATCGGATGGTCAGGGGTAAATCCGCAAGGAAATCAACAGTCCAAGAAAATGAAAAAATAAAGTTGCGGATGGAAATTGCGGAAGTCCAAAATAGGAAAGCGTGATTCCGCATCCCACAATCCACAAGATCAACAGTCGGGAAAGACTCCGCAAAATACAACGGCGCAAAAGAAAAATTGTGAATAGGAGATTGTGGAAAGAAGCTTGCGAAAATTTGAAATGTTACATTTCTGCATCCCGCAATCTGGAGAGATCGAACAGCTGAACTTAGCTCCGCTAAAACAAATCAACAGTGAAGAAGAAGAATTGCGGAAAGGAGCTTGAGGAAAGGATCTTGCGGAAAGAATCTTTCAAAAATAATATTTCAGAAAGAATCTTATGAAAAGGATTTTTTGGAAAGGAAAAACTGGACAGTCGACATTTTGCATCCCACATCCCGCAATCTAGAGATCGACGGCCAAGAAAACGCCCGACAAATATCAACAGCGGGAAATTGCTGAAAAGGAATCTTGGTGCGGAAAGGCGATTTTGAGGCAGAAATTGATGGTTAGATCGATGATACGGATTGAATTAGATATAAGATCAATGACTCCGATTGGATCAGGAAGTTGATCCCATGGAAAGAATTTTGGCAGTGCGGAAGCACTTGCAAACATTGGACAGAGGTGTGGAGATGGTTTCCAAGCTGCAGAAATGATCTCTGAGGTGCAAGATCAATGGAAGAACGTGAAAGGAATTTTTGAAAGGTGTGATTTTCATATCTGAAAGGGAGCAGCAGTGAAACGTATGTTTGTTCAGTTTTAAGAGATGCAACTATTGAAAGAAGCTTAAACGGTGAGAAGTATGTAAGCAGCGGCTTGATTAAGAAGGAAGATGTATCTGTAGTTCAAATTGCATTATAAGAATCAGATGCCAATGGGTGTGACAAAATTCAATGGGAGAGAAATTGTGAGAAACATATCAGGGTGGCAGGGTGGCGCTAGGGCAGGAAATAGGCCTTCAGGGGGTTGTTGCCTCCTTTCAGTCGTAGCTGATAAACTAGGGGGTTGTAGCCTCCTTCCAATTGGCATTGGTAAATAGGGTGTTGTAGCATCCTTTCAGTCATAATTGATAAACTAGGGGGTTGTATCCTCCTTCCAAATGGCATTGGTAAGTAGGGTGTTGGAGCATCCTTTCAGTTGTGGATGATAAACCATGGGGTTGTATCCTCCTTCCAATTGGCATTGGTAAATAGGGTGTTGTAGCATCCTTTCAGTCGTAGCTGAAAAACTAGGGAGTCATATCCTCCTTCCAATTGGCATTAGTAAATAGGGTGTAATACCATCCTTGTATGTAGCAGCAGGAAAAACTATTTGTAAATAAAAATTTTAAACTATTAGGATGTATTGGTTGTTTACCCTATTGGGATTCCATGTTAAAATTGTGTTATGTGTATTCTTGTTGTTATGTGTTTCAGATGATAGATTTAAAAGTGGTTAAAATAGTAAAAATATAACAATATTGATTCACCCCCCCCCCTCCTCTCAGTATTGACCAATAAACCAACAATTGGTATCAGAGCAGGTTCCTTCGGCACAATTTAACCATTCGAAGGAAGATCCTCTATGAAAACCACTATGGATAAGCAAGAAGGCATGGAAACTAACAGACCTCCACTATTTATAGGAAAAGACTATGCATATTGGAGTGTCAAAATGAGATTCCATTTTATGTCCCTTGGATGGAAGGTTTGGGCTACAACTGAAAAGGAGGTTCCTATGGGAAACCAGTACCCTACAGACACAGTTGAACTAGGTGAATATGAAGGAAATGCCAAATCCCTAAATGCAACCTTGAGTGGATTAACAAACACTATGTTTAATAAGGCTATGCAATGTACATCTACCAAACAAGCCTGGGATAAGTTGAAGATTATATATGAAGGAGCATCTAAGGTCAAAGCAACCAAACTACAGACATATAAATGTCAATTTGAAAGCCTCAAAATAAGAGAAGAAGAGAATATTAGGGAATACTTTCTTCATGCAGATGAGGTGGTTAATGCTATTAGAGGTCTTGAAGGAAAATTGAAAGAAAAAGAAGTGGTAAGCAAGATACTAAGAACATTACCAATGAGATATGACTCAAAGGTTTCGACCCTAGAGGAATGGGATGATCTTAAAAAGGTGACAGTAGATGAGCTACATGGAATTCTCACTGCTTATGAGATGAGAACTGGATAGGATAAAAACTAGAAGAAAAAAGCAACATTTAAAGTCACTTCCAAAAATCAATCAGAAAATCTAGATGATTAGGAAGCCCTCTTTGTAAGTAGACTTGATAAAGGCACTGGGAAATACAAAGGTAAACTACCTTTGAAATGTTTTAACTGTGGAAGGATTGGAAATTTAAAACAAGAGGAGAGTGACCATGAAGAATGATGCTTTCATAAGGGTAGAAAGAAGTATAAAGAGAAAAAGAAGAACTTATATTCCAAGGAAGAAAGTGAAGATGAGGAAATGAGTGAAGATAATGAAATCTTGTTTTTAGGAACAACAAACTCAAATGAGGAATCAAAAGTGGACATAGAAGTTTAATACATGGTTGTTGTAGATGAAATTGAAAGATGTAGGAAAAGAAACAAAGTTTTAAAAGAGAAACTGTATAAATACCAAGAAGAGACAAATCAGATTATTACTGATTTGAGAAACCAACTTCAAGAGGCCAAGAAGAGTAAGGAAGATCTAATAGTTCTTCTCAGGAAGAGAATTCAAGATTCTGAAAAACTTGAGAAAGAAATTGCTTGAATTAGAGAAGGAGTTGATCAAAAATCCATTAAATCAAAGTTTGAGAACAACTCAAGGATTCTAGATGACATTCTAAGTAGCCAAAGACCATCAAGTGATAGGTCTTCTTTGGGGTTCATTAAAGAGAAGAAGCCAGAGAGTTTCCCACTCACTAATCAGAGAGGAAGTACAAAGAGCTATGTTGAAGTACTAAAGAGTCCTGTTAAAAAGGAAAAGTGAAAAGAGCATGCTTTATCCTTTCATGACAAAGACATAACTCATGAGGAGCTCAAGAGACAAGTAATAAATAGAAATAAGAAAATATTCCTGGGTCATTGTTATTCCTGTAATAAATTTTTTCATAAAGCCCTGAAATGCAAGGCTTATGAAAAAGTTAATGAGTACAAGAAGGATGCAATTAAAAAGCTGAAGGTAAGGAATCATAACCAGTTTGGACTTCTCCAAAGGTTTGATATAGAATGTTACAAATGTAATAACTTTGGACACTTGGCTAGAAATTGTAAACTAAAATGTGATGCTCCAGTAGAAGTTCAAAGACAATGGAAGAAAATGGCAGTTAGGAAATAGAGAGACCAAAAACCTCCTGTGGATAAAGAAAATTTTCATGGTTATTGTCATTGTTGTCGTAAGTTTGGTCACAAGGTGGCTAACTGCAGAGTCAAAGGAGAAAATCAAAGGATGAAAAGGAAATAGGACACCAACGCAGAGCATGGTGAAGGACAAGCAAATAGTACACCTCCTGAAAAGGTGTGGATGAAGGAATTAGAAGCCTCAGAAGAAACACAACTTTCAGTCATTAATGAAGTCTCAGTAGTTGATGTTGAGAATAATGAGGTCATAGAAAAAAATGGCATTCATCATGAGGGAAATTTACTTAGTGATGTAGAAGAATATCCCAATGTAGATAAGGATGAGAGAGATGACTAAGGAAACAGTTATTGTGGAATTTACTTTGAAAAATTCTCTCATTTTGTAAAAAGAAAAAAAGAAAAAAACCAAAAAAATTGAGCACATGGATGATCATCTTAAATGCATAGGAAATGTTGCATTATCTTAGGGGGAGATTGATATCTTTAAATTAAGGATTTTAAAGATGAGAAGGCAAACAATTGTTTCTGGTTAAAATTCAGTGTGAAAAGAAGAGAAAAAGAGGGATAACACAGATCAGATTACATGGTTAATGAACCTCGATTCTGGTTTCAAAATTGTGTTAGCTACCACCATTGGTTTTAGAGGAAGTATTTACTCAGGGGGAGTTACAGTCAGAAAATTCCAATTGGTATCCAAAAGAAACTCAACTAGTGTCTAATGTTGAAGTATATTGAAAGCTATCTTCTTCAAAGATGATAGGTGATCAAGGTTGGTGTATGGATGACATAAGAGAATGTATGAAGTAACATGAGAACAATAAAATGTGAAAGTCATGATGACCATGATTTTTGCAATCAAATAGAAGATAAATATGATTATGTTCACTTAGTATTTGAAGTCATGACACATAAATTATTGATAGTAGAAGAAAAATCAAGTCTAAAAATAAAAATTCAGTCTATTGATAAGCTAGCAGGATGATTTCAGCATTAATAAAGGAAAGAGCTTGAGGTAGTCAGCCAGCCAACCAAACTTGCGGATGATTTCAATATTTGTGTCTAAGATAGTGAGACCAGAGAAACTATGTAATAAACTAAAGTAATCTCTGTGTTGAGGATTTGAAGTTATGGCTCTCTGGATAGTTGATAATATACATATAAAATCCAAAAGAATCCAGCAGTATATGCTAGGCTTTTATATGAAAATATAAATGCACAGGCTTAAGGAATTCTGGTAAAAGAGGAAGCTAGTTAACTTACAAGTAGAATAGACCATTAGATATGGCAGCAGGAACAAAAAAAAAATTTAAAAGGGGGAAACATGTATCCTGAAACATGGAGAGTGTTGGAAAAAGTGTTAAGTGTAGACTCTGTCACAAAAATGTTGACAAAGGAGAAGAAGTACAGTGGCAGGGGGAGTCCATGGATCTATCAGTTAAGCTATTAGTCAAGAACAAGAATTGTTAAGATAAATGACAATACATTGGTTAAAATAACCAAGTGCATTTAAAGGGGAGGTATAATGATAGGAGTACTTGTTAAAAAGAAGAGAGACAACAAATTCTATATCAAAATATGTGCAGCATTGGCATAATAGGTTATCCTTAATCATTGTTGTCAAAGCGGGAGAATTTTTAGAGATTTCCATCAATGCTAAAGGGGGAGATTGTTGGAAAAATTGGGTTATAGTTGTCATTGATGTCAAAGGTGTTCACGAATAACAAAGGAATAACCATTGGATATGATGGCATGACAAACTTAGTGAAAGACTAAGGTAGTGACGACATGGCACAATGATGAGGTGGCATATTTATCTGCATGAGGTGGCATAGTTATCAATTTTTGTTTAGTCTGCATGAGGTGGCATAGTTATAGTTATCTGCATGAGGTGGCATAGTTATAAGTTTTTGTATAGTCTGCAAAACAAAATGCAGATCTGCATTAGTTCTAGAATGGACGGTTAGGAAGCATCCCGCACAAGATCCCATGGTTAGGAAGCATCCCACACAAGATAGGCAGAAAAGCCAAAGTTATGCAAAAAATTAAGATCAGACAGTCAGGGGTAAAGCCGCAAGGAAATAAACGGTCCAGGAAATTGTGGAAACAAAGTTACAGAAGTCCAAAATAGGAAAATGTGATTCCGCATCCCATAATCCGCAAGATCAACAGTCAGGAAAGACTCCGCAAAAGATCAACGGTGCCGAATAAAAATTGCAGATAGGAGATTGCAGAAAGAAGCTTGCGGAAATTTGAAATTTTACATTTCTGCGTCTCACATCCCACAATCTAGAGAAATTGGACAAATGAAGTTAGTTCCGCTAAAACAGATCAACGATGCGGAAGAAGAATTGTGGAAAGGAGCTTATGGAAATGATCTTGAGGAAAGAATCTTGCGGAAAGGAGTTTGTTGAAAGGCAAAAGCGGGTAGTCGACATATCGCATCTCGCATCCTGCAATCTGGAGATCGACGGTCAGGAAAATGCCCGACGAAGATCAACAATGGGAAATCATTGAAACAGAATCTTGGTGCGGAAAGGCGATTTTGAGGAAAAAATTGATGGTTAGATCGACGGTCTGGATTGACTTAGAGATAATATCAACGAATCTAATTGGATCAGGAAGTTGATCCTGTGAAAAGAAGTTTGGCAGTGCAGAAGCACCTGCCAACGTTGGATAGAGATGCGAAAATGGTTTCCAAGCTACGGAAACGATCTCTAAGGTGCGGGATCAATGGAAGAACATGAAAGGACATTCTGAAAGTTGTGATCTTCAAATATGAAAGCACACAAAAGTGAAAGGTATTTTTGTTTAGTTTGAAGAGATGCAAATGTTGAAAGAAGCTTAAACGGTGAGAATTATTTAAGCAGCATCCTGAGTAAGAAGGAAGATGTGTCTCCAGTTCAAATTGCATGATCACAATTAGAGACCAATGGGTGTGACATAATTCAATGAGATAGAAATCGTGAGAAACATATGAGGGTGGCAGGGTGGCTCTAGGGAAGGCAATAGGCCTGCAGGGGGTTGTTTCCTCCTTTCAGTTGTAGTTGATAAACCAGGGGGTTGCATCCTCCTTCCAATTTCCATTAGTAAATAGGATGTTGTAGAATCCTTTCAGTCTTAGCTAATAAACTAGGGGGTTGTAGACTCCTTCCAATGTCCATTGGTAAATAGGGTGTTGGAGCATCCTTTCATTCGTAGCTGATAAACTAGGGGGCCATAGCCTCCTTACAATTAGAATTGGTAAATAGGGCATTGTAGCATCCTTTCAGTCATAGCTAATAAACTAGGGGTTTGTATCCTCCTTCCAATTGGTATTGGTAAAAAGGGTGTAATACCATCCTTGTCTGTAGCAATAGGAAAAACTATTTGTAAATAACAATTTTGCAGTAATAGGACGTATTGGTGGTACACCCTATTGGGATTCCACGTTAAAATTGTGTTCTATGTATTCTTGTTGTTATGTGTTTCTAATGATAGATTTAAAAGTGGTTAAAATAGTAAAAATATAAAAATACTGATTCACCCCCCTCCCTCTCAGTATTGAGCAATAAACCAACACTTCGAATATTCACCAAGAAACTAATTGACTCTCTACTAATAGACTAGATAAACAACAACAAATCAGTAAGTCACCAAGTAAGTCACTAAGCCAATAAGAAACTAAGAAATTCAATAAGTAAGTAAGTAACTCACACATAGCCTAGGTTCTTCCTTCTTAAAGACTCTTACATGTCACTCTCAACTGAATTCATACAATTATCCAACAAGATGTCATTCCTATTCTAGAAACACATGTCATCATGTACTAATGGCCCAAATTACAAAGATGCTTTCATACGTGTGACATCCGCCAACTCTAGACGAATTCGTACCCACGATATTTCTGAAGGTGTCTTTCCACTTGTTGCGTCGGTGCACGCCTTTTGACATGGTTTCCTCTGTCGTTACTCCTCTTTTCGCATATTTTCCTTATGTCGCGACTTCTCTTCCTATCGCACTTCCTTCTTCCATCATGATGTATTTTTCTCTCGCAATCTCTTCTTCTGTCTACTCTTTCTTCTGTTGCTTCTTCTGTCGCAGTTCCTTCTTCCTTCTAATTCTAGCACAACTTCCTTCTTCCTTTCTGTGACCTAAGTCTTTTCATACTTAGTCAAGATTCCAATTGAATTCTGCCTAACATCCCCTGGGGCTAATAGTCTCCTAAGAAGGTTGTCATTACTCCCAATGATGTTGAAATCACTGAAATTTTGAATGGTAGAGTGATAGCGAAAGTTTTTGTTGATAATAGCTCCAAAGTGTACAAGTCCTCACAATTTACGCCCTTCTCAAACCCCTTTGCTCTCCTCAATCGTGCTAATGAAGCTAGCAAGTTATGGCATGAAGGGTTTTCTCATCTAAACTACAAGTACCTATCTAATTTGTAATATCCATATCTGGATATTCTCAATGATTACTCAGTTGAATAATCAACCAATAGAAAATAATTCCATATTGAAAATATTAAATATGAATGGTGATAAAAGATTACAAAGTGAGTGCCATATATATATTAATTGTAAAGGCACTTTGGATACCATCCANCTGGTTCATGATGCTTTGTCCTCAAAGCATATTTTATAAAACTCGTTTATAATTTAGATATTGTAAGTAAAACCATGGGCTATTTCACTTTGTTTTTTAACTTTTCCCCTTTTATTTCTTTGTTGATGATTTTTTTTATTCTTCATTTTTCCCTCTTTTGTTGATTAATTCTTTTTCTTTTTTTTTGTTTTTTTTATTCTTCATTTTTCCCTCTCGTTCTTGCTTCATATTTGGAGTGGAATTAATACTTATCCAATGAAATTCAAATGGCCAAAGGCCAATTTTTTGTCAAAAACCATTTTTTACCAGAGAAACTCTGAATATGGATGGCGAAAATCCATTGTGAGGTCAAAGACCTAAATTCAAGGAAACCTTGATCATTTTGGACAAAATCGAGAGATCAGCAAAATCCCTAGGAAGGGTTGGCTCTGATACCAATGTAATATCCGTATCCGGATATTCTCAATGAATACTCAGTTGAATAATCAACCAACAAAAAATAATTTCATATTGAAAATATAAAATAAATATTAAAGATGAATGGCGATAAAAGATTACAAAGTGAGTGGCATATATATTAATTGTAAAGGCACTTTGGATACCATCCATGAAAGGATGCGTCATTTTAGAATAATTTACTAATAACCATTTATTAATTATTAATTATGAATATCAATATATATTAATATTAATAATTTATATATATATATATATATATATATATATATATTGTTTGTTGTTATTATTTAAGTTTGTTATACTCTTCATGTCACGCTTCCTTCTTCCATCATGATATATTTTTCTATCGCAACCTCTTCTTCTATCTACTCTTTCTTTCATTGCTTCTTCGATCACTGTTACTTCTTCCTTCTACTTCTAGTGCAACTTCCTTCTTCCTTTCTATGACCTAACTCTTTTCATACTTATGTCCTTCTCAAACCCCCTTGCTCTCCTCACTCGTGCTAATGAAGCTAACAAGTTATGGCATGAAGGGTTTTCCCATCTAAACTACAAGTACCTATCTGATTTGTGTGACAAATACGTGGTCATAGGGTTTCCCAAAAACATATTTTCTAAAGTATTCTATTAAGGATGCATCCTAGGAAAACACAAAAGCAGAAGTATGAGAGATCCGGTCACGAGCGAACCTCTGCACCCCTTGATCTTATTCATAGTGATATAGCTGGTCATTTCCCTCATATTTCAATGATTCAATCCAAATATGTCCTAACCTTCATTGATAGACTTTCCAGATACTGTTGGGTCTTCTTCCTCAAGCATAAGTTAGAATTTTTTTACCTCTTCAAGGTTTTTAAAGCCCTAGTTGAGAACCAGTCTAAAAGAAATATCAACTTCCTCAGATATGATAATGGTGGTGAATATGCCAAATATACAATATTTTGAATATGCAGGTATGCATATGCAGAACTCTATTCCTTACAAACCTCGGCAGAATGGTGTTGTTGAGAGGAAGAATAGATTTCTCAAGGAGATTGCCACTTGCATAATGGATTCTAAATATTTTCCACCAAATTTTTGGCATGAAGAAATAAATTGTGCATCCTATATCCAAAATATGGTGCCTCACAAATATCTTGATGGAATTACTCCTTTCAAAGCTTTGAGTGGATGCAAGCCTGATGTGTCCCACTTCAGGATTTTTGGCTGTAAAGCTTGAGCTAGAATTCCACCAGAAAAAAAGGAAGGATTTGGAACCCCAAAGTAAAGAATTCATATCTATTGGGTATTCATAATATTCCAAACGTTATAACTTGATAAACATGAGCACTCAAAAATCCTTCATTGAAATGAGTGTCCAGTTTGAAGAAGAGACTATGCTAACAACACAAATTGGAGAGTCCTCTTCACCATTGTCGCCTCTTATTGTAAATGAAGTCTCTAATAATTTTTTTGATTATGATATGTATAATAATGAATATTTAATTCCAGATCCTAACACTCCTACAAGGACAAATTGGGAATCAAATACCATTCAAGCAACTGGGGAACTAGATGGGAATCCTAGTGATCCTAGAAGAACTAGATCTCAATTCGAGAGTTCCCTTTCTGTCAAGGATCCATGATTTGATGAGAATTTTTATATAATGGTTGAATCAGATCCACAAACATATGAATATGCATCAAAATATCCAATATGGAAAAAATCCATGAAAGAGGAATACCATTTTCTCCAGATGAATGAGACACGGGAACTAGTCAATCTCCCACTAGGGACAAAGATAGTCAAGTGCAAATGGGTATTCAAGACAAATTTTTTTGCTCATGGATATCCTATAAAGTATAAGGAAAGGTTAGTGGCCAAGGGATTCTACCAATTCCAGTGAATTGACTACAATGAGACCTTTTCACTAGTGGCAAAGATGGACTCTATAAGACTAGTTTTGGCCATTGCAACTTCCAAGCAATGGGAGGTACATAACATGGGTAAGAAGAGTGCATCTCTACATGGATATCTCAAATAAGATATATCTATCCAGCCGAAAGAATATTTTTTTACTAATCCATCTCTTGTGTGCAGGTTGAAGAAATCACTATATGGGCTAAAACAAGCTCCAAGAGCTTGGTATGACAAGATTGATGTTTTTATACTATTACGGAACTTCAGTAGATGCAAGTCTGATCCAAATGTCTATTTGAAGATTATTTATGGTGCAATCATTATTTGTTTTTGTGTCTGGATCACCTTTTGATAACAAGAAGTTCCATGAAATAATTTTCCTCCTTTAAGGATGCTTTGAGCCATGCCTTCTCCATGGTTGATTTAGGATTGTTGAGCCAATTCTTGGGGCTTGAGATTTCTCAATCAACCCTTGGAATAAAAGTACATCAGCCTAAATATGCTTCATATTTTCTAAATAAGTTCTACATGAAGGATTCCAATCCAATCAAGAATCCTTTCCTCCCTGTTGGGACTCAGAAATGTCACTTTTTCATCCACTTTATCTTCCGCTATTCCTCACATTTCATCGTGCCATTAACCTTTTATCATACCATTTCCATACATATATGTGGTTTTCACCTTATTATTTCCACTTTATTTATTTTTAGTGTTATAAGTGAATTTATGATTAAATATTAGAAAATTAAAATGTTTTTCATTAATATCTCAAGGTATGGATGAGCTTTGTAATGTGTAGGAATATGTGAAGGATTAATTCAAAGAAAAGACTTCACGTATATCTCCTCCACCATTTCAAGGAGATATTTATGCAAAGAATATTCCAAGGAGAAGATCATGGAGATTTGGTTGAGAGACATGTGGAGAATTTGTGAAAGATATGTGGAGGATTTGAAGGGATCATATCTTGTAATAATAGGAAAGTAGTTGAGTGGTTGAGTGAATAGTGGATCTCTCATTATGAGATGGTTATCTTCTTCTCAAAGAAGTTCATGTATAAAAGAGAGTGCTCTCTCTTCATTTGGGAGGGGGATATTATCTTAGAATATTTTAGATCTTAGATTATCTTAGAGAATAGTAGATTGTAGAAGTTAGTCTTGACTTTGTAATATGGAGAACGGAATTCTTAGCTTTTGTTCATAATATTGGTTTGATGCTTTCATGATTTATGATTGATTCTTGTGATGTAATTTAAGATTGCTTTATGGTTAATGTGAGCTCACATGTGTTGTCTTGTTGCTCTTCATATGTTGTCTTTCTTTTATGCAATTCACTTTTAGCTGTGTGTTTCATCTTCCAACATTAGATTAGTAGTTGTGTGTTTAAGCTTAAGGGGGGTTAGATTAGATTAGTGTTAATTTCACGAGGGGTTAGATTAGCTTAATTTCGCTTCAGTCCTGCATATACTTTGCATGTGCTTCGTAAGCCTACGAACCTCGGATTCACAAATTAAATGCATGGGCAATTACTACAACGGAATTAAAACGACATTAGTTTGGCCCAACATTTTGGCGTTGTTGCCGGGGAAGCACGATGAATTGAAGTTATTTTGATTAATTTTCTGCAAGCGTACACTAGAGTGTGAATTTCAATTTCTGCAAAGAGTGTTTCAATTATGCAAGTGTGAATTTCAATTTCAACAAGTGTGTTTTTTCGCAACTGTGAAAAGTAATTGTTTTCTGTATAGAGTGTTTTTTTAATTTGTTTCAGCAAGAGTGTTTATTTAAATTTTTCCTTTAGATTTGGGTGCTATAAGAATCCCTTTTTCAAAATGATTTAACAATGAGTTTAAGCTTGGAATAGCTCACTCAGATCCTTGTGAAAGTAGGGAACTCCTCTTCTCTTGAAAAGGAGATGCTGACAGCAGCCGAGAGCATAATTACTCCTCCGGAAATAGATGAAGAATCCTGCACATCTGATGATGAACAATCATGCGAACAGGAGATCGAGGAGGACCACGAGGAGTTGCAGCATGATCTGAGGAGTGAAAACTATGCCTACGAAAGCCTTATCGAACAATGGTTTCAAGTGAGTATGAGGTTAGAACAATTTAGTTTTTCTTTTTATTTAGTTAGATCACAGCCACAACAATTAAATTCGTTCATCTTTGTATTTTGCCATTGTTCATTCACAGAATTAAAAGCTAATATATTCTTATTACTGTTGCATGTATGGCTACACTGGCTATTTGATTACACGTAACTGTTTTCTAGTTCCCAATTAGAATAGAGTAGGTAGGATTTTATTTACAGTCTTTGCTTTCACTTAGAATAAGTATTCTCTCCTCCACGCTTCGTGCGATCACGAGGATCAAAAAGTAGGATGTTTTCTAAAATTTTCAGGAATGAATAATTAATGTTTTGTGACATGCTTAATTGATTTCATCTTTATTTTGCAATTCATTATCTCCATTTGCTAAAAACTTTTCCAATTTGTAAAATAAAACTAGTCTGCAAATTCATTTTTAAGCTGAACAAACGTTGAAATTATAATGCTGAGAAGCAGCTGCAACTCCAAGCTGAAACAATGCAAATCCAAGCTGTAACAGCTGTAGCTGAAACATGTTTTTTTAGCTGAAACAGATAAGTTGAAACAGGTGTAGCTAAACACATAAGATGAAACAAGCAATTGCTGAAACTCATTTTCTCGATTCTTGGTTTGCGTGCACAAAACTTTATGTTTGACTGTTTCAGACACTCGACCTCTGTTTTGGTTTGAACCTGCAAAATAAACACATTAGGTGAATAAAACAAAACTGAGTTTTTCTATGCTAAAATAGTAGCTGCAACTATACCTACAAGCTGAAACAATGACTCTAAGCTGAAACCAATAGCTGAACTTTTGCCCGAAATTATATGTGTCTCGCTTGCAATTGATTGAATTGTGTTTTCTGCCCATGACTAAAACCTGTACCTAGTCATGTCAAATCTGTGAATGAAATTTCCTTTTCTTCTACACAACAGTAAACAATTTTTAGATCTGAAATATTTTTGAATTTCCATATCAGACCGATAGCAAAAAATTTAATAAACTGGGCCTAAGGCGAAACGATTGCTTTGTGATCTCTATGGCTCAAATTTTTCTAAGATGTATGGCTAATTCTCCAATGATTTTTATTCTCCCCACTTCTCTGCTGTTCACCCACCATTTTGGCACACCCAGTCCAAAGAAATTAAATTAAAAAAAAATAAAAATAAAAATAATGGTGACTCACAAGAAAATAGTGGTAACTAACAGAAAAGATCTTTTGAAGAAATAAATGCAACAAGAAAATCAGGTCAAAATGCATCCATTTTTCTCATAGGTCATTGAATAGGTTATTTGGCTAAGTTTGTTGCAAAATGCTTGGGTTTGTTCATTGAATATGCATCTCCATTCAGCCATCTCCTATTAATCTTCAAATTGCTAAGACAAAAATGAGGGATTCGATATTTTCTCCTGAGATTTTTGGGCTAGTAGAAAGAGATTTATTGACATCATTGGCAACAGATCGAGATTTTAAAACTGATTATTCGTCGCCACGGTTATCCACGCATGCCAAATAAAAACACCTTGACTCGCGTCTCGATTTCCAGGCATATGGAAAATAATTTTGAAAATCCAAGACATGGGTTTTGTGCGTAACATCCTCCTTTACCTGACTTTTGAGGAAATTTCCAAACAAAGCCACAATTTGCAATGTACAACTGGTTCTTCGAGAGGGTATTTTCCAGATTTACTGTTGCGATCGGTTCCAAGAAGCTGAAACAGTAAACTCCAAGCTAAAAAATTAGCTGTAACAGCTACACTTGAAACACATAAGCTGTAACACTGTGGCTGAAACAGTGTTATGACTGAAAATTCTCATCGGTTTGAGTCACATCCACGCCTATCTTGAATTATCCTCCATGACTTCATCTTGTAGAAATTTAACTTTGCCGCATCAATAAAATAAGAACAAAATGCCTCGGCCAACATATTTCATCCTTTCACATTCCATAGTAACATTTTTTCTTACTGTAACATTGGTTGCAAGGACCAGTTGACATCTCCAGTATTATGGTGATTGGCCTTATATTATGGAAGCTCTATAAGTCATTTTTACAAGAGATAACTACTTTTGAATAGCCTCTTCTAAGGACCGAAGCAGTTATTGATGCGAATAGACATGAGAAGGACAATGTCAATGAGTTGCAGGAACAACTTAGTCAATAGAGTTTGCAGGCCCAATCAGATATAGAGGACTTAAAGAAACAGCTTGAAGAAAGTAAAATCAAATGGAAGCATAAAAAAAAAGAGTGCGAAGCAATTAGAAGATTGATTGCAGTACAACCACCTCATTCAGAAACCCAGAAAATAATATCGGAACTTGAGAAAGAAATTGTTGCACTAGAGGAAACAAATACAGCTACTTCGAGGAGTCTTGACTTTCGAAAGAAATAGTTCTCTCTGCTATTACATGTGATTGATGAATTACAAAATACAATAGATGAATCTATCTTTTTCTGCGTGTTTATAATTTTCTTTCCGTATGCAACTAGTGGGTGATCAAAGTACGGATGAGTTTAATTTCTATGTGACTCAATACCCAATACTTGGTTTCTTCTATGCATGCACGACAATGAAAAATAATAACTCAGAACTGCTGGCGGGAATAGATCGATATGTTGCAGTCGGTTGTTGCATCCGCTGTAGCAGTTGGTTGTTGCAGCTGGTTGTTGCATCCACTATTGCAGCTGGCTGTCGCAGCTGGCTGTTGCAACCGTTGTTGCAGTCGCTGTCGCAGCTGGCTATTGTATCCGGTTGTCGCATCTAGGTGGTGTTGCAGCTGGCTGTTACAGCTATTAGAAAATTTTAATTTTTATTGTTTTGTTCAATGTCGAGACATGAATTCCCATGAACGCATATACGAATAAATTTAATTTTTAGTATTTTTCNGAATCACAAAATTTTTAAAAGCATGCCTCATTGACAATGTTTCCAGGATATTTGATTTTTAAATCAATAAAAGTGCAATAAACCAATTTTCTCACAGCGCAAAAAGTTTCTTGTGTGTTACAGCCGGTTGTCGTATCTAGGCTTGTTGCAGCTGAGTGTTGCAGCTGGCTTGTTGAAGCTAGTTGTCGCGCAGCTGGCTATCACAGCTATGTGGTTTTGCAGTTGGCTTGTTGCATCTAGTTGTCGCGCAGCTGGCCATCATCGCTGTGTGTTGCAGTCGTTGCTGTCGCAACTGGCTGGGTTGTTACAACTATGATCGGATGAAACCAGCATGAGAAACAGGTAATTTTCTTTGCATCTTATGTACTTCTTTCTACATGATATGTTTTCTTTTACGAACTTCTCACAATTTTTATGCTAGGTTGCATGAGGACATGCAACCAGACCAATTGGGAGGGAGAACTATATTCAATACATATTCACTAATAAGTTTTCATGCAGGATTTTGTACTAAAAAAAATTTCAAGTTTCAGAGACAGTCGCATTTTGTTGCTGAAGTGACTTTTCAAAGAAACACAAAACTTTTAAGAAACATGCTTTAATAGACAGCCTGAAGGATCTGTTACTCATGAAAATTGCTGATAAACATCATAACGTTGGTTGTTACACAGAAACCATCCATAAACTCATTTGTGTCATGATTGTTTATCCATATTTGTCCTTCATAGCACCTTCATCATCCATGTCTTGAAGTCCACTTTCCATCGCTTTATCTGTCATGACTTCACACATGCCTATCTTTCTAAATTGCATTAATCCCTTTATATTTTTCAGTTCATCTTGCCCTCTTTTTCCTTTCCATTTTTCCTTCTGAATAAAACTAGCTCCATTTCCCTGACTACATAGCCTTGCCATATCCACTGCTTGACTGTGAGATCTTTTCACTGATAGTCCTACCAATCTTTTTATACCAACTTGCGTTGACTGATGTGGGATTCCTTAAGGCCCACCTTTCAACAAATCTTGCCCCATCGACCTCAGCACCTCATCTGGGATATAGACTAGAGTTCATTTTGAGTACCTAGAGGCTTGCATGCCTTAATGGCAAGTTCTCTCACTGACAATCATGGGAATTCATCAATGTCCCTTGATCATCAGATCTTGCAAGTGGATCGACATCAGCACATCTATTCGCACTTCGCAAGATGTACTTGGGTATCTTGGCACTCATTGACATCACTGGTGAGTTTCCTCGCATTGGTTAACGGCATTCATCAATGGCTAGTAATCTAATGATTTCTCTTCATGCTCTACCTCGACACATTTATTCAGATGACTAGAATTGTACCATCAGGTTTTGTAGTGGGTGAAGACTATACATTCTTTCTCATGACTCCATAAACAGTTGCAGAAAAATGACTTCAGATCTATGAGTGTACCACAGTTCCACTTTCAGCCTTCCACTTTTTCCATTATTTATCAGCAGCAGTTCAGATTCCTCAACTTCACATTATAGCAGTTCCAGCAGTTACAGCTGCAGCATCATTTACAGTTACATTTTTATCCTATAGCCGTGACATATTTTCCATTATTCATTAGCAGTAGTTCTGATTCCTTCACTGCCCATGATCTAGCAGTTACAACCGCAATAGCAGTGACACATTCCATGATCCAGCGGCATCAGCTACATTCCTATTGCATCGTTCATCTACTTTTTGGGTAAGTGGGGGTATGTTGTTTTCTAAACTTTAATCATGCAATTCCTTACATGCTAGAAATGAATAATTTGGAAAATTCCCTCACCATGCTCCATTTCTTTCACGGCCCATGCTAGGTTGCATGAGGACATGCAACCACATCAGTTGGGGGGGGAACTATATTCAATACATACTCACTACTATCATTCCATTCTTTTCACCACCATCACCCATTTTTCATCTCATTTACTATTCACGAGCATTTCTTTTCTGACAAATCCTCTATTGCACTTTGCTTCATACACATCGATATACATATTGGCATGATTCATAAAGATAAAGAAAAGGCTTTCTTATGCACAATGATGCTTTCTATGCACATTAATAGCTTATCATTTTCAATGAGTGTATGGTTAAATTATTATGCAGCTAGAAAACAGATGACGAAATGAGTGTTGTTAACACAAGAACCAACATTCTTTACATTCATGGTTGTCACACAAGAACCAACCATAAGGAAAATGTCAGTTGTTACTCATGCATTTCACATCATGAAATGAATATTGTTAACACAAGAACCAACATTCTTTACATTCATGGTTGTCACACAAGAACCAACCATAAGGAAAATGTCAGTTGTTACTCATGCATTTCACATCATGAAATGAATATTGTTAACACAAGAAACAACATTCTTTATATTCATGGTTGTCACACAAGAACCAACCATAAGGAAATGCCAGTTGTTACTCATGTATTTCACACCCTGGAAATATTCATTGTTAAAAAGACATCATCAATCAAAGCCAAAGTTTAGATGCCAAAATTTTTTGAGAAGATCCATACACGGTTGCATGAGGGCATGCAACAAGTTCAGTTGGGGAGTATGTTGGGACTTAGAAATGTCACTTTTTCATCCACTTTATCTTCCTCTATTCCTCACATTTCATCGTCCCATTAACCTTTTATCATACCATTTCCATACATATATGTGGATTTCACCTTATTATTTTCACTTTATTTATTTTTAGTATTATAAGTGAATTTATGATTAAATATTAGAAAATTAACATGTTTTTCACTAATATCTCAAAGTATGGGTGAGCTTTGTAATGTGTAGGAATATGTGAAGGATTAATTCAAAGAAAAGACTTCACGTATATCTCCTCCACCATTTCAAGGAGATAGTTGTGCAAAGAATATTCCAAGGAGAAGATCATGGAGATTTGGTTGAGAGACATGTGGAGAATTTGTGAAAGATGTGTGGAGGATTTGAAGGGATCATATCTTGTAATAATAGGAAAGTACTTGAGTGGTTGAGTGAATAGTGGATCTCTCATTATGAGATGGTTATCTTCTTCTAAAATAAGTTCATGTATAAAAGAGAGTGCTCTCTCTTCATTTGGGAGCGGGGTATTATATTAGAATATTTTAGATCTTAGGTTATCTTAGAGAATAGTAGATTGTAGAAGTTAGTCTTGACTTTGTAATATGGAGAAGGGAATTCTTAGCTTTTGTTCATAATATTGGTTTGATGCTTTCATGATTTATGATTGATTCTTGTGATGTAATTCAAGATTGCTTTATGGTTAATGTGAGCTCACATGTGTTGTCTTGTTGCTATTCATATGTTGCCATTCTTTTATGCAATTCACTTTCAGCCGTGTGTTTCATCTTCCAGCATTAGATTAGTAGTTTCATGTTTCATCTTAAGGGGGGTTAGATTAGATTAGTCTTAGTTTCACAGGGGGTTAGATTAGCTTAATTTCGCTTCAGTCCTGCATATACTTTGCATGTGCTTCGTAATCCTACGAACTTCGGATTGACAAATTAAATGGCTGGGCAATTACTACAACGGAATTAAAATGACATTAGTTCGGCCCAACAGTCCTATGATTTAAGCTTGAAGAATCCAATTCAACTCCTTTGGTAAACAACACACTATATAGGAAGCTAGTTGCTTTTCTTCTCTATTTGACTCACACTTGACATGATATTTATTATGCAGTGAGTGTGGCATATAGACACATGGATCAACCACATGAAATCCATTGGAGGGAATAAAATAGAATCTTTCACTTTGTGCAAGGAACAAAGACACATGGGATTCACTATGTTGCAAAATATGACCTAGAGTTAGTTGGTTTTACTGACTCTAATTGGACAAGGGATAACATTGGTATAAAATCAACTTTTGGATATATTTTTATGATTACAGATGGACCAATAATCTAGTCAAGTAAAAATCAAAGAGTCATTTCACTTTCTTCTACATAGGCAGAATACAGAGGAGTTGTGAATGCAACTACTCAATGTTTGTGGTTGCATGGTATATTTGGAGAGTTTGGGATCGAATCTGACACTTCCATAATAATTTATTGTGACAACCAAAGTACTGTTCGAATCACAATAGACCTAATATAGAGGAAGGGAACCAAACACATAGAGATCCACATTCACTACATCACAGGGCTTGTGCATGATGAGGTCATTGCTCTGCACTATTGTGCATCATCCGAGCAAGTTCCAGCCACCTTCACCAAGGAAGTATTTGAGAATACATTCAGCAATATAAAATCACTGATTGGGATAGATCATAATATGGTGAATACTGATTGAATACAATATTTCACAAAAATTTATTCATGTCCATGTTTAAGGGAGGATTTCCCCCTTATGGTTTTGCCTCTTTCCTTGTTTTTATGGACAAGCAGTATGTAAATGGTGACTAAGGCTTGTTGCTAGGCCCTATATATATGATATATTTCTGATATTTAAGATAATTCAGGATTAAGAGGGTGTGTTATAATAATAAAAAACCCATTCTCATATTTAGGATACATTAGTTATTCTTTTTTATTAATGTCTTGGGTCCTACACTAGCTAGTTGGCATCCATTTGTACCACTTGGTCAAAACTTGCCTAAAATGCCTCCAAGAGGGCCTTCACAAGATTTTAGATAATATTCCAACAACTCAACAAATTTCCTAGTTTAGTAAGTGTTCATTCCTACCTTATCTAGAGTTAGACTTATTTTCAACAGCTTTTAAGGCAAAAGGTGAAAGCTAGTCACATGGCAACTGCCTTGTTTTTTGCACAACTCATCCTCCATATTTTTCTCTCTTAAAAGCATGACTATATTGAATTTCCATCACTTATAAGCTTACATACCTTCTTCAAAAAATTTGTGACCTCCTTGGTTGATTTTGAAAGTGTTTTATGCACCTAGGGGGGTTTTTTTACTTTTAGTAAGCCTGCTTTTGTTAGGATTCAACTTGCCTCCTTAGGAATTCAAATATCTCATGTAATTATATATCTGGACATCTTATCTTTTTATAATTTTTTGTGATGTAAACTTATGCAATGCAAGTTTGTGTTATGCACCAATTTAAGTCTCCAATTTGAACGGATCTATGCATGTCTTCAAGCAGTTTTTATGAGTTCAATTGTTCTAAGTCTGGTATTAGATTCCACATATACAACACAATGGATGGTACCCTTTATCCTCTCCATAGTCCCTCATGTGATCCCCATATACTTCCAGTGCTCCAACACAGGTCGGTCAAGAAGCCTTTGAGTCAAGGTCCCACATATTCCAATTGTACCTTCCAAGTCTCTCTCACATGGGCACCAAGTCCATTAGCCCCAATTTATCAGGGTTGACTTTGTGTGTGAATTTTATGGTATTTTTGGTTCCATTTATTTGGTTCAAACTCTTATGATGGCTGAGATGATAGGAAATATCAATAATAAAATGAATGAATAAATCCCCTTGAATGAGTTTAAAAAGATACATGCATGTTATCATCTTGACAAGTGGATCCCTGATAAATGACTGTGTTTTCCCTCTTAATCCCCATTTAGGATAATTAATTCCATGCTTAATTAAAGTGACACTAAATGATGGTTAAGGAACTTTGGGTTAAAAAAAGTTAATAAAGGATAAGGACGCTAGCTAGGGTCATCACCCCTCAACCCCTCTCACTTCCCCCACTTGTGGAATCATATCCCCCCATCTCTTGTTCATCATTCTCCATTTGTATCTATTACGAATTTTTATATTAACAGCTATGTACAAAATTTACAATATCCATGGTCTATTGGACCATATAAGCAGGGATGATTTTAAGGAACCATACTTATTTAAAAGTGTATAAATGTTGGCGAATCTTACCAATTCTTAAAACACCAACTATAAAATGTTTGGCGATCTTTTTCAAAAAATATTTTAATTTCCAAGGATTTTATATAATTTATATAATAATTCAGCAATTTTTAGGGTGAAAAAAGTTTACCCCATCAAAATTGGGCGAAACAGGACTTCAAAAATTACAAAATGGAGAATCTTTTTTTGGAGAAAACCCCCTAAAAATAACCCATGGGTAAATTTCTCGCCTAAAATTATCCCTACATATAAGTTTGGCATCTAAATTTTGTTCATTGTATACGCATTCACATATTAGGGTAAAAATTGGGACATTACACTCTCCTTTATTGTAATCGGTATCCCGGATGATAACCTTTTTTCCAATATTGAAGAGAACCAAAAGAGTATACTACTAGTATTGTGTTTAGGCTAAAGAGAAAGGTGTCCATATGGTTAGACAAGTAATTGGGAGGTTTCTAGATGATGTGTTGATTTGTTGGTTGAGTCCTACAACTTGTCTTGGTAAAACTTGAATTTGGAATATGGTATTTTCAACTCAATGTGAGGTTGCATTGAGTGGAAGTGCATAGATAATCTATGAAATCATATAACTGATAATTTTGCATTAATGAATGTTGGTACATATGGTTGATGCATTATGTGGATGCATGCTTATATGGAAAATACATTCTTATAATTGAATTCCATGGAAGTATTTCTAAGGGATTGTGGAGTAGTGATAAAAAAGGCATTCCAACACTCCTAAGGAACCGTTGAGCAATGAAAGGACTGGTATGAGTTAGTAAATGTAAAACTAATTTTAATCACCCTAGAAGGCAAGATAAAATTAACTAACAATCAATTCTAAAATAAGAATTTAATTGTGTGTGATGGTGTGACCATGAGTATTGACAAATTTGTTGATTGCATAGATAATGTGATTGCAATGTGTAATGATTATTGTGGAGCTAGTGAATGCATATAGAGTGAATGTATTTCAATACATTTAAGATATTGGCAGTTGGTAGGGAATGAATTATTTATGTGTTATAATTCTAAGATCACTTCATGAATTGTTGCAAATTTTGCAATGAAAGGATTATTAGTATGTATACTCATGGTTTGTTTGGTTGAGTGAAAAGTTCAGATTGCAAGTAGAATTGTCTTGGATATGGAAATGAGTGTAAGTCTATAATGAATATTAGATGATGCCACATGTAAAGGCCAAACATTTTTGGAAGGATCTCACACTTGTGAAATTTGGTTTCTATATGAAACAAATTTGAAAATTTTCTTATTGAAATTATTATGATGAGATCTCGTGGTAATTATATGTGTATAATATAGGTAAGATGATAGATTTGTCTTTTGAGGATAGATGATGGATTCTTAAATCTTACAAACAAAGGGGAGAATTCTACTATAGTGACACTAAAAACCTATGATATTCCTTGATCATCATGTGTTATGTTATGTTATAGGTTGTCGGTGAAAAGCCCCAGTAGTAAGACTTTGTAAGTTTGCACTCTTCCTGAGCAAAAAAAAACCTCAAAAAATGAAGGAACACCCAAGTGAATATGTAGCAGAGAAGGGGATTCCTGAGCCTGGATGGTGAGTGATTGCAAGGAAGAGGCAAATTGAAGTACTCTATTGTGAGAGATTCATGTTATAAACTAGTTGGGATCAAGAAGGCATTGTGTGTGTGTGTGAAACAAGATAGTTAGCTCAGTTTAACCCATGGAAGTCATTTGGATAATATCTATGTTCATACATATTAGTATGGGGATAATTTACATGCTTTATCTTATGTTATGAGCACATATACTTCAATTATGAAACTTGAATTCTTATGAAAAGCATAAGTGCTTCTTATGGCATCCATGATATGCATGTTTTCCTTTCCCACTTGTGATAGGCATATGTTAAATGCTAGAGTCCTTGAGAGTGTGCCAAGGTAGTACAAAGGAATGATTGACATTGTTGTCCAAGATAGCTATAAACTAGACAAAGCAGCCTTGAAGAGAAAGGCATTGCATGTGCAGCTGAAAATCAAGACATGGGAACCTTGCTAAAAAGAAGAGAACATCGAGGATGATCTTATTCCAATAAGGAGGGAAATGTAATACCCCAATCTCAACCCTTTGAACTTGATATTGTTTACTTTGTAATTATGTTTTTATTTATTATATTTTTCCTAACACTATGAAGTAGATTCCATGGTGATTATGAACAATGAAAAAAACATAGTGATTGTAAAATTGATGAAAGGCACCAAGGCTGATTGATGGGGAGGATAACGATGGGGCTATGAGTCCATGGGTCCAATGGGGGTAATGAACTATGCCTTATGATAAAAATTTACCTTATACTAAGCCTCCTACATGTGATTGTCTTATTTTTCATATCCTTAGGTTATGTTAAACTTGAATTGAGACCCTAGCTAAATGAAAGGGGAAATTTAAATATGAGAACTTAGTAATCCTATGCCAAAAGTTCTTATCTCCTTTTTGTAGTAACTACCTCCTACCTTCAAGGAAACAATAATGTTGTGAAGGAAAGACTCCTTCCTCACACTCATTCTCTCATTCATGGATGGAAAATTTTGAATGGGAAGAGAAGAGTTTGGGAAAAAGATGGTCTTGGAGAGAAAATAAGGGTTTGAAGGAAGAAAACTCAACCTAACTCTTGTATGAACCATGGAGAGATGAAAGGAAGGATACTAGGTGAGTTTAGACAGCAGTGAAGAATAGTTAAATTACATTTCAAATCCTTGAATGTTGTTGGGTTGTTAGAATGTACAAAGAACCATAAAATCATGGTTTAATAATCTTCACAATGTTGGGAATGAAATCTAGAAGCATGGAGTGTCTTGGACTCACACTAGCCATGCTGAAGAGCACCAAGAGGAAGGTTATTCCAAAGGGATCAAAAATAAGATAAAGGATGACTTCCTATGTTGTATAGAGCAAGGGATGAATGCCAATATCCATGCTACCTGAGAGGTGGAACAAATAACCAATAATGACTTGCTTGGTTGGTATATTAGAATCCTTTAATAAAAGGAGGGGTTTGGGAACATAGACAAACTTCTCTACCATAGTGAAAACATAGCCTAACACAAGGGTGGAACTATACAGTGGAATAGCCTATGGTTGGAAGGAAATCAGTTCCTCCACAGACAATTTCCTTGGAGCTTCATCTTGGAAATCTAATTGTACTCGATATACTTCTTATTTATGAATTAAATGTTGTAGAATAATGAATGCAATGATTTCATTATTTTCTATGAAGATTCACAGTGAAAATTTTGTAGGTGATAATGAGCAAACAGGTGTTGTGTATATTCAATTCAAATGGCTAAAGATGTTAAGAAATGTTTTGGAATTTCTTTGCATGGCAATTGTTTGACAAAATGATTAAGGGAAAGGTTTCCTTGTCTCAATGTGATTGATAAATGGGTGCTACAAATGAACATAAACTTATTAAAAAAATTATGAATTTTTTTGGAATAGATTCATAGATGTACAAACCTCGCAATACTCATCCCCAATTAGTGGTTCAACATGAAAGAATTGTAGCTTTAAAAAGGGTGAAATCCTTGAGTTTTGAGCATTGTAGTATTGTGCAAAATTCCCTCTAAAAAAATATTTATATCTCTCATTTTACGAAGTGGGTGGTTGTGATTTTTTGTATATAATATCTATACATACATGTTAAAATTCTCCCTCAAAATATCAGATACACATGTTTCCATTTGCGATATTAAATCTACAATAGGGCCCTTTTCCTATAAGTCAACAATGGGTTTTTGATGGATGAAATGGGGTTGGAATCCCATAGAAAGCACGAAGTGTTTGGAAAAATCTCTCTATTGTTTTCCTTTGTTTGAGATTGCGCACAAAGTGTTTGAAAAAACGTCTCTACCATTTGTCTTTGTTTGAGGTTGTCTACAAAGTGTTTCACGTAATGTCTCTATCATTTTTCTTTATTTAAGGTTTCCCACAAAGTGTTTGACAAAATGTCTCTACGACATTGGTTAAATATGAATTGCAACCCATTGAATTATGTTCCCTTTCCTCCAAAATTTGTCATCTATACTATTGGATTAATGTCTTGATGTGTAGATTATTTAATGCAATTTCTTCTCTAGAGATAATAAGAAATTAATTGCTTATTGAGACAATTGGTGCTTATAATCATACTTGAGAAAATCAAAGCCTGATATAACATATTGTTTGAACAAGCCACTATTTGGTATGGTGTATCTCTATTCGAGCTCTACTTTCTATCAATTATTGTTTGAAGTAGAATTGTTTGGCCTAAGAGCAGAAAATCCAACTCTGGGTATTGTTGGAATTCTTATGCTTTGTAAACAAGAACATGTTGACAATGGTGAGTAATGCTCTGATGTATAATAAAAGGTAAGCCAATATAAAAACTTGGCCAAAAATATTATTTGGCTTGTCTATACAGTTGGCTTCATCTTAAAAAAAGCAAATATCAAATAAAAACTAATTTCTAGCCTTCATTGTGCTTACTTGAATGCATCTAAATATTGTTGTTTAGAGAGGTATGTTACAAAAAACTAATAACATTAACTGAAATCATGTCAGCTTTGGGATTTATCCATGGAAATTTCTTCATTGTTTGGGCTCCCAAGTCCATGCTAAGATGGAATTTATTCTACAGGGACTTCATAGGCTTGATGTACTATCTAATATTTTACTTCCTCCTAAAGAGAGCCAATCGAATCAGTAGGATGACCTACAAGGGACTGAGAAGTGCGAGCAAATACAAAAATGATGTTGTAATGCATGTCCAAATCTACCACAATTTTGTCCAATCTCTATTTCTAACCTTCCAAATCCACTTCTAGTTCTTCTTGTTTAACCAATTGATCTTGTAATTGCATGTTGATACAAGAAATTGTCGTATGCATGCCATCCTTCTAACCAACCATATTTCTTAGCACCTTGTGTATTTTCCCTAATGCCACCATTTGCACAAATACCAAGGTGATTAGATTATGTTATGAATGTCTCTGAAATAAGGAGAAGGAACCCAAAAACCAACAAGTTGAACCACAACCACGGGCTCTTCATTATGATAATGCCACTACAAATGAAATCCATGAATAAAGAGGGTTGGCAAACCTCAAAGTGAAGGAAACTTAGATTGTCGTTGCAAGTACCAAGGTCGCGTCTTGAGAAGAATCCCATCTTTCCAACAAACAATTCAACCCTGCAAGTAGGTGAACCAACCCTACAAATGGAAATCCTGTTTTCAACCATAAGCCTCGAAAATTACTTGGATAAGTCCCACCTACACCATGAATTGGCGTCTTATAACCATTAACACTCCCACTACTGATAGAAGAGGTGAAGTGTGGGAATAGTATGAGGGGCGGAGAGCATTTATGGTACCCATCTCAATCCTTTCCATTAGACAAATGTTAATACAAATTAAATTCATGCCATGCATTTGAAACCTATTTATGGTACCCTCCTTAATCATTTCCATTAGACAAATGTCAAAGCAAATTAAATCCATGCACTGCATTTGAAACCTACAATCCACGATTAAGGAATTAGAAATAAAATGAGGTCACCTCAATTTTCTATTAAAACTCCTTTTCCAAATAGACTACAGTGTGTTCGATCCCATCCACTTGTGAGTCATAGTAACAATAAAAAGTGTGTTCTGTCCCATCTACTTATAAGTCATAGTAGCAATTAAAGTAAAAGAGTTCTATTATTTCAAAGTAAAGACTAAGTCCTTTAATCCTCTTAATCATTCTGAATAAACTTAATTTGCATCTTATATTTTCCTTTCTTATTTGATCACCAACAACAAGTCTCTAAATACCATAACGTTCTTGATATCAAAATCTAAAAACAAGAAAAATTTGAAATACAATACGTGCACCTCTATTTGATAATTTGTCACCATTTCTAATCCCATGCAAATGCTATTTCTTGTTTTCCTCTGGAATCTAAGATGACCGCACACTTGCCAACCCTAACATGAAAGAGAATCTTTTACAAATTAACTTAATATTTTTTTAAATTTTATCATCGAATTATATATATATCTTATTAAATTGGAGTATAACTCTAGTGGTAATAGTTGGACGCTGTCATGAGAACCTTAATAGGGAATGTAAGTGTACGTGGCATGTGTGCACATGATTCTTATTATAATAGACATACAAATATAAGTGACACACTTATATCATATGATAATGTTTGTCTGTATTTGTAGTGCATGCATCCATGCCATGGTCATACATTTTTAATTGTATTTCCAACTACTAAATTACAAATACTTTATTTTATATGCAATTAAAGTGTCTCAATCTTTTGGGTGACAAAAAAGTTTTTAAAAAGAAGTGTGACCGTTGGAAAGCTCTTCAACTTGGCTTTCTTGTGCACGTGTTTCACATGCATTTCTTGATTAAATGTTACATTTTATTCTCATTGAAATAACAATAATTTATGTGTTTGGGATTTAACTTTTATTATATATTATTTATAATTAAATTTATATAATATATTACTTATAATTAAATTTATATAGTTTGTTTTTAAAAAATCCTTCTATCTGTTCGTCAAAAGAGAGGCTGGAAGTTTCGAAAGGTTATGTTTGCTATAAAGACTGGAATTTTTGGAAAGGCAGCAACATATTTCCATGACTATTCATTATTGGTAGGTTTTGTCTAACATGGGGTATTATATTTAAATTGTTGCTAAATTTGTCAGAACTTTCATTGGTATACTAATTTGGCAACAATTTTCGCGTGATTCTAAATATGTTGTTTTGACTATCTGAATGGTCGCTATGATTGCAATATTTAACAGAACTATGGAGTGTTGTGCTCAAATATCCTTTCCCTTCCTTTATTCTTTATTCACATATTTAATATTTAGAGAAGTGATACCAAGTAAGAAGATACGTGTAAATATCATTCTTTGGTGGGGATCCACATATAATGACACCATGTTGGGATCTCGACACCTTTTAGGTAGAGCTAACTTTTAGAGGATGTTGTGCTTGACATTTAGTGCTTCAATATGTCAGGCACAATTGGCATAAAAGCAATAAAAAGAACTCTTACCCACTTTCTACACAAAAGTTAGGGGCGATATCTAGAGATTTCATCACACGACTTATTAAATCCAAAATCAAAGATGAAATACTACTAGTAATCCTTAGAATCACCAAATATGCCCATTCCTATGGTAGCTAGACTAACTCTAAGGCATTAAGTCTAGCGAAGTAGATAAAATATTAGTGAAAGAATGCATCAACTATAGGGTAGGAATTTGGAAAAAAATTACCCTCTTTTCTTACAGTTTTGACATTAAATAAAAATGTTTTTATCATTTGTGAGTGATTAGATTGTCGCCTAGTTTGATGTTTGAAGAAAGTGTAATGATGCCACAACCTAGCGAAACACCAATTTGGTGTATGAGAGCCCCTTGTTTGTGGGACAAGGATCACTCCTCCACACAACTATGCGATTGCTAGTGTCTAAAAAGGCGTGCATATCCTGCCCCCCTCGATTTGAACCTATGACCTCCTTGGAGGAAACACATGATCTTAACCATTAGGATGTGCTTAGCTTGCATGTCAAAATTCATGAATGTTGAAGGTTTCAACAAACATCTTGAGTTTGGGAACACACAATATAATTTTAGTTAGTTGTAATCATTTTTATAACCATTTTGTAATTGTACAAGAAGATTGTTTATTTACAAAACAAAAAAAATAAGAATAAGTTAAGGTTGAACTTTGATTATTTGTTGGTTATGTATGACTTGGATTAGTGTGAGTAGGATGTACATGGACTTTAATAAATTTGTGAGAGTTAGTGAAGGCAACTTAAGGTTATGGATACATGTCAGTGTTCTCATTACTATAAGACATGCTTGTATTGTCCTTATTCGCATCCTCGTCCATGAAAAATAGAAAAATGGAAAACATATCAATCTTATGTTACTCTTTCTTTTGTCCATTTGCATCCATTTTTATATCTCTTTTTACACCTATTTTGTGTCTATTTATTCTCTTAATTGCTTCCTGCTTTCTGTCCACTTTTTCATCCTTTGACATCCAATTTTGGGTAAGCTTTGCATCACTGGGCGCATTTTTCATCCTTATTGGATGTATTTTTGTCTCTTCATATGTTTAGCATCTCTTTTGCATATCTTGTTATTCTCCTTATTGTGAGCTAAAGTTATTGGACACCCAAATATGAGTTATTCAAAGATTATGGTCCAAAGAAGTTGTTTATCTCTTTTCCAACTTGACACACTTGGCTCTCAACATTTTAAGTTCCATCCACTTCTCCTTCTCATCTTTTAAAGTTTTTTGGA
Organism: Pseudotsuga menziesii; assembly: GCA_001517045.1. Lineage (NCBI taxonomy): Eukaryota > Viridiplantae > Streptophyta > Pinopsida > Pinales > Pinaceae > Pseudotsuga > Pseudotsuga menziesii. The sequence continues at coordinate 594,274 of LPNX010026284.1, read as the reverse complement.
ATTTGTAATAAATAATTGTGTCAACTTCTTATTAGGGGCTCATTAAATAGAAGATAATAGGGCCATACATACGTTCTTGGAGATTTTGTTGCTTATGTATGTGAGTCGGTTGCTTATGTGTGTGAGTGTGTTACTTGTGTGTGTGAGTGTATCACTTATGTAGATTTCACATAAGTGACACATTCATGCACATAAGTATAATTCCTCATATTTTGATTGTACTACTAAACAACATTAAGACTTATTTTGTATTTCTTTTCTTATTATTTATTGAACTCGGCTCGACAAAGAAAACTATATGTGTGGATTTATGAACCTACCTATATGAGGAAAATATGTTTTAATTTTATTGTTATCTTAATAATGATGATAGTTGTGTGACTTACGTCCAGCATGAAAAACTAAATAGAATGATAGGGTACATGCATACCAGTGTACTTTATGATTAAATAAATAAATGGATGTCATGCACATGATTAATAGATTATGTTGTTTATACTAATTGATGGTTGATCGAATGATAAGTACTTGGAAACAATGAAAGATTATGCATGATCTTATGTTTTGGATGAGACTAACCTATAGGTTAGAGGGGCTGAGTGGTAACCAAATACTTGTGCTACTAAGTTAGCTTGATGTTTAGGATGACAAAAGAGAAAGGGTAAGATATGAGGCATTAATTTGAAGATTAATTGTTGGTTTAATACATTATTGTGATATGTAGGTTTGTGCGGGTTTATGTAGGAAACCAAGATGCCCAAACTAGTCATCTGATGATGCACTGTCTAAGAAAAACAATAGAAATATATTGTGATTATTGATAAGGGGTTTACCCTAGTTCCATGAGGAGGGGTGGAGGTATTAACCACTGCTTATCCTCCAAAACCTTGAGTCATGGGAGGGTCGTGTTAAGCCACACTCCCTAAGTTGTGTGATGATGATTGTTGCTTGCCTACTGGGAAAGTTAGGTTGATTTAGTCGACACTTATAGTTATATGGTATATCTAGGGTTAGGTCAATATAGTTGACGCTCCAATTTATTCTAGCAGAGGAACATATAGGAAGTGGAAGTTGAAAGTAGGTTAGGAAGGAAGGATTATTCATATTAGTAAGAATATTGTTTGAGATTTGAGGTGTCACTTAATTTTGTACTTGGTTCTTTTACCTATAAATCATTGTTTAATTCATTAAGCTAAGTCTACGTATAATGTTTTATTAGTGCCTATGTATTGTGACTTAGTTAGTAAGGTTTCATCATGTTGTGATTACTGGATTATTGTCCACCATGTGTAGCTATGATCATCCATGAACCATGCATTATAGGTGGTTATGATTATCTTTAGTAAACTCACAGTCTATGTGCACATTGGCCACACATACATACACTAGTATTAGTCAATATTTATTAGTGATTAAATTGTTATTATTAATAATGTTTGATGCATGATGAATACAATAAGGGTTCAAATATCTATTAATCAAAATTTCATTTTCATTTGTATTAATTACAATTCATTGCATTTCATTTAATTCTCATTTTTATACATTATCTCTCATTTGCATGTTATTTTTTAACTTGATTCATTTTATGCTACCCGATATAGATTTGACTTGAATGATATTTGACTTGCCAAAGAGTATTTATGATATGTAGGTATTTTATTATTTTATTATATTTGGATTTATGAGATATGACTTGAATTAATGTGAGAGAACGCCTTGTTGAGTGGGTTGTCAATCCATTAAGTGGGTAGGTAAGTTATTATAATATAATATTTTGACCTTCCTATGGCCCTTTTAATTACAATAATACATGCTTGTATTGTCCTTATTCGCATCCTCGTCCATGAAAAATAGAAAAATGGAAAACATATCAATCTTTCGTTACTCTTTCTTTTGTCCTTTTAATGCATCCATTTTTATATCTCTTTTTCCACCTATTTTGTGTCTATTCGTTGTCTTAATTGCTTTCTGCTTTGTGTCCACTTTTTAATCCTTTGACATCTAATTTTGGGTAAGCTTTGCATCACTGGGCACATTTTTCATCCTTATTGGATGTATTTTTGTCTCTTCATATGTTTAGCATCTCTTTTGCATATCTTGTTATTCTCCTTATTGTGAGCTAAAGTTATTGGACACCTAAATATGAGTTATTCAAAGATTATGGTCCAAAGAAGTTGTTTATCTCTTTTCCAACTTGACACACTTGTCTCTCAACATTTTAAGTTCCATCCACTTCACCTTCTCATCTTTTAAAGTTTGTTGGAATTTGTAATAAATAATTGTGTCAACTTCTTATTAGGGGCTCGTTAAATAGAAGATAATAGGGCCATACATACGTTCTTGGATATTATGTTGCTTATGTATGTGAGTCGGTTTCTTATGTGTGTGAGTGTGTTACTTATGTGTGTAATGTATCACTTATGTAGATTTCACATAAGTGACACATTCATGCACATAAGTATAATTCCTCATATTTTGATTGTACTACTAAACAACATTACGACTTATTTTGTATTTCTTTTCTTATTATTTATTGAACTCAGCTCGGCAAGAAAACTATATGTGTGGATTTATGAACCTACCTATATGAGGAAAATATGTTTTAATTTTATTGTTATCTTAATAATGATGATAGTTGTGTGATTTACATCCAACATGCAAAACTAAATAGAATGATAGGGCACATGGATACCAGTGTACATTATGATTAAATAAATAAATGGATGTCATGCACATGATTAATAGATTATGTCGTTTATACTAATTGATGGTTGATTGAATGATAAGTACTTGGAAACAATGAAAGATTATGCATGATCTTATGTTTTGGATGAGACTAACCTATAGGTTAGAGGGGCTGAGTGGTAACCAAATACTTGTGCTACTAAGTTAGCTTGATGTTTAGGATGACAAAAGAGAAAGGGTAAGACTGTGAGGCATTAATTTGTGGATTAATTGTAGGTTTAATACATTATTGTGATATGTAGGTTTGTGCGGGTTTATGCAGGAAACCAAGATGCCCAAACTAGTCATCTGATGATGCAACTCTAAGAAAAACAATAGAAATATATTGTGATTATTGATAGGGGGTTTACCCTATTTCCATGAGGAGGGGTGGAGGTATTAACCACTGCTTATCCTCCAAAACCTTGAGTCATGGGAGGGTCGTGTTAAGCCACACTCCCTAAGTTGTGTGATGATGATTGTTGCTTGCCTACTGGGAAAGTTAGTTTGATTTAGTGTATGCTTATACTTATATGGTATATCTAGGGTTAGGTTAATATAGTTGACGCTCCAATTTATTCTAGCAGAGGAACATATAGGAAGTGGAAGATGAAAGTAGGTTAGGAAGGAAGGATTATTCATATTAGTAAGAATATTGTTTGAGATTTGAGGTGTCACTTAATTTTGTACTTGGTTCTTTTACCTATAAATCATTGTTTAATTCATTAAGCTAAGCCTAAGTATAATGTTTGATTAGTGCCTATGTATTGTGACTTAGTTAGTAAGGTTTCATCATGTTGTGATTACTGGATTATTGTCCACCGTGTGTAGCTATGATCATCCATGAACCATGCATTATAGGTGGTTATGATTATCTTTAGTAAACTCACAATCTATGTGCACATTGGCCACACATACATACACTAGTATTAGTTATAATTTATTAGTGATTAAATTGTTATTATTAATAATGTTTGATGCATGATGAATACAATAAGGGTTCAAATATCTATTAATCAAAATTTCATTTGCATTTGTATTAATTACAATTCATTGCATTTCATTTAATTCTCATTTTTATACATTATCTCTCATTTGCATGTCATTTTTTAACTTGATTCGTTTAATGCTACCCGATATAGATTTGACTTGAATGATATTTGACTTGCCAAAGAGTATTTATGATATGTAGATATTTTATTATTTTATTATATTTGGATTTATGAGATATGACTTGAATTAATGTGAGAGAATGCCTTGTTGAGTGGGTTGTCAATCCATTAAGTGGGTAGGTAAGTTATTATAATATAATATTTTGACCTTCCTATGGCCCTTCTCGAAAAAGGAGGAAGGAGGTAGAAAGAAGGGATTAAAAGGGAATTTTGGGGGATAGTAGAAGGGTTTTTGAGACTTGGAAGAAAAAGGGAGTTGAGGAGGGAAAACATTCTTTGTAAGTGACTTGGAATTGGATCCTTGAGGTTAATTCTTGAACCTTGAAGGGTTATTGAATATTGTTGTTATTATTGGAGTTGTGGGTACAAAGGGATAGGAAACCCACATGCTTCCTAGAAGTTCTAACAACTTAGTTGACAGATAGTTGTTGTTGAAAATATAAATTCGGAAGATGTTCTTCATTGTATTATATGTATTATTATTAATGTATTTTATTGTATTTTTATTGTACCTTCTTTCGAGGATGTTTTCCATCCGATCAGGGATATTATTATTGTAATTGGTCATGTAAAGAGTCGAGGTAAAACCTCCATTGTAATTCAAGGCAATAGTTCCCAAGGAAATAATGTAAAATGTATTTTTGGTCTCCGACAAGGATAAGTCAGCCCAGTCAGGTCCAAAAGTTGGCCATGTTGGACCAAAATCTCATACACATGATTAGTATAAATAGGGAGGCGCCCTCCCTCATTTGGTGACACTGCAAGCTCAAGTAAGTATGCTCCAAGGAAGAGAAAGACAAGTTCAGTGGCGTAGAAGAAGAAGCAGAAGACATCTTATCTTTGGGTTTTCTATCTTCCTCTAACATTGTACTAAGTGACGAATCTATACAAAAGAAGTTGTTGGGTTTTCTCCTGTTTGAGTTTCCCGAGATAAAATTCTGGTGTCTTTCTTTTGTGTTGCACTTGTCTATCTTTCAATGATCCCATTGCATATGGTTATGATGTTATGATGCTAAATGTTTTAAGATGTTGTATAACCATTCAAAATCTAACAATAGCTAGGAGGATTAATCCTAGTTTGGGTAACATTATCTCAAATGAACTAAAGGCTAGAAAATTGAACTACTAGGACTGCTACTATATTGCCAAATCAAATAGTAGAAAACAAACAGTGACTAAGCTAGTGTACTATTCTTTTCTTGGTATATATTTCATTCAAATTACACGTGAAAATTGGTATTAAAAATTAATATATAACTATCTTAGCATGCTAGAGTTATGCTAAAAACATAAATTTAATAGTATTTTTATTTTACATGTGTGAATCAACATTTAAAATACATGTTTGATTAAATCAATTTATTATTAGTATGTAGAATGAATTAAATAACAAACATCATTAGCATTGGTGTTACAATAAGAGACACACTCACACACCTAAGAGGCACATCCACACACATGTATATGACATAGTCACACATGTACGCGTTAGTGTAGGTGTGTGTTGCTAGTACTATGTACATGAGTGAATCTCTTGTGCACATTAGTGCATAACTTATGTTAAGTGTACTACTTATGTGTGTGAGTTCATTTCTTTGTGTGTACAAGTGTGTTGCTTATGTGAATGAGTGATTTTCTGATTGGGTCACTTACATTAGGGATGTCACTTGTGTTGATGAGTGTATCACTTATGCATGTGATTACTAGATCACTTATGTTATATGTTATATGTCTCTTTGTTTTGCATATGTAAGAAAACAAAATAGTTTAGTAGTTTTTTATTTATTAATTGGCGGCATTAGAACACACATTTCAAATGTGTCTCTTCATTTGTATTTATTTCCGAACATTCTCTTGTAAAATCATCAATTCAATAAATAAATAAAATATCGTTTTAGAAAATACATACCAAGTTGGTATTAAAGTTTCTTATTCCTTGGCTTTCTCTTCCTCCAGAAAAACATTTTCACTCTCATATTCTTCTCTGTTATCCATCACTCTCCCTACCACACCACGCATGCTTTATTCCCACGATTCCTTCAGCCTCCGCTGCTCCCTAAACTCTCACGCACACCACTTCACGGCTCCATCCTTCTCCCACCACACGCTGCTCTCACTCCATTCGCCCACATTGCTCTCACCCCAATCGCCACTCCCCATCTCCATATTCTCATCCTCCACCACTCCCCCTACTCCTCTCGACTGTCCTCTCGCCTGCTTACTCCCCACGATTCATCCATTCGCCCACTTCTGACCTTTCACCACTTCTAAGTTCTCACCTCTACGTTATATTCCAATAGTTTTTTTTAAAACAATTATAATATTAAAATAATACTATTGTTTATTTTAATATTAATACTTTTAAAACTATTAGATTTTTTTATGGCATATAATAATATTATTAATAAATTATTATTATTGTAATTAAATATTTAATGGCTATCATATCCTTAATCTAAAATTAGCAACATGAATACAAAAAATACAGAGAAACCCTCCCGAGAATAAGGATGCATCCATAAAGTCAGAAGATGATCCATTTCAAAATATACTTGCAAAACTTGAGCAAAAAGATGAGGACATTCACAACCCAAAGCTCGAAATTCTCTCACTGAGAGACCAAGTTAAAGGAGGCAATAACTCACATACAGGCCCAACCCACAATGTCATTCACAATTTCAAGTTCGATTTACCAAGGTTCGATGGTGAAAATAATCGAGACGATATTCGATGGTCAACAAAATCGAAAAATATTTTGAAATGTACAATATCTATGGCGACAGCGACAAATTGAATGTTGCGGCAATGTACATGGATAAAATCGCTTGTGATTGGTTCTTATGGTGGGACTCGGCAATGAAGAGAGGAAGACTAGTTAGAGACTGGGAAACCTTCAAGAAAAATTTCTTTAAACGATTTCAAGACATGGAAGAAGCCAAAATCTACAATAAGCCCACTCTTTTACAACAAGAAGGAACTATGGTTAAATATCTTAGCAATATATTGGTCCTGACCACGCATATCCAAGATATAAGTGAAGAACGACTCTTGCAAACTGCCATTGGTGGGCTAAGACGGAGTATCCAAAGCAAGATAAAATTATTAGTCGTCAAAGATGTGGAACAAACCCGTCAAAAAGTAAAATTAATTAAAGAAAAGCAAAAATCACAACATTCGTCGGCTTATATACCACTCCACCTAAGAGAAAATGGGAAAAAGGACGACAATCCATGCCATAAGTGTAATTCCCTAATTGGCATCCAGGACATCAGTGCAAAAATAAGAATCTTTTTTGTGTGAAAAAAGTAATACAGGTGACGATAATTATGAAGAATCAAGCGACACACCTTCCTCCAACACAGAGACAAATAGCGATGAGACTAGAAAATAGGAGGCTAATATCACACCAACACTCTTAGTGGTTCCAATGACAAGTATCTCTCAACCCCAAACCCTCAAATTGTTTGGCCATATAAAAAACACTAAGGTGATTATGTTGGTCAATAGTGGGAGTAGACATAACTTCATATACTTTAGGGTAGAAAAATAGCGTATTCATCTACCCTACCTCCAACTTCCAAGTATTGATACCAGGAAACAAGACCACATCGTGCGACGGTAATTGCCATAAAGTAGAACTAGCTATAAAGGAATACAAGCTAAGATCGCCAATGTATGTTATGGCAATTGGAGGGGTCGGCATTGTTTTAGGTGCACAATGGTTGGAAACGTTGGGGATAGTCGAATTAAACTTAAAAGAAAAATTTATAAATTTCTATGAAAATGGGAGGAAATATAAACTTTACAATATTAACTACCCCCCTCCCCAAATTGTCTCATCCAATAAAATTGAAAAGATGATTAAAAATGGAGCTCAAGCCTTCTTCTTACACTACTATCCTATGGAAAGAACATTTGATGAAAGACAAAATATTTATCCATGTGAATTAGAACAAATCTTGGAGGAACATGGTGACATATTCCAAAACCCTTGTCATGGTCTTCCGCCACCACATTCTAGAGATCACATCATCGAATTGATTCCAAGATCAATTCCAATTAGAAAAAAGTCATACAGGCAATCTCATAGGAACAAATCAGAGATCAAACGTTTGGTGCAGGAACTATTAGACGTTGGAATAATCACTCGTAGTAAGAGTCATTTCTCTACACAATTCATACTCAATAGGAAAAAAGATGGATTGTATAGACTTTGCATTGATTATTGAGCATTAAACAAAGTCACCATAAACGATAACTGTTAAAATTTTAAAAGTTGTTATACCAAAAACAAAAGGATCTCTGAAAGAATAAGAAGAACAACAAAACAAAAGAGAACACAAATATTTATTCTAGGAAACCATCATGGGGAAGAAAACCCAACAAAAATTCCTCTATATAGACTTTAACCAAGTACAATGTAAGACCTAAAGAACAAGACTAAACTACTTCCTCTCCTTCAGATGGATTGTCTCTTATCTCTCTAGCATGACTGCTTCATTATTCTGCTTGTCCAAATGAGGCAAGCACCTCTCCTATTTATACTAATCAGCTGAGAGGCCTAATAACCCAATTGGGATGACTTCTCCTTACTTCCAGGGCCGAATTTCCTTGGAAGAATAAAAAATACATTTTAATAATACTTTTGAGGGTACTATTGGCCCGACTTACAACATAGGTTTTATGTCAAGACTTTACATGACCAAATACATCAATGACATCCCTAGTCGGAGGAACAACATATTTGAAAGGGGTAATAACAAAAAAAATACAAAATAGAATATCTTTCACAGTTACATTTATCTAACACTCCCTCTTAACAAGGAATATATTCTATAATACAACAACACATTTGTACAACTGACTAGTGAATCTATATGTCATAGGAAGTTTTCACAATTACATCAATATCATCATCATCCGTGGAACATCATCATCATGGGCATACTATCATATGGTATTGTCTCGAGCATTAGCATCATCTCATACATCATCTCGAGCACCATCTAGATCATCATCTGACATCATCTCAAGCATCATCATCTAACATCATCTCGAGCATCATCATCTATGGCATCATCTCAAGCATCGTCATCTCTAGCATCATCTCAAGCATCATCATCCCTAGCATTATCTCGAGCATTATCATCTTTGGCATCATCTCGAGCATCATCATCATCCTGAGCATAATCACTTTAAGCATCATCATCATCTTTAGCATCATCTCTAATGTCATTTCGAGCCTCATCATCTCTGGTACTGAATGCACGAATTCGTCCGCAAGTGAATGCAGGACCGATCTCCATAAGGGAGTACTATCCTCCGCAAGATCATCCTCAACTGGTAAGAGTTAGGACCACTCTCATTAAGAGAGTGTTCTTGTCCATATAATCATCCTAAGACAGGATATTGTCATTTGCAACTGAATACAGATCTCGTTCGCAACTAAATGCAGGACCACTCAACATATGAGAGTACTATCATCCATAGGACCATCCTCAGTCGGTAAGTGCTAGGACCACTCTCAACAAGAGAGTGTCCACAGGACCATCCTCAAAGAGGATACTGGTGTCTGCAACTTAATGCATATCTTGTCTACAACTAAATGTAGTACCCACTCAACATATGAGAGTACTATCATCCGTAGGACCATCCTGAACCGACAAGAGATAGGAACACTCTCAACAAGAGAGTATTCTTATCCACATGATCACTCTCAAAGAAATTAGTATCATCTGTAGGACCATCCTCAGTCAGTAAGAGCTAGGACCACTCTCAATAAGAGAAAAAAAAATTTCTGCAAGACCATCCTACAAATGTGGGATCACTCTCCAAAAGAGAGTACTATCATCTGCAAGACCATCCTCAGTCGGTAAAGGCTAGGATCACTCTCAAAAAGAGAGTGTTCTTTTCCGCAAGACCATCCTCAAGTAGGATACTATCATCCAAAAATGAATGTCGAAACTCATCAACATATGCAGGCACACTGGCCTTTTCTGTACTGGTGCATCATTGTCATCTCATCCTCAATAATAATCTCAGTATCACTCCCTCTTTCCAGGAAGGTCCTTTCAGACTACACCAATCTTGTCTCGAAAGTGTTCAAACTTTACATGAGACAGAAGCTTAGTCAACACATCAACAACTTGTTCCTCTATAGGAACGTACTGGAGCTTCACATCTCCTCTATGCACCATATCTCGTATGTAATGATACTTTATCTCTATATGCTTTGACTTATCATGAAACACTGGGTTCTCTGTTAACTTGATGCAACCCTGGTTATCACAATAAATCTTTGTTGCATCCATCTTGGTATCAAACAATCCTTCCAATAGTTTTTGAATCCATACTGCTTCACTATAGGCTGAACATGTTGCAGTGTACTCAACCTCAGCGATACTAATGGAAACACTTGTTTTCTTTCTACTAAGCCATGAGATCACATGTGATCCCAAACTGAAACAACATCCTGGACTCTTTCTATCTTCAGCACATCCTTCCCAATCTGAATCAGTATAGCCACACAATCTAAACTCATTGTCGGCTGTATATCTGAGTCCACAATCCAATATGCCTTTCAAGTACCTCATCACATGTTCTGCTGAAACTAAATGAACATGTCTGGGCTCCACCATATACCGATTCAAGGTGTTCACAACAAAACATATATCTAGTCTTGTATTTGTCAAATACATCAGTGAGCCAATTATTTGTCTGTATAATGTGACATCTACTCTTTCTGAAGAATCGTCATTCGGTAGCTTCAGGTTTGTCACCATTAGAGTGTTGATTAGTTTGCAATCTAACATCCCAAATCTCTTCAAAATCTCTACTCTGTATTTTCCTGGTTTAGGAAAATCTCATCAGGAAACTGACATACTTCAAGACCTAGGAAGTAATGCATTGTGCCAAGGTATTTCATCTCAAATTATATTGCAAGTTTATTCTTACAAGTTCACTGATGAGCTTCTCATTCCATGTGAAAAATAGGTCATCTACATAAAATAGTAATATTATGATTCCATAATTTTCAACCTTATAGTAGAGGTTGGAATCAGCCTTACTTTTGGTAAAGCCCAAATTCATTAGAAATCCATCAATTCTTCCATACCATGCTTTGGGTTCTTGTTTTAACCCATATAGAGATTTCTTTAATATGCATACATGTGTTTCCTTGTCGTAGGTTTCAAATCCTCGTGGATGTTCAATATATAATTCTTCTTCTATGACTCCATTTAGGAAAGTTCTTTTTACATCCATTTGATGTAGCTTCCATTTCATCTTGGTTTCCAAGGAGGGGACCGTTCTGATAGAGGTATATCTTACAATTGGTGCAAATTTTTCTTCATAATAAATTCCTTCATTTTCTAAAAATTCTCGTGCGACAAATCTTGCTTTAAAATTTTCAATACGACCATCTATTCTTTATCTTGAAAATCCATTTTGAAGAAATTACTGACTTGTCCTTTGGTCTTGGCCCCACATCCCAAACATCATTCTTTATTATTGACTAGTATTCTTTGTTCATGGCCTACATCCATTCCTTCTTCTTCGAAGCTTCCTCAAAACATGTGGGTTCTTCATCAACAAGATTGCTCATTAGTGCCACATAGTTTGAATAGATTATTTGTCTTTTGATTCCTTCCGGTGCACCATTTCTTTCTGCTTCTTTGATTACATCACGAGCCCAAGTTGGTATTCTTTTTGTTGAGATCATCTTCTGGGGTGTTTCCATGAATCCTTGAGGTTCTTCTAGGTCATGATCTTCTTGTATAGGATCTTCTTCAATATCTCAAATTGTTGTCTGGCTCCTTCTATGGGTCTAGGAGCATCCTCTTCTTCTTCATTATCTTCATCTACAAAGATCTTTCTGGATTTGGTGAAGGTTGCGTCTTCATCAATTGTAACATCTCTAATAATCTCAATTTGGAGGAATCCTGGGATATAGATTCTATAATATTTTGACCGTTCATTGTATCCAACAAATATTCTTCCCTTCTTTCCTGAAGGGTCCAACTTTGGTATTTTCTCCTTTGGAACATGTAGGTATACGGGACAACCAAATATCTTCAGGTGGATCACTTTGGGATTTTCACCGATGAAAATTTCTTCTGGGGTTTTGTTTCCAAGATCACTATGAGATATTCTATTCTGGATATATAATGTAGTTCTTGTTGCTTCTTCCCATAAGTGCATAGGCAGATCTTGATCATGGATCATTACTCTGACTACTTCCATGATGGATCTATTCTTCCTTTCTACTACTCCATTTTGTTGTGGATTATAAGATGTGGAAATCTCCCTCTTAATCCCAACTTCCTTACATAATTCCTTGAATTAATTTGAAGTGAATTCTCCTCCATTATCTAATCTTAAGGTCTTGATCTTCTTTTTAGATAGATTTTCCACAAGATCCTTAAAATCCTTGAATTTTCCAAATACTTCACCTTTTCCTTTTAAGAATTATATCCAATTCTTACGAGAGTAATCATCAATAAATAAGACATAATATACATACCCACTTAAGGAAGTGGTTGACATCGGTCCGCACACATCTGAGTGTACAATGTCCAAGATCCCTTTTGCTTTGTTGTTACTACTTGGGAATGGATTCTTGGTATTATTTCCTTGAGCACATCCTTTACATACTCCTTCATGATCGATCTGGATCTCTGGTAGACATATGACAACCTTACTCACAATTGGAAATGCTTTGTAGTTTACATGAGCAAGTATTCTATGCCATAGTTCACATGGACTGATGGTGTTGGCTGTAAGGGATAAATATTGTCCTTTCAATTTGTAGAGTCATCTTTCTTCGACACCAATTACAATAGCATCATCTATTGTTTTCCCTTTCGACCACATAAAGACTTCACCATCTACAAAGGCAACTCTAAACCCTTTCTTATCTAGAGCTGAGATGGAAATAATATTATTCTTTAAATATGGAACATATAAGACTTCTTTCATCTTCATGAACTTTCCAGTTCTTAATTTGTAAGAGGATTCTCCCATTCCTTTGATGGGGCATCGATAATCATCTCCAAGTTGTACCTTATGTGAATAGTATTTTTGGGTAAGACAAGACAATGAATTTTTTATGTCATGTCATATGTTTGGAAGCACCATTGTCTATGAGCCAAGTGTCACTTCCATGAGTGATTGAACCTATGAGAGCTGAAATGAGGACATACTCTTCACTAGAGTCTTCATTCTCTATGGTCCTTTCCTTGTCTTATTCATTTTCTTTAGGTGCATGGGAAACATATAGCAATGTGTCCCATCTTATGACATGAGTAACATTTAAAGGATGAATAATCCCTTCTAGGTTTCTTATTCTTCTTGAAGTCAAGTGATATTATGGGAGATGAACCTTGACTCTTCCTTTTTATTCTTCCATTCTTGGTGTGTGTAGCTATAGCTTGATCTTCATTATCATTTATCTTCTCTTCTTTGTTTATTATCCTTCCTTCATCTTGTACATATTCTTCCCATAGATTTCTAAACTTGGTTAACTTTATTCTAGCACATATTCTTCTAATGAAGGAATCCCATTCTCTAGGGAGACCATTCAGGGTGGTCATCGCCACTTCTTCTTCTTCAACCATATCACCAATGGCTTCTAACTGTTCTTTGATCCGAGATACTCCTGAGAAATATTATTGTATGGTATTTTTATTTTGTATCTTCACACCCTTGAGTTGGTTTCTCAAGGTCATTCTTATGTTGATGTTCTTACCTTCAAACATATTAGTTATTGCATCAAATATTTCTTTTGGAGTATTTTTTGAAGATACCTGGGAGATCAACTGATCCTTGATGGAATTAGCTATGATCATTTTTACTTTGATCATATCCTTTTTGTGTTTTGAATTTTCCTCTTCTCCCTCTGGTTCCTTGACCTCTTCTTTTATAAAGCCATCTAGGTCATGTTCTTCAAGGATGAGCATGATTTTGTACTTCCATGCTCTAAAGTTCTCTTCTCCCTCAGGATTTTCATCAAGCTTGGTACTGTTTGTTATCTTTAATGAATAAGAAATTCAAATGGAAATATAGGGAATAGAACTTACCACTATGATGACTGCTTTTGGAATCTGCTTCATGGTGACTTAGGGTTTGACTAAAAAACCCTAATTTTCCAACTGGAATCACTTGTAGAGATGATTGGAGGAAAAGATGTGCCTCCCTAAGGAAAGCTAGTTTTCATATTTCTTTTATGAAATCTGAGGATAGAACCATGAAATATTTGATGCCCTAGTTTGTCCAGTAACAGTGGTAGGTCAAAAAGTGAAAATCCTCATAATGGAAAAATGCTTCGACAGAAAGATGCGCCCTCCTAGGGCGAGTTTAATGGACCTTGTTTTCAAGATGATTTGTGAAGGGAGGTATCCAAAATAATAAACCCTATCTTGTCGAATTGCAGGATAAGTTGTTGCACAATGTCTTCTTTCAGATTAGCTCTGATACCATGTTAATATTTTAAAAGTTGTTATACCAAAAATAAAAGGATCTCTGAAAGAATAATAAGCATAAGAGAACAAAAGAGAACATAAATATTTATCCTGGGAAACCCTCATGGGGAAGAAAACCTATCAAAACTTCCTCTATATAGACTTCAACAAAGTACAATGTAAGAACAAGACCAAAGAACAAGACTAAACAGCTTCCTCTCTTCTAGATGGGATGTCTCTTATCTCTATAGTGCAATGACTTGAGTGTTCTACTTTTCCAAATGAGGGAGGCACCTCTCTTGTTTATACTAATTAGTTGAGAGGCCTAATAACCCAACTTGGTCGAATTCTCCTTTCTGCCAGGTTTGACTTTCCTTGAAAGACTCAAAAATACATTTTAATAATAATTTTGTGGATACTAATGACTCAACTTACAACAGAGGTTTTACCTCAAGACTTTACATGACCAAATACATCATTGACATCCCTAGTCGGAGGAAAAATATCTCCGGAATGGGTAATAACAGTAATAATACAAAATAGAATATCTTCAGCATTTAAATTTCTTTAACAATAAATTCCCCATTCCCAACAAACTGCTTGATGAGCTACATGGTGCAAAATATTTTTCTAAACTAGACTTAAAGTCAGGATATTACCAAATCCATATTCAAGAAGAATGTGTCCCCAAAACAACTTTCTGCACCCACGAAGGTTTATATGAATTTAGAGTGATGTCGTTTGGATTATGCAACACTCCAACAACATTTCAAGCAGTAATGAATGACTTGTTTCTCCCTGACCTAAGGAAGTTCGTTCTAATGTTTTTTAATTATATCCTTATTTCTAGTAAAAATTGGAGCTCACACCTCAAGCTTGTCGAAACAATATTGAAGCTTCTAGAAGAAAACAAATTTTATTATAACAAATCAAAATGTAGTTTCAAGAAAAAATAAATAGAATTTTTGGGGCACATTGTTTCAGTCGACGGCATTAAGGTCGATCCCAAAAAAATTATGGCGATCACAAAGTGGTTATCCCCCAATTCAATTACATCATTAGGAGGATCTCTGGGTCTAACGGGTTATTATCAAATATTTTTTCGCAACTACGCCCAATTTGTAGCACCCCTAACATCACTATTAAAAAGGGATGCTTTCAGATGGGATAAGGATGCAGAAACTTGTTTTGAACAATTGAAACCCTAATGACATCCACACCAGTGTTAGCAACTCTTGATTTTATGAAGACATTCATCCTTGAGTGTGATGCTTTAGGGGTAGGCTTAGGAGTAGTTCTCATGAAAGATAAAGATTCCATTGTTTTTGAAAGTTGAAAGTTAAAACCAAGGGAGAAAACAAAATCGACATAGAACAAGGAAATGTTGGCAATAATGCCTTTCCCTTGTTAAATGGAAGCAAATATTTGTTCGGGGAAAATATTCTTGTTAAAATTACGCAACCATATTTACATCCTATGTATTCTCTCAAAAGGAAGGAAACAATTATGAAGAGACATTTTCTCCTGTAGCAAGGTACACTTCTATCAGAACCATCATGGCACTAGCATCCAAGACAAAATGGAAGTTACACCAGATGGATGAGAAAACAACCTTCCGAAATGGTGTTATTGAAGAAGAAGTGTATATAGAACAACCACAAGGTTTTGAAGTTGAAGATAGAAGAACACATGTCTGTAAATTGAATAAGGCTCTATACAGATTGAAACAAGCTCCAAGAGCTTGGTATGGGAGAATTGATAGTTTTCTGACGAGCTTGGGATTTACCAAAAGTAAGTATGATCCTAACCTTTACTTCAAGGTTATGGATGATGAACCTGCCATATTATTGTTGTATGTGGATGACTTATTTCTGAAAGGTAATGAGAATCAAATATCAGAGTGTAAGAAGAATCTCACTGTAGAATTCAAGATGAAATACCTCAACTTGTTGCATTATTTTCAAGGTCTTGAAGTATGACAGAGCCCAGACGAAGTCTTCCTTAACCCAGGTTGTATGTAGTGGAAATGTTGAAAAGGTTTGACATGTTGGAATGTAAATCCGCGTCCACACCCATGGATACACACTTGAATTTGTTGTTTGATGCTTTGTCATATTTAGTATATGCGACACTATACAAAGAGATCATTGATTCATTGATGTATCTGATGAAAACTCGGCCATGCATATGCCTTACTATGAAAACTTTGAGTCAATATCTAGTTGAACCCAGACATGTTCACTTGGTAGCTACAAAGCATACGATGAGGTACCTAAAAGGTACGATAGACTATGGTCTTAGTTATACAAGAGATCATGACTTCAGACTGTATGGTTATACATATTCAGATTAGAAAGGAAGTGTCTCAGATAGAAAGAGCACTTTAGGAGGATGTTTTAGTCTAGGGCCAACCATGATTTCATGGATAAGCAGGAAGCAGTCTAGTGTTTCTCTCATCACTGTAGAAGAGGGATATATTGCAGCTTGTTCCTCTAGTTATGGAGCCATATGGATTCAGAATTTGTTATCAGATCCATTCGATCTAGATATGGATGCTACCACGATTCTATGTGATAACCAAAGCTGCATGAATATGGGAGATAACCCTGTGTTCCATGATAAGACGAAGCACATAGAAATCCGATACTTCTACATTCATGACATGGTGCAGAAGGGAGCTATAAAGCTCTAATATGTGAGCACATATGAGTGGGTTGCAGATGTGTGGACTAAGCCTCTGTCTTGTGTGAAGTTTGAACACTTTTGAGACAAGCTTGGTGTTGTCTGAAAGGACTTCCCTCGAAAGGGAGAGTAGTAATGATAATATGGAATCCCGATCACAGCAGGTAGATCAATTGGAATTGATCATCCTTAGACTTGATCCCTTAATTTTGAAAGGAAGGATTGTCTTAAATGTTTATCTTGTTGGAATTGATCCTGTAATTCCGAAAGGAAGGATCGTCCAAGATGTAGATGTGGTACTAACCATCCTTATACTTTATCTCGTAATTTTGAAAGGAAGGATCATCTTAAATGGTGATGTGGAAGGACTAACCATACTTAGACTTGATCTCGTAATTCCAAAAGGAAGGAGTGTCTTAAATTTTGATATGGAAGGACTAATCATCCTTAGAATTGATCCCATAATTATGAAAGGAATGATCATCTTAAATACTGATGAGTAATGGACTTAATCCCGTAATTTTGAAAGGAAGGATCGTCCAAAATGTTAGTAATGGACTTGATCCCATAAATCCAAAAGGAATGATTGTCTAGAATGTTACTAGTGGACTTGATCCCATAATTCTGAAAGGAAGGATCGTCTCAAATGTTAGTAGTTGACTTGATCCCATAATTCCGAAAGGAAGGATTGTCCAGAATGTTAGTAGTGGACTTGATCCTGTAATTCTGAAAGGGAGGATCATCCAGAATGTTAGTAGTGGAATTGATCCCGTAATTACGAAAGGAAAGATCGTCCAAAATGTTAGTAGTGGACTTGATCTCATGATTCTGAAAGGAATGATCATCTAAAATGTTATTAAGTGAACTTGATCCCATAATTCTGAAAGGGTAGATCATCCAGAATGTCAATGGTGGACTTGATCTCATAATTTCGAAAGGAAGGATCATCCTGTGTATGTATGTGTTAGTTGTGATTAGTATTGGTAACTCCACAAAGACTTGATCTTGTAATTCTCAAAGGAAGGATTGTCTGAGTACCATAGATGTGTTTTCCATGATCCCATGATCCCAAAGGGAAGGATCATGTTGGTTGTTGTTATACCTTCCATATATGATGTTGCTTTAGCTTTGAGTTGTTGATGATGATGCCACATGTTATTTTTGTTATTCCATCTTTATGTTGATGAGCTAGCCTTGTGTTGTCTTTGTTGTTGTTAGATGATGCCACATGTTATTTTTGTTATTCCATCTTTATGTTGATGAGCTAGCCTTGTGTTGTCTTTGTTGTTGTTATTCCATCTTTATGCTGATGAGCCAGCCTTGTGTTGTCTTTGTTGTTTTTATTCTAGATTTATGCCGATGAGCCAGCCTCGTGCTATCAATGCTAGTGATGTATCAATTTTATGCAGATGATGATGTTCCATACTACAGATACTGATGTCCCAGTCCCATGTTGTAGATGATGATTTAGTTCCATGCTGCATATGATGATGTTCCAGTAGTTGATGATGATGCTCCAACTCCATGATGCAAATGATGCTCCAGTTCCATGCTGCAGATGATGGTGCTCCAGCTCCATGCTACTATTGATGTTCTAGTTCCATCCTACAGATGATGATTCCCCAATTCCATGTTGCAGGTGATGATACTTCAGCTATGTACTGAAGATGTTGATGATGATACTTCAGCTCTATACTGAAGATGTTGATACTCTAGCTCCATGTTCAAGATGATGATGTTGTTTAAAAATTTCAATGATCTATAGATTTACCAAACGATGTTCCAAAATATGATGTTGAGCATGTCTCCTCTCTCCTTCCGATGATGTTGTGTCGAGCCACACCAGTTGTTGTTTCTATTAGTAGAATACCCTTCTTGTTAAAGGGGAGTGTTGGAATAATGTATTTTCGAAGAATATTCTACTTGTACTTCACATTATTATTATTCTTCCTTCTGGAGATGTTATTGATGTAAAAGGTCATGTAAATGTCATGAGGTAAGCCCTTAGTTGTAATTCAGGTCAATAGCAACCATACAAGATGATATATAATTATTATTGTGAAGTTTAGCTAGGTAGGTTGTCCCTTCTAGCCAGGTATGTCATCCTAGTTAGGGTAAAAGTCAGTTGGGTGTTTAGTAGAAATAGGGAGGTGTCATCCTTCATTTGTACACTCTCACTCACACTTGGATTGCGCAAGAGAGAGAGAGAAGGAGAGATGGAGAAGGAGGAGGACCAATGTCTTTAGTTTTTTATCTCTTATGCTTGGCATTTGGTCTCTATATCTATGAGACCTTGTTCTTTGGTCATTGCATACTGGTAATCTATATTGAGGAAGTTTTGCTGTGTTTTTTCCTTTAGGGTTTCCCAGGGTAAAATGTTGTGTACCTTGTGATTGTGTTTCTTTCAATGATCCTCTTTATGTTGTTATTATGAAAATGTATTAAATGCTAATCAAGTTAGGACTTAAGTTATGACAACATAGAAAACTTAACAATATTTAGCTTGTTGGTTGACCCTTTGTTCATAAAAGCTTCTAGCTCTCTCCATATCCCGAGTGGCTTGCGACATGTGAGTTCTCCTTGGGTCATTTGTGGTTCTGCGCTCAGTGACCTTTGTGTGCACCATTGGAGGAGGCTTTTCATTGCGGCAGAGAAGGATGAGCAGAGCTACCAAAGACTTAGCAGAAACAGAATTACAACAATGCCACCAATGCATGTAACAACCAAGGGGAGGTCTTGTATATATTTCCTTCATGGGAAAGTTTCCTCTTATGCCTTCACCCTTCTCATCATAAAACTCATCTGCACGGATGGCCATGACAATTTCTTTGATGAGATCCTCAGGAAGACGTACTCTAAGCCAAGTGATGAATTGTAAGAAGTACCAACTGAAATCGATGGCAACCATCTATGTGAGTCTATGAGCGTTGAGGATGAAAATCACTTTCTCTTAGAGTGCCTTACTTACACCCACATTAGATCTAAGTTTCATAGTATTTGCTACAATACAAACCTTTATAACCTCCTAACTTGTCAAAACTATAGTGAGCCTGGAAAGCTTCTTGGCAATCTTTTTGAGCATAGGAACAAGATTTTAAATTAAGCCAAGTATTATCCTTCTTAAGGTCTGATAGACCAAAGTTGGCCTCAGTGGACGTTATTCATCATCATACATTCGAGGTTATAATTGATAAGGTGGTCAAGATGGCCACCTGTCCCTCCCCAAGCATGCATGTTAACATGCCTCAACAAGCTCTCTCTACATGGTGTCTTCACGGTAGCACCTATTGTGGGGGTCATCATAATAAAATTACTAATTAACTTACCATTCGCTAATTGTAGTAGCAGTTGAAATGGTAAGTCACTAGATGAATAACTAATAAGTTATAAGGTTGAATCATAGTACATTAATACAACAAAATGGGAGACACTACCTTGAAATGAGATACAAAAAGATATGCAAAAATGACACATGATTGGCACAACTGCAACACATAATGGACACAAACAAATTAAACTACTGGAATTTTTCTCTATTTTTTCTTAGTTATCTTTGTATCAAACACAATATGCTTAAATATTATATATTGATCATAAATAAACACTTCAAAAAAAGTACAACATCACTATTGATTTGCTAGTATTTTAACATATGTTACGACAAAGTGCCCGATGGCAGTTTACAAATGATAAAACATCCTTCAGGATTAGTCAAATTGCATGTTCCTTATAGAAACCTACACCTTAAGGCATACGCAATGTCTTTTATATTGTAGTTTGCAAGAAGATGATTATGAGCATTACAATGTTGTATAGATATATTTGTTAGTGTCAGACAAGTAAGGAAAGTCACCAATCATATATTTTATGATCTTTACAACATATATATTCTTAAATAATTTTTATTAAGTGAAAGAACATTTTTTTCCAAGGAACAACCTCATGGAAAACTCTCTAGAGTACTTCCACATATTTCATAGATAACAAACGGGGTGAATTGTCGACTCTGATCACAGAGCCTAACCCTGATGGGATCAAAAGAGTTGAGCACGTTACCTCCCCAACTTTGAGGAGAGAGATTTCACAAATAACTCATGACCACTTAAACTAACCCTCAAAACTCAAGTGAAAAAACTTATGTACATTGTAAAATACTTAGAAAGAAAAAGACTTCTACTTTGTGCTGTTCATGGAATTATCCTTATTTGACATCCTCTTTTCCCTATTTTTAATTCCTTATTGCCCTTTATTGTTTGCCCATAACCTTCCATTAGCCCATTTTAATGCTTATATCTTAGTTTTAGGCTTAACATATTTTCCATTGCATTTCTTTAGTATTTCATGTGAATTATGATTAAATATTGGAAAAATAACATATTTTGCATTTATCTTTGAAACATTGATGAGTTGATGAATTTACATAACCAATTCCAGGCTAGTTGATGTTACTTAGTTGCTAATACAATGTTTTTAGGGAAGATCCACAGAATGGGTACTTGATATTTTTCACATGAGGCATTATTAAGTCAGTATCAACCTATCCTAAAAATGTCTCAAAAACCCAGATCGTACTTTTTGAGAAATTGGAGTTTCACTGTTGTTGAAACAGTTCCGTACAGATTTGTTCATCCACGAAAATTCATCTTCAACCATCAATATTTTTCATAGATTTGGATGGTTACTAATCATTTTGGATATAGAGAGAATCTTGGAACCGTGGATGAGATTAGTTTAATTGATTTTGAGAAGATCTTGAAAAATGTTTCACTTGATATTGAGATCCAAATTATTAGTAATTTGGTGAGGATATTTTGGATCTTCATGATGATATTTTGAATCTTCATTTATTGTTTGTTATGCAAAACTCATGTATAAATAAGAGCTCCTTCTCCATTCCAAGGAGAGGACTCTTAGAGCAACAAGTCCAATTTGTGATGGAATACCAATTATATTTACTATGATATGTATGTATTGCCAAATACTATGATCTTTTGTAAAGTTTCTGCTATGATCTGTTTGTATTGTCAAATACCATGATCTCATGTAAAAAGTTTCTGCTTTGAGACTTCTTGGATAAATTTTGTGAGAATGGACAAGTTTTGATCCATCTGAACAAGGTAAATAAAATTTACTATTTTTTTCTATGGAAAAAAAAACAAGTCCAATTTGTGATGGAATGCCAATTATATTTACTTTTATCTTTTTTTGTAATATAGATTGTAATTTTTTAATTTCTTTCTCTTTTGTTGATATAGATTGTAGTTCTTTCACTTTCATAATTTGTAATTAGACTAACTTATTCTTATTGTTAGCATAGAATGTATTTTCTTTTGATTATTATTTTTGTACATGTAATTTTAATTTAAGTTTTTTTTAATTTATGCAAGAGTGTGAGATTCATAGATTAAAATGGTTGCAACCATAGTGTGCAAGTGTGAGTGTCATTTTTCAATTATGCAAAAGTGGGTGTGAATTTATTTTTCTGTACAATGTGAATTAGTTTTAGTATTTACTTTTTGCCATTTAATTTTATGTTGTGTGATTTGCTTTGCCGCAACTCATATTAATTTGTAGCCTACATAAACTTTGCATAATAACCTTGAAATAAATAAAGGTTAACCTAAATTACTTATTTATATAATAAATTGATTATTTTAATAAACAATTAATCCAAACAACACTTTGTATATAAATATAATTTCTTTATAAAAAAATCAAATTATATTCCCACCATTAAAAATATTCCCTACCAGCTTCCTTATTATCTTATTTACTGATAATTGAGCGGCCGGGCCCGTCACTCAATTTCTTATATTCAGGTCATGTAGTTGCTAACTATCTTCCTTTAGTGATAAACGGGAAAGTTCTCTTTTTAATTATTTCAATTTGGTATAATGACAAAGCGCTTTTCTAGCTAGCGCATTATTATAGAAATGTGTTTTTTTTTCACATTTAAAATATTATTTTATCATTTTTTCTCACTTTTTGTGTATCCTAAAGGCATATATAAATACCTAGCTACACAACTCACTTTATATTTATATCATAATATGGGTTGCATGTAGTCTTGGTTGGAAATTGGAACGAGGTTTAAACACAGTTTTTAAACATTTTATATATTTAATTATAATATTATATTTTATATGAAAATACTTTATTGTTTATATCATTAAATATAAAACTAAATTTATATCATAATATGGGTTGCATGTAGTTTTTAAATATTTTATATATTTAATTATAATATTATTTTTTATATGAAAACACTTAATTGTTTATATCATAAAATATAAAACTAAATCCATATCATAATATGGGTTGCATGTAGTCTTGGTTGGAAATTGGAATGAGCTTTAAATACAATGCTAATTTTAAGTTTTGTACTTTTTTATTATTGGTAAGTTTTTTTTTTCATATGGAAATATGCATCGGAAACCCAACAATACTTTCCCACATTAGTGGATGGTAGAGGTGGTAAACTGCCGGCCATCCTCACAGAAGGCCTAACCTCAAAGAACTCAAGGCTCGAACCCGTGACCTCCCCTTGAACCGAAAGAGTGTGCGCAGGTCTTACCAATTAAGCTAACCCTTGTGGCTGGTTATTGGTAAGTTTATTTTAAGATTTTGTACTCTCTCTTTTTTTGTCATTTGTAAGATAGATTATTTTGCAAATTGATTTTAAGTTATTAGTTAAGTTTTTTTTTCTAAAATTTACTCATAAATTGTACAATTTAATTTATACAATTTTAATATTGTATATTGTAGTCTAAATATTTGATTTTTTTGGTAGGATTTTGAAAAAAATTAGTAAAAAGTTTTAAAAAATTTGGTTAAACTTTGAAATTTTAGGTATTTCAAAAATATTTATCGATATTGAATCCATTTTTACCATCAAAATTGCCACCAAAACACAATTAAATTCAAAATTTATAAAATAAAAAACAATTAAATTTTAAATATTTAAACCAAATATTTAAATATTTAAATGTCTCCATAATTTATATCTACAATTTTAACTTTTCAGCCAAATTTCTGGCTTAAAAATAGCCAGAAAAAACTCCCATTACCACATCATGGGTAAATTACCAATTTATTATTTCCTAATTTAGTAAACTCATTAATTGCATCATATGTCCAATCATTATATAACAAATAGTTTGTTATTGTGCATTTAAAGTGTAACACGATCTCAAGCCTGATTACAAACTGCTTTTAAGAGAAAGCATGACCGTTGGAAAGCGACCCCACTTGGCATTATTGCGCACGTGTTTCACGTTCATTCCCGTTATATTTTCTCATTTAAATAATAAAAAATATTTTAAACTTTGTATTATTCATAAATTTGTAATCATTAAATTTATATAATTGTTTTTATTAAAAAAATCCTTCTATCCACTTTTTATCACCGAATCAAAAGGTATTCATTAAAAAAAAAATCGAGAGTGCAAGATTTTGTCTCAATGCGAAACACGTCACAGGGTTCCCAAGGTGTTACGACCGCTAAATATTTCCGAACTTTAATGTGAGGAATAATTTGTCAACAAGTTTCGTGTGCACTCTACCTATGTCATTTTAACTAGGATTACGATATTTGGCGAAACTAAAGAGTGCCTACCTTTCTTCACATATTTAATATTGATTCCCCACTAAGAATATATGTGTATATATCACATATGAGTAGATATTTGTATACATCAGTCCCCACGGTATCCACATATAATAAGATAAAGATGAAAGAATATAGAGATATGTGTATATATCACTCCCCATGGGATCCACATATAATAAGATCAAGATGAAAGAATCTAAAGTGGGGGTCTAAATTTCAAAGTCTTGTACCACGTGGCATAACATAATTGGAAGATGCATAAAAAAAAATTGTAACTAAGCTTTTTCAACCGACATGTTTGGTTTGCCACCAACCAACCAACCCTTACCCACGTTTCACGGATTAATCAAACCAGTTGCAAAGGAGAAGTATGTATGTGGGGAATCAATAAAATAAAATAAAATGAAATGAGTCAACTTTGAATGACAAACCTATAGTTGACTTGTTCCAACTTGTTGAGGTTATTGAAATATGTGATTTTTTAAGTAAAAATGGAAAGAACAAACAAGTTGTTGTAACATGAGACACCACAGCCGCCTCATAAGAAACTAAGTCGTCCATAACACTTTGGGGACAAATACACCAAATCACCTATTTAAAAAAATTAAAAAAAACCATCTATCACGGTTGACCACCTCTTCTATGACCATGATAAGCATGGGGAGGTAATCACAAGTGGGGGGAGGGAATCACAAGTTGTGCTATAGGATGCATAAAACATTAAATAATTATGTTAGGATGCACAAAACATTAAATAATTATGTTTAGAGAAAGAAGGGGCTTATTATAATCATTCAAAGTAGGGTTCCAAATAATCAAGTGGTGGCTTATTGACTAGCGTCTCCCATCTAGCATAAGCATGTTTAAAATACTTCCCAACTAAAATAATAAAGGTTAAAGCCAAAACTTTTTTTCATGTGAAATGTCTTAATACTTAGAATGTACACAAAGGGTTGGAAGAATGTATGTAGTTCTTAGAATAGGGAGGAAGGCATTTTTGTGTAAATAATATTCAATTAAGTAAATAATATTCAATTAAGTAAATAAAAGTTGATGTATTGATAATATGATGAATTATTAATAGTGTAGATTTATTTTAACTTTGGATTTATTAATTATCAAGAGGGATAAAAAAATTTGAGGTGTATTTTTTTAATCATTTAAGATGTTCTAGGCTCATTGTTGTCTTACTCAATTTTTTGATGATGATGATAGTTAACGTCCACTTAAACCATTTTTGGTCTATCAAATCTTAAGAATGAGAAGCAAGGAACTACTTGGTTTGCTTTAGAGTTTATTTCTGTGCTAAAAAAGCTTGGAGATGGGAGTTCCTAAATTAGTATAATTTTGATGAGATAGAAGGTTGGGCAGGTTCATATTATAGCAAAAAATTTGAAACTGAGATCTTATGTGGGTGTATGTCATAATTCTAAAGCCTTGATGGAAACATGAATTCCATAAACATGCAAAGAATCTAAGCACACAATTAACCTCCCTGGGAATTGCAGAGAATTAGCAAAAGGAGAGAAGAAGATGAATTAATGAACACACATTAACGAATGATCAATAAATGATAATTGATATTATTACAATATTATATATCCTTATAAAGAAGATTTTAGTTGATGGAAGACAACCCATTGCTAGCTCATAAATCAGACTTACCAAATATGATAAACCCCCATAGGTGGCTAAAGCACTTCTCAAATCTGTCAAGGACCTCACGAATTGGTAAAAGCATGAGTGAGTTGTCAAGAGTGATAGAAAAACATGCTAATCCTGGAAAATTGAGAGAAATTCATGAAGGATGGGTTGGCAACAAAGGGACCCAGTTTCCTAGTTAACTAGCTTTACCTTATCCATGGAAAAGCTAGATAAAGCAGAATCTACAATAAAGCGCAGTTACCAATTCTAGATGTCCATAAAGCAGTCAAGATCAACCCAGAATCAGAAATAAAGCATGCATGGGGTTTAGATGGCATGTGTTGACTTTAAGGTGCAAGTGGATGCCAAGTAATTAAGCTAGTGGGTAGATAATTAATCAAATAATGATTAATTATTTTATCTTAAGTATTCAGTGGGTTTAATATATTCCAATAGTGTACGTGAGACAATCTAAGAGGAAGTGATTTTCATCCTCAACACTCATAGTCTCACAAAGATGACAGATCCTTTCATCCCACAGAGTTTTATGAAAGGTCCAACACCCTATTTCACTATGCATCTCATGAGAGTTTGTTCTTATCTTAGCTATATGGATATTTTTCTTTATGCTAGTTCAAACTTAAGAGATAATTTTAATATTCAATCTTAGGGTTAATCATACATGTAATATATTAATTTTGTTTTATCCTCTAAATTTTCATCACATCACAACTTCTCTTTGAACTTCGAACTAATAACATTTTTAATATCATTTATATTTTGCAAAGTGACATTTTCGTCAATCCCCCACATTTTTAACCAATACATGGCATCTTGATGGCAACCTTGCTTGAGCTTTAGGGGGCTTTGATTGGAATTTAAAGCAATTTTTGGAAGTATTTGTTTTTTCAAGTTATTGCACCGAGAGAAGCGAGGTGCTCTAAGCCCAACATGGGGGAGATTATGTCATGTTAGTCACGTTATGCTAGCCAACATAAAAAAAAAACATTATGTTAACCGACATAAATAAATAAATAAAAATTATATTGTGGATTCAACCTTCTTCGAAGATTCTAGCCTTTTTATTTTATTTCATTTTTAATTACTTTTTAAATAATTTAAATTAACTAACTTTGTTTATAATTCACCATATTAATGATATATTTGATTATGGATTATTGATTAGAATAAAGGAGTGTCATGCAAATAACATTGATGAGATCAATGTGTGTTTAACCTAACAATACACCAACCTCTCTACTAAAACATAAAAAAGAATATAGAGAAAAACATGTTGCCTAATTTATCAAATAACAAAAACCCAATAATAAAACTAAATGAAAAGTAATTAAAATATCCATGTTAAAACATAAAAAGAATATAGAGAAAAACATGTCGCCTAATTTATCAAATAAAAAAAACGCAATAATAAAACTAAATGAAAAGTAATTAAAAGATCCATGTTAAACCTGGATTTACCAAACACTAAAGGGATCAAAATGTTTGAGGTGTAATTTTTTATGAACATTTAAAAGTTTAAGATAAAAATAACTTACACCTAAAGAAATTGGATCCCTCTCGGTGCTTTCTAGATCCAGGTTTAAGATGGGTCTATGCTAGTTTACTTTTTCTTGTACATTAGATGCCTAATCATATCTATGCTCTCAATGGGGGGAAAACCCATTTCAATGAGGAGAATAGGATATGGTGTATTCCTTTTAATTTTAAGATTGTAAGTTATAAAATGCTTATGGATTTTCTCAATCCTTCTCCAAGATTCTCATGAGAGGTTGCAACCCAGAATTTCACACCCATATAGGAGAATGTGAGTGACAAGAGTTTCAATAAGGAATTTATTTTTATCTCACATCACAAGGTTTGTCGACTTACAAATGTTTTCAAGACCAAAATAAGTTTTCCACCCTCCATTTATCATTTTCTCAATGTTGTAGTTATAGTTAAGCTTGTGATGGATATCAATACTAAGATATTTGTAGGAATCGCTTCCTCCAAGTTGTTATTATCATACAAAAAATGAACGTAATTGACCTTATTAGATTTTATCAATATAAGTTTGGTTTTGTAGGTATTAATGGTCATGCCCATGCTAGAGCAGAAACCCTTGAGAATTCCTAGTTGTTGATCAAGATTAGAGAGACATCTTGCCAGAAAAACAATATTATCAACATAAAGAAGGAGGATGATGACAATTCCTACAAACGTCATGCCAGTGCATCATGTACAACTTATGCATATATGGATATTCAATTATATGATTTTGATTATTATTAAGATATTTACATTTGCCTTGTAACTTTATTTCTACTTAGATATCTATCTACTGCATTTTTTAATGTGTAAATTATTTATCTTTTGTTCTCTTTAGACAGTAATTTTTACATTAGGTGTACATATCAAATTTCTTCTCTCTTTCAATTTTTTCCAAGGAACAACCTTGCAGAAAACCTTCTGAGTACTTCGCCGTGATTCATGGATGGTAAACGAGGTAAATAATCAACCTTTATTATAGAACCTAACCTTGATGGGATCATGTGGAGAACCTCCTACAATGAACAATCAAAATGCACGATATAACAGAAATATTGGAGCACAAAAGAGATTTTATTAATCGCAGGCCACTTCGAGGGGGCAACCTCCTTTGAGCAAGCTCAATACAAAATAACTCTTCAATGATTTCATTAGCCTCAACTTATATACTAAGTCTAATCTAAACAACTATCACTCCACATGAATGTGGGATAATGCAACCTATTAACTAGACGACTTAACAACTATTACTTACTCCCCATGAATGTGGGATAATACATCATGCTAATGGGACGACTTACAAAGAATATGTGTCCGACAAAATATATCGACAAAATAAAGAGGGGGGTAGACACAGGTTCTTAACATCCCCTCCCTCTTAGAAAAAGCTTTGTCCTCGAAGCTTTAGATGTGGAAACTGCTGTTGAATCTGAAGGAGTGGTTCCCATGTAGCATCCTCTAGTTGCATGTCGTGCCACTTAATTAAGACCTCTGTGATGGCCCAAGAGCAAAGCTGACAAGTGCGCTTATTGAGGATGGCCTCTGGTTCCAAAATTATGGAGCCTTCTGTATCCAGCTCTGGTAAAACAGTTTGTGCTCTAATTTTTGTGCAAATCACTTTCTTGAGACAAGAGACATGAAAGACTAGGTGAATGCGAGAAGAAGGAGGAAGTTCCAATTTATAAGCAACAGACCCAATCTTCTGAAGAACTTTATATGGCCCATAGAAATTTGGAGCCAGCTTCTGATGCCCTTTGAGTTTCAGGGAGGATTGCTTGTGATGCTGCAAACGAAGAAAAAGTATATCATCGACTTGAAAGGTGCACTCAGAATGGTGTTGATCGGCTTGCTACTTCAGGCGATTTCTTTCCATGTGAAGATTCTCTTGCAGAATGTGAAGAATCTGATCACGGTTGCGTAGAACCATGTCAACTGCCTGAACTGGTGAACAATGGGGGGTGTATGGAAGGAGCACTGGGGGTGGCTGCCCATAAACAACTTCATATAGAGTCATTTTAGATGCAGTATGGTATGAAGTATTATACTACCATTCAGCGAGAGGGAGCCACTTTTCCCATTGATGTTGTTGTTTAGAGGTGAAGCAACGAAGATAAGTTTCCAAGCATTTGTTGGTGACTTCAGTTTGACCATCTGTTTGTGGGTGATATCCTGAACTCATTTTCAGTTTGGTTCCAGTGAGGCGAAAGAGTTCGGTCCAAAAATGACTTGTGAAAGTTGTATCATGGTCTGAGACAATGGAAGAAGGGATGCCATGAAGACGGAATATCTGGTCCATGAAAATTTGTGCGACTGAGGAGGAAGTATATGGATGGCTGAGAGCACAAAAATGACTATATTTGGAGATTCGATCAACCACAACCAAGATTACGGTATTCCCTCCAAATTTAGGGAGCTTGTCAATGAAATCCACCAAAATATCTGTCCAAATCCTTGTAGGGATGGGCAAGGGTTTGGGTAAACTGGGGAGGAGTGTAGTTTCACTCTTGTGGCACTGGCAGGTATCACATTCAGCAACCATCTATTGAATTTCATGTTTCATTCCCTTCCAAAAGAAGTTATGTCGTGCCCGCTCATACGTTTTGAGGAACCCAGAGTGCCCTGCCATGGGAGAAGCATGGAGTTCATAGAAGATAGCTCGGTGAAGATCTGTGCTCTGGGGAAGCACCAAACGACCCTTGTATCTAAGAGAAGAACCATCCCAAGAGTAATGCGGTACAAGAGAAGGATTACTGGCCAACTATTGGATGATTTGAGATAAGGAAGAGTCATTGACATAGCCTTGCTGAACAGATTGTAACCAATTTGTAATAGGCATAGAAATAGCTGAAAGAGAAGCATGGTCATCAAATGTTCAGGAAAGAGCATCCACCACAAGATTTTCCTTACCCTTCTTGTAAGTGATCTCATAGTCATAACCCATGAGTTTGCTAACCCATTTTTGTTTTGTTAGGGATGAGACTCGTTGTTCTAGGAAATATTTCAGACTCTGGTGATCAGTCTTGATGCATAAATGATTCCCTAAGAGGTATGGATGCCACTTCTATACGACATGCAAAATAGCCATCATTTCCTTCTCATATGTAGAGGTGGATAAATTCTTACCAGATAGGGATTTGTTGGTGAATGCAATGGGATGTTCGCCTTGGAGGAGGACAACACCAAGTCCATTGTCTCAAGCATCACTCTCAATAGTGAAGGGCTTGGAAAAATTAGGCATAGCTAGAACAGGTGTGGTACACTAGGGGTGGCTGCCCATAAACAACTTCATATGGAGTCATTTTAGATGCAGTATGGTAGGAAGTATTGTACTGCCATTCAGCGAGAGGGAGCCACTTTTCCCATTGATGTTGTTGTTTAGAGGTAAAGCAACGAAGATAAGTTTCCAAGCATTTGTTGGTGACTTTAGTTTGACCATCTGTTTGTGGGTGATATCCTGAACTCATTTTCAGTTTGGTTCCAATGAGGCGAAAGAGTTCGGTCCAAAAATGACTTGTGAAAGTTGTATCATGGTCTGAGACAATGGAAGAAGGGATGCCATGAAGACAGAATATCTGGTCCATGAAAATTTGTGCGACTGAGGAGGCAGTATATGGATGGCTGAGAGCACAAAAATGACTATATTTGGAGAGTCGATCAACCACAACCAAGATTACGGTCTTCCCTCCAAATTTAGGGAGCTTGTCGATGAAATCCACCAAAATATTTGTCCAAATCCTTGTAGTGATGGGCAAGGGTTCGAGTAAGCTGGGGAGGAGTGTAGTTTCACCCTTGTGGCACTGGCAAGTATCACATTCAGCAACCATCTATTGAATTTCATGTTTCATTCCCTTCCAAAAGAAGTTACGTTGTACCCGCTCATACGTTTTGAGGAACCCAGAGTGCCCTGCCGTGGGAGAAGCATGGAGTTCATAGAAGACAGCCTGGTGAATATCTGTGCTCTGGGGAAGCACCAAGCGACCCTTGTATCTAAGAGAAGAACCATCCCAAGAGTAATGCGGTACAAGAGAAGGATTACTGGCCAACTGTTGGATGATTTGAGATAAGGAAGAGTCATTGACATATCCTTGCTAAATAGATTGTAACCAATTTGTAATAGGCATAGAAATAGCTAAAAGAGAAGCATGGTCATCAAATGTGCAGGAAAGAGCATCCACCACAAGATTTTCCTTACCCTTCTTGTAAGTGATCTCATAGTCATAACCCATGAGTTTGCTAACCCATTTTTGTTGTGTTAGGGATGAGACTCGTTGTTCTAGGAAATATTTCAGACTCTGGTGATCAGTCTTGATGCAGAAATGATTCCCTAAGAGGTATGGACGCCACTTCTGTACGACATGCAAAATAGCCATCATTTCCTTCTCATATGTAGAGGTGGATAAATTCTTACCAGATAGGGATTTGCTGGTGAATGCAATGGGATGTTCATCTTGGAGGAGGATAGCACCAAGTCCATTGTCGCAAGCATCACTCTCAATAGTGAAGGGCTTGGAAAAATTAGGCATAGCTAGAACAGGTGTGGTACACATAGCTTGTTTTAGTTCCTTAAATGCACACTCAGCAGTAGGTGGCCATGCAAAAGCATCATTCCTCAGTAGAGTTGTTAATGGAGCTGCAATCTTCCCATAATCCTTGACAAACTTACGGTAGTAGCCAGTAAGTCCCAAAAACCCACGAAGGTTCTTCAAGGTCTAAGGAGGTGGCCAATTTTCCATGGAATCGATTTTGGTAGGATCGACACGAACCCCTTGTGCTGAAACAATATGCCGGAGATACTCAACTTCCTTCTACCCAAAAACACATTTAGATTGTTTGGCACAGAGATGATGATCATAGAAAAGTTGCAGTACAAGATCCAGATGTTGGAGATGCTCAACCAAGGTTTTACTATAGATGAGGATATCATCAAAGAAGACCAGAATGAAGTTTCACAAGTAGGGCTGAAATATTTTATTCATCAATGCCTAGAACGTGGAAGCGGCATTTGTGAGGCCAAATGGCATGACCAAAAATTCATAATGGCCATCATGTGTGTGGAAAGTTGTTTTAGGGATATCATCCGCATGGACTCGAATTTGGCGATACCCAGAACGAACATCCAACTTGGAGAAAAAATGAGCACCATGGAGCTCATCCAGAAGCTCATCAACAACAGAAATTGGAAAATTATCCTTGATTGTGATGTGCTTAAGTGCTTGAAAGTCAATGCAAAGGCGCCATGACCCATATTTTTTCCGAACTAGAAGGACTGGTGAAGAGAAGGATCTAGTGCTAGGGTGAATAACACCTTGCTTGAGTAAGTCGCGAACAAGCATCTCAATTTCTGTCTTGTGGTGAAATGGGTAGTGATAGGGCCTGATGTTGGGAGGGACACTTCTAGGAAGGAGTGGAATACGATGGTCCTCGGGTCAAGAAGCTGGAAATCCCACTGGCTCAGCAAACACACATGCATATGGATCCAAAATTTGTTGGAGATCCAATGGATTAGTTGAGAGTGCTGCAGGTTGCATCTACATGAAATGGAGCTGAGAGATGGCACCATGTCAACTTTTATTAAGAATCTTTTCCATGCGATGTGAACTGATGAGGCTGAGAGACCCTGGTTGTAAGCCCCGCAATGTGTGTTTGGCACCATTGATTGAAAACTGCATCCAAAGTTCAGAAAATCCCATAAAATGGGTCCAAGTGTACGTAACCATTGAGCGCCCAAAACCACATCACATCCGCCTAAGGACAAGGAAAACATGTTAGAGCGCAAGTTATAATCCCCCATAGACCTGCGCACATTACGACACTTCCCTTTACAAGGTAAGGTGCCCCCATTGGAAATCATGACTTCAAAGCTGGAGCAAGGATGGATGAAACAATTAGCCTGTTTGGCAATCCTCGGGTCAATGAAGTTGTGAGTGCTACCAGAATCAATGAGTATTGTAAGAGGGAGTTTTTTGAAGAACCCTTTGACCTGCATGGTTTCTGGGGTGGTGACTTCAGCGAAGGCATGGAGAGATATCTTTGGTTGGTCCTCTAGAGCAGGAAGTTGTTGAATGCCACCATCATCATCTGTGGGATCCTGAGCATCATAAAAAATTTCAGGTGTGGGTGGAGAATCCACATCCAAGAGATAGAGCTTTTTCTCAACACATCTATGTCCCCGAGTGAATTTCTCGTCACAATTATAATAAAGCCCTTTTTTTCAACATTCCCACATCTCTGCTTCAGACAAATGCTTGATAGGAGTGGTTCTAGGAGCTGGCGAATTTTGGGTTCTTTGAGGAACCATAGGTCTGAATGGAATAAGAGTGGATTTGGAGCATTGTTGAGCCCAGATATTGTCCTCTACTAGCTTAGCCAACGTGAGGGATTCCATCATTGTGTTGGGGCAGATCATTTTAACCTCAGAGTGTATTGCATCCTTCAAACCATTGATAAAACAACTAAGGTAGAATCCATTAGGCAATCCCTCTATGTGATTGGTGTTTCTCAAATTCTGTCTGATACTCCCGCACAGTGCCAGATTGGTGAAGTTTGGTGAGTTCTCCTGTGAAGTCATCAAAAGCACTAGGACCAAATCACTACAAGAGGAGTTGGGAAAAATCTGTGCAATTTGGCTCGGCATGACCCTTGATGTGCCAACAAAACCATTGAAGTGCTTCATGTTCCAAATGAAAGGATGCAAACGGGACTTTATTGACATCAAAATTGTTATGCAGACTGAAATATTGTTCTGCCCTATAAATCCATCCAGTCGGATCATCACCATTGAAGCGAGGAAAATCCAGCTTCGGCCCGCGAAAGTTGCTAAACGATGAGAACCCAGTGTCTACAGAAGACTCAGGCTGGCGGCGGTTGTTCATGGGTGAATGCTGAAGATAGAGGCCGAGAAATTTTTTATCTAGATCCTCAAGTTTGGACTTGATGGCAGCAAGTTCTTCTTCCATTTGTTTATTTTCTCTGGCGCGGGTGACAACCATAAGCAGGTTTTTTTCTTTTTTTTTCCCAGGTAATGGGTAGAAAAACAAAAATGGAGAGGGTTTTAGAAAAGGAGATTTTTTATTTGGGAAATTTTTTTTGGGGGGGGGGGGTAATTGGGGTTTTACGGGGTTTTGGACACTTTTTTGGGGGACAAGAAGCAGAAAATGTGAATTTCAAAGGTGGGATGAAGGAATTGGAAAATTTGTCAGAGATGGACAATGAAGAAGAAATGGAAAACAAACACCATGGAAAAATTTGAAGGCAATTGGGTGAGAATTAGAGAAGTTATGATAATTTCTAAAAATTGACAAATGTGGAATTTCGGCCTTGAGGAAGTGAAATTAGGGATAAGGGCCTCAATGAAGGAATATGCAGAATGGTATTACGGGGGTGACAATGAAATTTCAAGAAAAATAGAGCTAAATCAAGGAAGATATGGCTGAAGAACTGATTTGTGGCAGTGTTGGAAGCTATGTTTTATCAACATGAAATGGAGTAAATGATATGTGACAATTCTGAAATTATGCACGTTATCAACTGTAAATAGAGATGGACCCCAGGTATATTTGGCTTCCTATTGGTTCAAAGGTAGTCACTCGGCCACCAAGGCTGTCTCAGGCTTGAGTATTGGGGCAGTACCCCTCACTTCGCGGCGCAGGTAAAACTGCTAACCACTTGGAAAAAAACGACAGCTCTTTGGTTTTCCTCACGAATGGGAATCTAGTCAATCCAATGGGGGTCATTGCCCTTTTCGATTGGCAAGTCCTCTCAATGTCTAGCTACTTCAGGGTTCCTGTGGTATTCCTCACAATGAGTTTTAGGGCTATGCCCAAGTACTTCCCACAGTTAAGCGGATAGGGTTAATCCCTGATCCAGATGAATAATACCACTGCAAGAAGAAGAACAACTGTAAGGCTCACAACGCCAGGAAGCACGGTAGAAAAAACAAATTCCAGAAATTTCACCCAACGAACCCAAGAAAGTGCTCTGATACTAGATGTGGAGAACCTCCTGCAATGAACAATCAAAATGCACAATATAACAGAAATATTGGAGCACAAAAGAGATTTCATTAATCGCGGGCCACTTTGAGGGGGGAACCTACTTTGAGCAAGCTCAATACAAAATAACTCTTCAATTCTTTCATTAGCCTCAACACATACTTATATACTAAGTTTAATCTAAACAACTATTACTCCACATGAATGTGGGATAATGCAACCTATTAACTAGACGACTTAACAACTATCACTTACTCCCCAATGAATGTGGGATAATACATCATACTAATGGGACGACTTACAAAGCATATGCATTCGACAAAATAAAGAGGGGGTTGACATGGGTTCTTAACAGATCAAGAGAATCGAACCTGTGACCTCCCAGACATAGGGGGGAGATATCTCACATCTGGCTCATAACCGCTTGAACTAACCCTTGAATCTAAATCTCTCTTTTTATTTCTATTTGTACATATCAAATTGTTTTTTATTTCTATTTGTATATATATGTTTTTTTTAACAAAATCTGGAGAAAATATTTATATGAAAAAGGCTGAGCATAACCATACTTACAAAAGAAGCATATAAAACTGTTCTGAAAAGAAAAAACTGTGTTGTCTATACTAATTACAAAATTCAGGAAACTTCTTCGATGCATTTTAAAATAACTTATACCCATCGTAGGGTAAATTCTAACAAACTGATTATTTAGCAAAGTGTAAAAATACTTATAAAAGGCATAGCCTAACTGAACCTATTGCTTCTTCTTGTCTCTTGGACCATGGACTGGCTGCACTACAGAAGTTTCTTCCATTGGATGGTCTTGAGATGGGGTTTCCTGACAATGACTGCAATGGTTCATGTTTATCAATTTTTGCACTTCTTCTTTGATAAAATATATTGTTCCCATGAGCTCACATAGGTCTCTTTCATTATCATCAATTCTAGACTCATGGCATCCGATCTGGTTATCCAAATACTTCACATCTGCCACTACTACCCTGCTTTCTTTCACGCCAGTGCTCAGAAGCTCATAAATCCATCACATATGAAGTTTAACATCTTGCAATGTGGACTGAATATCGTTAAGACTCACATTCCTCCTGTTATTTTCCATAGATTGTCGAGAGATACGAGAGTCTGAGAGAGTAGAGGGAGCGAGCAGAATCAACGAAGGGTCAAGCGGACTGCTACCTGTTTCCTCTTCATGGAAGAGACATATATGCAAAATAAAGTCATAAAACCAGAACCCAGGTGAACAACAGAGCTCCTCTTCAAAATCTCAATGCACAACTAAGTTCAAAGGGGGCGTCTTCATCCCACAACACTCTTCCATGACTCGTGCAAGCGTTCGCTTCAGAACGATGAGGATTTGGTAACCTGTCTCTGCATTTAATCCTATCACATGGGTGCTTGAGCCACCTATCCAAGGTGGAGGACACTTTTCCAGCAATGGCCTAAAAGGTGGCCAAAAAAGAGAAAGACGGGAGGGCCAAATGAGCCTCCCCCCCCTTATGCAATTGCTTAGGATACTAAGGACCATGTTTAAAACCTTTTTTGTATCCTTTGATTGTTACTATGCCCATATTATTCCTTACATCTTGGTTAGTGAATTTATCCGCTATGGAATTATTGCCTCTGAGGATATGGAATTAGGAAACCTGGAGATTTGAGGTGAGGCAACTGATACTATCGTAGATTCTTCTGTAATTGGTTGTACCATGGTTGCAGTCAGTTCTCATTTTCTATATGACTTGCTTCGAATCTCCATAAACTATGAGATCTAAAATATTATTATGTCTTGTAAGATCCAAACCAAGGAGAAGCGAAAGACATTTCGCTTCGTTATTGGAACTATGTCCTATTCCCCATGCGTAGGACATGATTGAGTTTCCTCCGGGATCGAAGATAATCCCACCCGCACCTGCCTCGCCAGTATATATATGTGAATAATATAGAGTGTTAATATTATTACCTTTTATGAGTATAATATTCTTTTTTAAGCTAATACATGATGATGTAAACAATACCCACATCACAACATCTCTATCATATTGGGTTGTAGATGACACCTTGCTAGTTCACTTGCTAAAGGTTTTTATGCCATCCTTATAGCACATGCTCTAGGGAGAGCCACCTATAGCTAAGGTATTAATTTGTATTTGATGAAGGTTATTGCACTCTCCCACTTCTAGCTCCTCCACCAAGGTCACAACCCAAGCTTAAGCACAAGGCCCTTTGGAATTAGTTTATCCCCATTCCAAAATAAATTTATTGTAGAATACCATTTTTCAATCCTTGACATTTAATGGCTCAATATGTTGGGAATCATTCACATAATCCTTAAGGATTATCAAATTTAAAGGAGGAGCGATAAAACTATTAAATCAAAAGGTTCACACTCCACCTCATATCATAATTTCCCATAAAATGGAAAAGTTGCTCCAAAAAGGGCTAGGGGGATAGTCACTTATGTATTCTACATTAAATCATAAGTATAAGATGATTAAGGAAACGCCATAATGGAACTTAATTTCATTCAAGATGAGCATAATTGGGTTTTCTAAGATATATGCAAAGACTCCTTCCATCTTGTGACCATGACCATGCTATTGAGTTAGAAGTTAGATGTTCTAGGAATCATACCTCCCCATACTCAACCACACAAATATTTATGCTAGTAGACAATTGTTATAATGAATAGATTCTCCAAAATATTAAAGGTGAGAGTTATAAAGTATCTCATTATCAACCCTATTCATCATGCTAAGGAAGAAGAATGGATCCTAGTGGGTATTTGTATAATATAGAGAACTTAATAAAATTACCCCCTCAAGGATATGTTCCCCATTTCAATGATTAATGGGAAATGGCATCAGTCAAATTGATATACCTAGAGTTTTCAATTAAAGTCTATTTAGTTGGTAAAGGAGTGTTATTATTAACCCCAATAAAGTTCAAATTTTCCCAATGACATGTATGTCCTTTGTGAATTAGTGTTCTCATCAAAGTTGGTAATTTGTTTTGGTTGGCAATATGAGAAAATCCTATGTGACTTTGGGACAATAAATACCCCACATTGTAGCTTCTTAAACAATGTATTATAAATTGATTATTGTAATATGACTTAAATTCTTTGGAAATTATTCATAGATTGGGGACTAGGTACTTGCTTGTAGCATTGTGATATAAGCAAGTTGCCCATAAGAATAAGAAAGGAGCAATATCAATTTAGGATATTGCCATATTAGGATTATATAAGGGGGTAATCACAAGACTACCTTTCGAACCCAAGTCTCTATAAATTCTTGATCACACCCTTTGGGAAGATGAGCAGCACTTCCAAGGTCCAAAGCATCATGAATAAACCATTTTGACCATTGATTCTTATTATGTTTAGAATGAAATGAAAGATAGTATTAAAATGAAAAAATAAATACAAAGATACATTGAAGACAAATTTCCATCAAAGAAACAATGGTGAAAAACACTAGACAAGTACAATGGCTAGAACAGTTGTAACTATCTCTAAGGAAATATGTGGCTACTAATTTGATCATTCACAAAAAGTACCATAACAAATAGTTGAAATTGCACTTTATAATAATGCCAAAATTGTAAGAGGTAAGAAAATTAACCCTAATATGAAGTTAGGGATAATTGTGCACACTAAGCTAGATGAAATTGAGTTATACAAAAGAAAAAGACCATAACGTTTTTTGTATTGTTTCATTCTTGGTCTTCTTTCACTCATTAGAAAGATAATTTGTTGATGAGATCTGAAGCTCTTATTTCAACATCAAAACCTTGAAAAATGCATGGGAAGACCCTAGCAAATGTGTGAAAATATTATAATACATTCCGATGGGTATTCTTTAAACTATACTAACCCACAACAAACCTTGGGAGGAACAATTTAGTCATGTAGACAACATGCTTCAAATCTTAAAAGGTTATGAGTTGTATGT
Organism: Pseudotsuga menziesii; assembly: GCA_001517045.1. Classification (NCBI taxonomy): domain Eukaryota; kingdom Viridiplantae; phylum Streptophyta; class Pinopsida; order Pinales; family Pinaceae; genus Pseudotsuga; species Pseudotsuga menziesii. Next base: position 554,476 of record LPNX010026284.1, on the reverse strand, counting down.
CAAAAGTCCAATTGTGCATTTGGGAAAGAAAAGGTTGAGTACCTTAGTTACATCATAACCAAAGGACTTAAGGCCAACTTTTAGACAATTTGGCACAACATTCAAATGGCCAACCCTTATATGCATCAAAGGTCTCTTAGGCTTAAAATATATAATGATTACTATAAAAGGTTTGTAAAAAATCATGCACATCTAAGTAGCTCCCTTGACCACACTTGTGAAGAGAAATGCATTCTTAGAGTAAGAATATGAAACCCAAACACTTTCCATCTTAATGAAATCCATGATAAACACATTAGTCCTAGCTACAGTACATTTAAATAGCATGTTTCAAATAAAATAAATATCACGCCTCCTAATGAGGAAACAAAACAAAGTAGTGTTAAATATTTGAAAAATGACAATTCAAGTAGGAGTTGATCAAAATTTCCACTTATGAAAAAATAATATTAGCCATTAACATGCACTCAAAAAATAATGTTAGCACCTATTAGAAAGGCACATCCAGTATAAGACAGGACTCTAGTATAGCTTAAATTACTTTTTAAATCATAAGGGTTTCCTCACGAGAGTTGAAAAAGAGGTGGGTGAGAAAGATACATGTATATGGCTTTGTTAGAAGATAAAAGGAAGCATTATCATGGAATGCTCTTTCAAGAGAATCATATAAGGCAATAACTCTATTCTCCATCACCTCTATAGTTGTTCCATAGATAAAGTAGGGAAAGAGTGGAAGGAAGATCCCATCCCCTCATAGAAGAAGTATTAACTAAAAGCATGCCTTGGAAATTTTAATTACTTCTCTTATATGGATTACATTGGTATGGTAGAAAGATAGGGTTTTTCTTGTTCCTCAATCTGAACTCAAGTTGCTTGTTCTTATAGAATTCTTTATTAATTTGATATTTAGGATTCATTAAAACATATCACATGTTCAATGGTTTCTAGGAAGTTTTTAAGAAAGAAATTTGAAACATTGTTACAAAATGGAAGTTAACTATTGAAACATAAGATATAATATGAAAGACTAGGATTACTTCAACCCTTACCATTTTTGCACAAAGGTATGAGGGGATATCCATGGATTTCATCATTGGACTTCCTAAATCAATAATTGAAGATGAAATATTGCTAATAATACTTAGAGTCACCAAGCATGCCCATTTATGTGGCATTCAACCCAACTATAAGAGCTAACTAAGTAGAAAAAATATTAATGAATGAAATACACCAATTCTATAGATTCCCAAAAGTGATTGTGAATGACTCTTGGCATACATTTTTTAAGCTTGAAAAAAGTACACTAATCATGCAAAGTTGACTAGTTGTCCAAGAGGAAATGTGCATATGGGCTTCATGCACTTGGAAAAGGATCACAAGATAATGTTCTTGGACTTCACATAAAAAGGGTGCATGCACCAAAATTATTGAATGTTGAAGGCTGCATTGGAGATATTATGTTTGGGATGAGCAAAGTGTTTATCTATATAAAGCATAAATTAGGGATAAATTATGGTTGGACTTTAATTATTTTTTTCTTATGTATTAGTTGGTTTAAAGAAAGTAGGTTGTATGGACATAAATAAATTTGTGACAGCAAGTAAAGGAAAATTAAGTCTATGGATACATGTACCAACTCTCACTACTATACTATATGATTATATCATCCTTATTTGCATCCCTTTCCATGCAAAGTTAAAAATGAGACACATGATATTCCTTTAGAATCCTTTTTATGTCACTTCACATCCATTTGTGTGCACTGGCTTTGTGTCCCTTATCCCATTTTGCATACTATTGTGTCCCCATTGGATATATTAATTTTTCATATTTTTGTCATATCTTTTGTAAATCATCATTTATTCTCCTGATTATGAGGTTTCTAATGAGTTATCATGCAATCAAAACCAAGTTCACATGCAAAGGTTATGATCCATCTATGTTTTTTGTCTCTTTTCAATTTGTTGCACTTGATACTTCACATTAATAGGCTCCAATGTCTTCACCTTCTCATCTTCTCATTTTTGTTGCACATTTATAGAGACATCATCTTTTTTATAAGGCCTGATCAAATTCATGACAATAATTCCACACAAGTCTTCTCAAATTGATCCATAAACAAGGGACTTATATCCCACCTGCTTCACCAACATGAATACTATACTAAAACTAACCTTTTTTTGTTCTCTTCAATGCAATTGCCTTTGAATTATGCAGTTTTGAGTGTAAACCACCCAACAACACTCTTCAAGATTGAAGGTTTGACCTATTGATAGTATAACATGCACGTAACAACCATCTAACAATGCAATAGTAATCAGGTTAATAAAAATCAAGACTATGCAAACCTTCTATCACTGAGGGTTGTGTAGTTAATGTAACTATGTTGCATGCTTATAACCAATTGAACTAAATCACTTGAAATCATCAACGCTAATACACCATCATGTTTGTTATACGTGTTTATTTTGTGTTGTAGTGTTATGTTTATAGGCCAACATGAGTACAAGAAGCAATCAATATCTTTCTAGAATAAACAATCTAAACTAGGTTTAAGTGTGGATATATTTATGGGCAAAAGTCTTCAGGTCTATGAAATCAAGTGGTTAATTGAACCTCAAAAATATGGTTCCATTCCCAAGTTCCAAATCATTGTTCTATTTTGGCATGGCCTTGGATTACTTAAGTTGCAGTTATTATCATATTATCAATACTATTAGGATATTCTAGGCATTTGCTTTCCATTCATTAAGAGGGATGGATTAATGGCACTATGTATAGTAAGTTCACTGATTGGTTTACTTGTGATGCCAATACCTATACAAGGGTTAAACTTAGATAGGTTTTGTTATAATAACAATACACCATGTTTTCAAACATACATTAAAAGTACTTCAATCAATGACAGTTTTGTTCTACTTTTGGTGCCAAGGCCTAACCTTCAAGGTTTCCTATGCTCATAACCAAGCCAACCTTCAATCCAATTCAAATTAAACACCACTCATCGAACATATATGAGTAATTTACTAAACCATTTTGAAGTGGCCACACAATAAACATATGAGAGAGGGTTGCTACTCGTCACATGAGAGTGAGAGAGAGAGAGAGAGAGAGAGAGCCATTAATTAGAAAAAAGACATAGACATGTGAGAAGGATTTCATGAAGAAATGGAATAAGACTAAACATATCTATGGTCATCTATAGGGGTGTAATTGGGGGCCAAAGGGACCATTACAGTAATAGTTGAATCCATTCAATGTAAAGTGGACTAGGAACACTATGTTTGTGTATTAGTAAACTCACTAAGATAGTTATTAGAGAATAAATGTAATAGGGCCTCATTAAAGGAGGTCCGATCAGTAATTAGGAGGTTTCTATAGTTAGAGTTGTATTGTGATCTATAAATAAGGGTGAAATACTCCTTTTAAGTAATGTGTGGTGTATATTGTATTTAGGGCTTAGCTCATAGGAAGGCTTTCTTGAAGAAATGGATTACGACTAAACACTTTTCTCCAACACGTGTAGAAAGTGTTAGTTAATTAATCGATGTGAGGAATGGATTCACAAAAAGGTGATCCAAGAGGTAAGTATTTATGTAATCAAAATAACCATGCTATGTAACATGAAAGGAACCATATATGTGAATGTCTTACTTAAATACAATCCCATGCAAAATCAGAGCATAATATGATAAAAGCATTGGGATAAAACATTATTTCAGATGTTGTCAAACTATGGAAGAAAGAGCACACTCCAAATTATTGAATCAACCAACCTGACAACTCACACACCTATAATAATACACTCAATCTAAGGGAAAATGCCCAGCTAATAGTGCAATGTGCTAAAGGGATAAACCATCCATAACTTAGTTGTATGACATCAATGATGCACCCAATAAGAACAACACTAAGCTAGCAATGTGTATAGTCCAACGAGGATAAAAAAGCATGGGGTATGGTTCTTATGGTCCAAGGATTGATCAAAATACCCAAAAATAAAGTGAACTCACCCAACTTATGTAACATACCCAACCACCTCCATGACAATGTTGAGGTGATGGGGTACTATATTTTCACTTGTAAACCATTAAGTTTTGTTATAATGGCCACTTTATTTAAAAGATACTTGTAGTTATTATCTAGCAGAAGCATTTATAGCAAAATGAATTAACTAATTCCAATACTATTCATGAATGCAAACCCATCATGCTTAGAGCCATAAATATGATAATTAAACATATGCACATAAGAATGCCAAAATGTAAATAATGAAAATTGCAATATAAACATATGAAAACATAACAAAAATATAAAGCATGGATTTTGAGGTAAATTTCACACTTATCTTCATGAGAAAGGGTCCTCCAACAAGCTACAAGTGAAGGACGTTCCTCCCAACCATAGGAACTCTGTTAATCCTGCTCTTTTTTGAGAGAGAGACCATTCTTGAGATAGGGATATCAATCCACAAGGGTGAATCTTTACCAATTATTTTACTCACACAATCCTTTGGTGTAGAAACCCCCTCCACAACTATGCCATTCCACCAACACTCATCCCCCATCAAGATACATAGCATAAGGAATGGGACCCCCTTCTCTGCATGCAGTCCCTTAGATTGTCCACATTCCCTTATAGTGCTCTAATAAATATTAGCCAAGGATTCTCTATGTCGAGACTCTAAGGAACTCAGTTGTAAGCCATGTTTCTCTCACATGGGCACCAAGACCATTAGCACCAATATCCTAGGGTAATTGGTGTGAGAAAGTATGAAACACAACTTTTTCTTTGGTATGCCAACAAGATCTCAAATTGCTTGATAGAGTGAATGATACTCCCCCCATTGAATGAATGAGTTTACAGCATTACATATGCCTAGATTTTTCTTAGCATGTGGCTTCCCCATAAGAGGCCACTTTTCCCCTCTTAATCTCATATTAAGATAATTAACCCATGATTAATTGAAGTTTCCCTCATAATGATGGTTAAGGGACTTTGGGTTAAAAAGGCTAATGAAGGCTAAGGGAATAAGATAAATCCAACTTGGATAATTTCCCTTATCCCCTCTCACTTCCCCCACTTGTGGAGTCATTTCCCCCCATCTCTTCTTTTTCCTTCTTCATTTACAACTCTTAAGTATTTTTATATTAAAATTTAATGTAGATCATTTACAATATCCATGGTCTCCTGGACCATATAAGTTTGACATCTAGCATTTACATGCTTACATACATAATCACATCATGGGGTAAAAAATGGGGTGCTACAACATACAAATGAACTTATCCAACATATAATAAGTTTTAAAAATATCAATTTAGAAACTCCCTACAATATTGCAACATCTTTGAGATGAGAGCCAATGATCTCTAAGCTTCAAACTCGATCCCATCGAGGGAACAAAAAATGTATTGGGTTCACATTTTCTTGAGAGAAGGAACTAGGTAGATAAACATAGAACCACTAAAAATGATTGATTCTCATACCATTAATACAATTATAGGAAATAATTAATAACAAAGCATCTTCCATTAAAATAGAGGCAACCATGAAAAATGAATATGAGTAATATATCACACACATATAAGAGATTACTATCTTAAAAAGAACCAATCACATAATGAACATAATTATTTTACCTTGGAAACTCAAACATGGAAACCAACATTCAATCGTTGCTCAATTCTCTATTTTTGCAATGTCAAGTTACAAGTAAGCTTTGGGCATGTTTGTGCTAGAAATTGTTCCTAGACTACAAAAGGAACAAGCTAGTACAATCTCAAAACAAAAGGAAAAATGGAATTGGTTTTTTTGTAATTTTTGGTTTGAAAGTTCATTCACAAGAAGGTAAACAATCAGCAAACTAATACAGGCATTGAATTATGAAATAACATTGAAGAACTGAGATATAAATGCATAAAACATAAATATAAACCATAAAAATTCATAAGCACAGTACTGGTTTTGTCCACAACATATTAGCATTCACATGAATAAAAACATTAATCAAAAAATTAAATCATATGTTGAGTGGTCAAACTGGCAATAAACAAAATCAATATAGAAGATAAAATGGATTATATGTATATATAAATTAGTCTTAGTCTTCAAACACTTACATGAGAGTCATAAGTATCAGTTGGCATATACATCCAAAATTCCTTAGCTCTATATCCCTTCTTGAAACAAAAATCGAACCCCAATCCACTAAAATTTCCTACTTTTATCATTTACAAACTAGAGTAGTTTCATAATTGTTTCATAACTGTCTTTTAGGTATAAACTCGAGGAAGTTACAACAGGTAATTACATGTTAACTTCAAATCTTTAAAGGCAACAAAATGTTAACCACTATACGCATTATAACAAAATAAAATACTTGACAACTGGACATTAGGTGGCACTCATAACCGCTTGGATGCTTCTGCTAGCATGGCAATCCCTTCCAATGCGTGAGATAGCTTATTAGCTCGTTCCTTCTCTATCTCTAGACTTTTAACTCTGTTTGATAACATTTCATTCTGCTTGTTTGAATTATGAATTTGCTTGGTTAAATCTTCATCTTGATTCTGTATTTCTCTCTTCCTCTTCAATGCTTCTTTCGACACTGCTATCAATTCTTGGTAATGTGCATTAATATCTTCCAAGTCTTCTCTTAATCTCTTATTTTCCATTACCATCCTATCATTAGTTTCATTAAGAAAAAAAAATTGTGATTTATGTTGCATAGTTTTCCTAAGACTTTCAACTTCATAATCCATATGCACCTCTACAGGCAATGTCGAATCCTGGTTTGACAACCATGGAATATTCATCTTCTTAAAAAATAAGTCTTCTTCCTGCCTATCCTTCATTACTTCCTCTGCAAATGAGGCTCATGAATTCATACCCTGTTCTATAATAGGAGTAACCTTCTCTTCTAAGACTTCATAATTTTCTTGAACTAGATCTGGTGATATTAAATGATCTTCTTAAATATAATTTTGTTGTAGGCTCAAATTCTCTTCACTCTCATTATTTTCCTCATTTGAAGAATCTTGAATGACTGTAATATTCACATTTGTCAGTTTAGGGTTTAAAATTCTTTTCATATTTTATCTGAGCTTATTTGTGGCTCTGGTCTTTGGCTTCCATTTCGATCTTTCCAGCTGGATACGATATTTCTTCTCTACCTTTAAATCTGGAACTTGCAAAATATTACCCTTCGAATCATCTGCAAAAGAAGCTTTATTTGAGATTTCCTGTACACATATAGAATTATGCTTTTGTAATGTTGAACTAATTTCTTCTTCATGATTCAAATCAAGTGTCTTCTCCCTTTTTTCATCCTCCAAAATGTATTCTTGCTCATTTCTCAACGCTTTTCCTTCATCTTCATTACCAGGATCTCTGAATCTTTGACATGAACTATCTTCTTGAAATCTATCTTGTACTAAATATTCAATTACCTCTTTTTTAAATCTCGTAACAAAACCAAATTTTTTATGGGTCAATCTTTTCTTGACATGATCATCCTATTCATTGGTAAACCCTAGCCAGAATAAGAAGTGATCCCAGCTCCTATTTTTCTTCTGCAAAATTGTACAAATGAACAATTTGATCAAACAATGATGAAATACTAACTGGTTTGTATGGTTGAAATGTTCGTTGATTATATTTGACGTCTTCTGGAGACTTTTTAAAAGAAAGAAAGGAAAATTCATCATGGGTTGCTGATTCAAATGCTATAAAAATCTAAAATGATATTTAAACACTGATGCGAACCTGACATCGCATGTGATATAGATCTATATAATACCAATTGCTTCTCTCCATTTTGGCTTAAAATTTTCTAAATGAACCCCTTTGCTCCAGTATAGGGCTTTGTAAACTGGCAGTAAGAAATCATTAGGGTCAAAACTGAAAGGAATCTTCTTGAACCAGGATTCTCCATCTATTGGGATACCAGTGGCTTCAACTATTAAATCATCCGTGAGCTCGAATTTGAGAGTATTAAATGTTACAATTCCATTGATGAGATTCTGGGAAAAATGATGTGAAACTTTGGGATTAAAACTAGTGATCTTCTTGAAGAAACTAAACCACCCTGCTTCCCTAAACAACTCTTCACATTCTGGAAATTTCCTGGCCCAACTAGTGCCTGTAGGCTCGAATCTATTAATTTTTCCACTCTTTTTCATATCTTCACTATAATTCAATTAATTCAGTTCTTGAAAACCTCAGGAACCTTCAGAATATGTGTCAACATCTATGAAATGCATAATCCCTAAACTTGAAGTCGTGGGAATTCAAAACCCCGATTTCCTCAATGATACATAGAACAGATTAGTACGTGTATCATAATATATCAAACAGATGTCTAGAAGTCGATAATTTTCCAAAGTCTCCTAGAATCAATGAAAGCAAATGGGTCACGTTATGTCATCAATCAACCACGCTTCTCTATGATTTTCAATTCTTGCAGCGTTCTAGTGAATGTAGCTTGGATTTTGTGCTATGGGAATACATCATCATGAAAAAATTAAGCAAACAAACTCCAAATAAAGGTTAGATATTGGATATGAACATTAGAATAAAATTAATTCAGTATTTGAAGACTTTTGACAAATATATTATACTTAATAAGCCCCTTCAATAAAACTTAGAGAAAGATAAAAAAAAATTAAAACCAAAACTATAACCTAAAGGCATTTAAAATCATTAAACTTAAAACCAGTTCAAAATAAAAAGTAAATAAGGACTAAATATTTGAGAAAAAAACACACAAAAATTAGGTACTATTTCAGTCCTAACATCTGGCTCTTGCTGGGGGATGAAAGCCTCCTTATGAGGTTTCAAGAACGTCCAGATCACTGCCTTCAATCTAAACTAAAACTTCCATGTTATTCTGCAAACTTCCATTGAGCAATTGGAGTCTTTATTCCACCTATCTCACACTGGTATATACAATGAGTGAAAAATTCTTTCAACTTTAGTGACTGTAAATTCTTTTGAGGAATCATCCATTCACTGGATTGGACAATTCTTCACCTTCCAGAGTCTGCAGTATGAAGGTATTATTTTCCAAAATCTTTGAAATTACAAAAGGAACCATCCATAAATTATCACATTTTCCATGCTTACCCTTTTTCTCTTTTCTGGCATCCCATCAAAGCACCATGTCTCCAAAAGAGAAAGTATCTTCCTTTATCTTCCTGTCAAATCTTTCCTTAATCTTTTTCCTGTAAGATTGAGTTTTTTCAGCTAGGGCTTCACATTCCTGTTACAATTCAATCAGTGAGAAAACTCTTCTTTAAATATCATTAGGATCTTCCTAACTATCCTAGAAAAACTTGATTACTGGAATACCTAATTGGATTGGAAAAATAGTATCAATACCATACACCAACTGAAAAGGAGATAACCCAATTGCTTTCTTGGTGGTTATTCTATTTGCCCATAGTGCATACTTCAACATTCAATCCCAAGATCTCTTGTTCTGATTTAACAACTTTTTATTGCTCTAGATGATATTCTTGTTAGTTGATTCTGCCATTCCATTCCCCTAGGGGTAATAGTGGGGTAATAGCATGTTGAATGATTTAGAACAATTCCATTTTGCTCGCAAAAAGTAACCATGGCTTTAGACTTAAAATATTTAGCATTATCAATCAACAATTTCTTAGGATAACCGAATCTACTCAAAATATTTTCTTGAATGAAGTTGATGATTACCTTATCAGTTGCATTCCGTGTAGGAATGGCCTCCACACATTTTGTAAAAAAATCAGTGGCTGTAAGAATCCATTTGTGCTGCGAAGAGGAAGCAGGATTGATCTGACCTATAAAATCTAGACCCCACCGCTGGAAATGAGCATTTACCACAATTGGCTTCAAAGGTAACGACATAAGTTTTTGTTTTCCAGCAAATTTTTGACATTGAATACAATCCTTGACCTGTTGATAGACATTAGAAAGCAAAGATGGCTAGAAGCATCCAGATCTTAGAATTTTATAAGTTGTGGCCTTCCAATATTTGTGACCTCCACAGGCACCTTCATGTAATTCTGAAATGACCTCTTCAATTTCTGGTTTCTCCAAACACCTGAGTAACACTCCCCCTAGATCTTTCCAATGTAACTGTTGATTTATTAGACAATATTTGGCGGCCTTTAATTTTAATGATCTAGTAGACTTGTTATCTAAATGAGCAAGACACTGCAAATGCAAAAAAAAATGAACTATATCAGCATACCATTCTGATTCTGCATATTTATCCATGATTTTCTCTTTATCTTGCCCTGTTTGCAACTCCTCATGTATTGGATGAATGGTTATCAAATGAAGACCAAGGACTTTGCAATTTGAATATTCCAATAGTCTTGCTAGACCCCGCCCTTTTACAAGCTTGGTAGGTTTAATCTCCGCATCATATTCCATGATTTTTGCAATCCATTTCCCTTGCTTTCCTTCACTATCTAGCTGAGCTAGAATTTCTTTAATAGCATCATTAGGTACATAGGCAATAATATTCAAATGCATAATATATATTCTAAATAATTTCAATGCTTTTACCAATGCATATGCTTGTTTATCTAGCGTACTGTATTTTAATTCTGAATCTCTAAGAGTTTTTCTAAAGAAAACTATAGGCTGTTCTAATCCATCTGCATTTTTTTGTAATAGAACAACAGCTATTGTGTCTTGAGATGCAAAAGAGAAGGTCAACAAATCTTTTGAAAAGTCTTGGCTTACCAGCACTGGTGCTTTTATAAGAGCTTGTTTGATATTCTCAAATGAGGCTTTGGCTTCTGTTGTCCACTTTAACTCCTATTCTTTCCTTAACATGGATGCTATATGTTTTATTGTTTCAGCAAAGTTTGGAATGAACCATCTTAGAAAATTGATTTTTCCAATGAATGACTGGACATCTTTCTTACTTCTTGGAAGACTGATTTTCAAAATAGCCTTGACTCTTTCAGGATCTATTCTAATTCCATCTGTTGAAACTAGATGTCCCCAAAGCTTACCCTTCTGAACAGCAAAATGAGACTTCTTAGGGTTTAATGATAGTCCAAACTTCCTACATTTCAAAAAAGTTTGCTTGAGATGTTTCAAATGCTCTTCATCAGATTGAGAAAACACAATGATATCATTCAGATAAATTACTACAAATTTTTCTTTTTCTCCAGCAAAAGCTATATCCATAGCTCTTTGAAAAATTGCATCAGCGTTCATCAAACCAAAAAGCATATTGCCATAAATAAATGTACCCCAAGGGGTAGTGAAGGTTTTTTTCTCTCTATCATATGGATGCATAGAAATTTGGTTGTAACCTAAGAATCCATCAACCATTAAAATTCTCTGAGCACCTACCACTTTCTGCAAAATTTGCTCAATCTTGGGAAATGAATAATTATCCTTCAATGAAGCTCTGTTTAAATTGTGAAAATCCACACACAACCTAATTTATCCATTCTTCTTTCATACTGGAACTAAATTTTCCACCCATGATGAATATCTGAGAGGAACAATTGTCTTCACATCCAATAATTTCTTGACTTCTTTTTCAATGACTTGAAATAAGGTTGGATTAATTCTTCTCAATTTCTGTCTAAAAGGTTTCACATTTGGCTTCAAAGGAACTTTGTGTTGAATAACGATGATATCATAACTTATTAAATCTTCATAAGACCAAGAAAATATGTCAACAAACTCTTTTAATAATTTGATATACATGTTCCTTTGCTCAACTGAGAGAGATTTGGAAATTTTCACAATCTTGGGCTGCTCTTCCATACCAATGTTACAATTTATATATTTTCCTTTGAGGATTGCATGGTTGGATTTAACAAAGTATCATATTTAGAGAAAATTATTTCCAAGGGAACCAAACCTTTAGGAATAAATTTTCCCTTCAACTCAATAATCTTATGCTCGACAATTGTATTTTCTGAATATTCAACAGTATTATCAACTTCATCATCCTGGTCTTGATTAATCAATGAATCAGAAAAAATCTCAAGTTAACTCTAAGAATATTTTTATTTCTAAATCACCTTCAAAAACTCTCCACTATTTAATATAATTATCTGGTACAGAAGGCCTATATCTGACTTCAATTGGATATTTTAACTGGGTCTATTTTGGAATTTTGAAGTGTGTGGCTGCTAAAGAAAATGAATCTGTTGTTTGATTATGGTCCCTGGGAATGAAAGAAGTATTAAATAATATGAATAAATTATCAATCATATCCCATTCCTCATTTCTATATACCTTCAGCAAATCTTGTTTTACCTGATATTTGTCCTTTACCTGTTGGACAACTAGTTTGGAGTTGCCATAAATGGGAATATGTTGAATCTCGAGGTCTTTTGCATCCCTTAATCCAAGTATTAATGCCTCGTACTCTGTTGTGTTATTAGTAGTTACAAATTCCAACGTATACATCAAACTGATCACCTCTCCACTAGGGGAAATCAAAACAATCTAGCTTCTCCTGCTCCTTCCTTGGATGAGGAGCCATCAAAGTACATCTTCCATAACTCATATTTATGCTCAAAACTACGTTTGATTGGTGCTTCCTTTTCTACACATAGCATGCCATTTGTATCCTCATCACTGAAATGTAGCATACAAGACCCCAAATATTTCTCTACAACATAAATGGGATGGTTTGTTGGGTTCTTATCATCTGTAACAATATAAACATATTGTAATTCCCTATACAAACTTCTATTTTCTCCCCAAAAAACAGGAATAGTAGCATATGATAAATCCATCTGCAACGTACCACCTAATTTCTTTTCCCAAGATCTTGAGAGTAACATACCAAACATAGGAGTGATGTCAGCAACCACCACATCCATAATAACACTCTTCATGGGTAACTGAGTCAAATTTACCACAATATCCTTAATCACTCCTAGGAACTTAACAGCTCTGGAATCAAATGCATATAAATCATGGTATGGTTTTGTGATACTCAAACCAAGGGCCTCCATGACTGCTTTAGGCATCAAGTTATGAGAAGATCCAGAATCTAATAGGCAGTTATGAATCATTTGATTGTGGATAGTTAGGGTTATGTGAAAAGGTGGAGACAAATTTGAATCATTTTCAGGCTTATCATACAAAGCAAAACCAAGAATGATTGTAGGTCGTTCTTCTTGGAGATTCATAGTATCTGAAGGTATCTAACTAGAATGTGAACCTAACATTTTTAAAGCAGGATTCCTATAACAATGATTCTTCATCAATTCGGTTAATGGCACCGAAATCTTGATCTTACATAGTTCATTCTCAAAATTAAAGGTTTGCATATTTTTATTTATTTCTTCAATCTCTACATCATTATCTTGGTCACCATGATTTTCTTTCCTTTCCTATGTTTGATTAGGTAACTACTTGGCAAGAGAAGCTATCTTCTTTTTGGGAATTTGAGAAACTTGTATTGGACCAGATCTTAGGTTATAAGATTTCTTAGGTTCAGATTGACATATACCAGCTCAAACTTCAGGGCTAAAATCAATTTCTTCTTGATAAATATTTGAATAAAAAAACTCAAAATTATGATAGTCATATTCAGTTAGGAAACCCTCTGATAATAATTCACCAAATTAATTTATATTCTGATTTGAATATTCATACTACAAATCTTCACCTTGTTCAACTTAATCTGCTACATTTTTTGGAGTGGAGGAGGAACTCTCTGATCTTCATTCTCCCTTCTTTTCCTCTGAATGTCATTGTTTCTTTTGCGTTAGATTTTTAACATTTAAGCTAGCATTATATTAGGATCTTTAACTAAGAGAATAACAAGCACAACAATCAAACACAAGAGACAATGAACACAGTGTTTTTTCCTTGGGGAAACCATAAATGGAGAAAACCCCTCAACTTCCTCAGAGATAGAATCAACACCAAAAGTAAAATCCCAAAACAGTAAGATGATCTCATAATAGTAGTAGCCTCTTTCTTTCTATCCCTAGCAACTTCTTCTCCCTCAGCTATGCGCTACAACTGAGTGTGAGTGAGTGTGTGTTAAATAAAGAGACTCGCTCTCTATTTATACTAATTCCTGACTTGACAATAACTCACTAGGGCTGACTTCACTAGGTGATTCTAACAACCCTAGGGCCCTACAACTACAGGGACTTTAACCCTTGATCAATATGAGGGTTACCCACAATGACTTGACATGACTTGTTTACATTATAGAAACTCCCAATTAGAACATCGGGGCATGACATGACTCAATTAAATTACAAACACTTCCTGGAATAAACATCGAGGTACAATACAAAAGAAATACAAGTGAATGCATTTCGAAGTTACAATTACATCAACACTCCCTCTTAACTAGGAAGGTATTCTCTCGACACAATTTAGCAGCACAAGTCTTCTTCTTTGTATCATCTGGATCATCATCTATTCCTCGTCATCTTCAATTCATCTTCATCTGGATCTGGATCATCACTCGATCTGGATCATCTCTGGTTCTGGAACATCTCTGTTGGATCATCATCATGGGTGCTATCTCTTGATTCTTCTCGTCATAGGAATTTCTACAGAGCCAGCCCTTTTTCATGCTAGTTGTATACCTAGCCTCCATGTAGGTATTTTCTAGCACTGATATCTGACCTTCACTACAGAATTTGAGGCCAAAATCCGATGGCTACCATGTCTGAAATTCGACACTAACCTTTGAGGTATTCGACACATACACTTTTTTTTTGTCATCGGTGGCATAACGTCGGATCTTCGAAAGTCAACTAATAAGGGTCGAAGCTTTGACAGACCATTGTGTCACATATTCGACCGTTATTCCTTCTGAAGTGCCAACCAAAATTGCATAAACCGTTGGATATCCGACATCCTCTGACCCCTGAAGCATCGACCGTCCGACGGACAAAAGTGTCTGAGAAATGGCGGTGTCGTCGGTTTTTAATTCAGACAGTGTCGGTACTCCGATGCACTCTGACACTAGAAGAGTTGACCTTTCGATGCAATCCGACACATTAACCGTCGATCGTCCGATTGGAGGAAGCGTCGGAGTCATGGCACGGCTGTTACGGAGAGAAATTCCTATGGCTTGGGGTACCACAACAGACAGCTTGACTCCAGAAATCAATCCTTTCCAATATGCAAGCATATATAATCAACAATGTATAAGCATTTGAAATCATCCATGGATAAAATATTCATTCAAAGATACATTATTGGATAAGAAAATATATTTCTATTAATATAAAATCAGAGATTACAATGAATACAACCTCTGTCGACACGTCTGTGAATCTGAGAAACTGAATCCCCCACTTGGGCCTCCACCACCTCAATCCTCCATCTCTCAATAGCAAGCTCACAAGCAAAAGGCAAGCTTGGGAAGAACACCAAAGTGCTCCAAGGAACAAAGGGATGCAGACTCAAGCACAAGTTCCGGCAACAATGGACTATAGTTTCTTTGCTCTCAATTCTCTTATGCCTTCAATGTATCCAAAGGGTTCCTTATATATCTTTTCAATGGGGTAATGAAAGGTCGAATCTGAGCAATCTCAAGGCATATGGAAGGCCAAGAGACAAGTGGGTCGGATCCATGTCAAGGAAAACTCCAAAAGGATTTGGATTTTGTACACATCTCAATGTACACAGTTTTAGGGGTCAAACCCGCGTATATACGCGATAAGGGGTTTAAAAGTCACGTATATCAATTTTCACATGTTTATAGGGATGGTCTAAGAAACATCAAAGGACAAAAAATGGTCTAAGGGGTCTAAGGAGTCTGCAGAGGGACAGGGGAAGGCCATACAAGTGTGATTTACCTGGTGTGGTAAAATCAACTATAAAAGATGCCCCCTAATGTGTGAGGTCAGAGGGGTCATACGATGGCCGAAATACATCATAAGTCCATCCCAAAAGTGGAGTGATGAAGAATCCCAAATGGAAGACCAGCCACCCAATCGGCATAGTACAATGATACAGCTCTGCACATAACTGTAAATACATATATCAGTCCTGGATACATAAGAGTACAATGGCCATGAATAGGCATGATACAAAATATCACATAAGTGGTCATCGCCATGTACAATATACATAGATCAAAATCTCCATGATGAATATATACAAAGGATCATGATCTCTATAATGGCTGAAGATATACAATGGATCAAGATCTCCATAATAGCTGGAAATGTCTAACATATATTGGAATCAAGTCACGAGATCTGAAATCTCATGAACACTGGCACAATCAAGGAGATAGCATATAAGAGATGCCACCAATCTAGAAGGTCTTCTACACAAATCGCTATGAGTACAAGTCCTACTATGTGAATAGAGGTGTCGAGGTCGAACATAGTAGTTCATCATCTGATTACCGGTCATTGATGTATACCGTTAACAGATGCGAGATCACCCACTGATAATGATAATGGGAATCAAGGTACTAGAGTGCAAACTAACAAGTGCGAATAGATGTGTTGAGGTCAAACACTTGAGAGGATCCATCGATCAGGGGACATTAATGTATTCCCAAAAATTGTCGATGGCGAGAGAACCTGTCACTGATGACTAGAAATCTCAAGGCACTCCAAAAATGACTCTAGATTCCAATCCTAGAATAAATGATCTGAAGTCGATGGGATGAAATCCATTGGAAGGAGGGAATTAAGGCATCCCCCATCATCCAACACGAGGTACTTAGCAAAGCTGTATAATGTGGAAGGACTTGATCATAAGGTGCACGAACTAGTAACTGTACCGGGAATT
Source organism: Pseudotsuga menziesii (assembly GCA_001517045.1). NCBI lineage: Eukaryota > Viridiplantae > Streptophyta > Pinopsida > Pinales > Pinaceae > Pseudotsuga > Pseudotsuga menziesii. The sequence goes on along the minus strand of LPNX010026284.1, from coordinate 537,721 downwards.
GTCGACATGCAAAGTCAAGATAACTGAGGAATGGCCGACTCAGGTTTCAACTTCCTTCGAACAAGAGCATGACGGTGAATGGTGACTGAATAAAGGTAGCATAGAATCGATATACAAAACTGGGACATCTTTGCGACACAGGAGGCATCGACAGAGGCTCCATGGGGATTGGAAGCTTAACCAGTCGATGGAGATAAACTCAGATAAAATGAGTATAGCTCCTAAAGTCAAACTATAAACCCAACCAATGGATGTGATATACAATGCTCTTTTCGAAGGCAACACGACTCTACAGCTGCCAAAAGATAACATCTTTCCTTGTCTGGCTTTTTGGTTTTTTGATTTTTTTTTTTGGACTTTTTCAAATATTTAAAAAGCTTGAAAAAGAATAAAACTGCTTTATAGTTACAGACTAGGAGGAGACGAGTGTCATATGGGAAAACAAAATAGTTCCAAGCAATGGAACATACCTATGCTCAATGCAAGGATACATGTGTATGATAGCGACACTCAGGGGAAAGTCCCCTCCCGGTAAAAATAGGGAATCAAGCTGCAAAGGATATATGAAATGGCTCTGCATGGCTATACATGAGATAAGCTCGGGCTATATGGCTGAAACTCAATGTAAGGGAAGCCAGCATAAGGATCAATAAGGCAGGAAAAACTCATGATAATGCAATTACAACTTGACATAAGGGAGTCCTAAGGGAAATAGGCCAGCAAAAGATCAAGAGGAGTATGAGGCTCTTGCGAAATGTCATGGAAATACTATACAACAGACTCCCACACCCTAAGGGACAAAATGTCAACATGGGAACCAAATACAAATAAGGCGCTAACTAGGGTACCCATGTAAGGTCAAGCTCTACCACTCATATCATGCCACTTCTAAAACAACAAGAAGGTTCTGTGACATAATAGAGTGGGTTCGTACCTAAGGCTATAATGAAACGGTCATAAAGTCATGCAAAATGCAAACGGTGATGAAACCTAACCTATATGCTAGTTTAGACATGATACCTAAAATCAGCATGAATGGGTCAATTCAACGACTGAAACGACGCTCGAAAAGGTCTCCTACATCATAAATTAGTCCAAAAACGGTCCAAACTATAGAAAAGGGGGTAAAAAATTTCAAAAATTTGAAAATTTTCTATAAATAGTAAAAAATTCAAAACATTATAAAACATTTGAAATTTTTACCCATTTGAACTCAGAACTTCAACAGCGAATTCCAAGAGATCCAGTCGACGGAATCCACCACCGTTTTTTCCAGGTACTTACCCATGCTCTACTCTTTCATTTTGATGAAAATTTTATCAAATTTCATGGTGTATTTAGGATTCTAGGCCAATCTAAGATGCGCGCCATGACCCACACGAAAATCAAGGGTTTTTTCCGCATATAGGGCTAGATATATGCAGAAAACACCCTCAAAGTCGCATATGCGGCCGTGCTCAATGATTTTTCAGTGTTCTAATGGATCAAACTCAAATTTTATGTGTAGGATGGTCCTAGAATGGAGAGAACATGAACATGGTGATGTAGAAGAGGCAGTAAGGGAAGATCTAATGGCTCAACAAGCATTACGTGCATGCGGGCTTTACAAATTTTGGTGTCTTGGTGGCTTAAGAGCCAAACCAAGACTATTGCAAATGTTAGTGGACTACTAGGATCCAAACTCAAAGTCATTCCAGATAGATGGGATGTCCCTCACCATAGAAGTGGAGGACATATACTTTATTACTGGACTTTCCCGATGTGGGGAAGTGGTGAACCTACATTCTCGCGGGCTCGGAGGTGGTCTGACTATAGATGAGTACATTGTAGTGTACTACTATTTAGACATGGAGAAGGTGGGGAGTTAGATACCAACTAACTCCATACAGGTGCTAGGCCTAAAGGCCATCCTACTGACATTGGGTAGGATAGCAGGCTTAGTTTCACTCCACCAGGCCTTGCATCCTCTGTTGTTCTATGCAGTGGAGTACATGAGACCCACTGTGTACGATTAGAGCACTACGCTACTGGGAAACATGAAACACTAGCTCAGTGAGTGCAAGATGGGCAGAGTGCGAAACTTCAGTTTCAGCAGCATACTGAGCACGTTTTTCTTTGAGCGTGTTTCGGGATTGAGCCCTAGACTTGAAATTCCTCTACACGGGGTTCGAGATCCAGCCCAACGGCCTTGGGCGGATGCAATGCACAGACTAGGTGGAGGTAGGGTGTCCAACCCCTATCCAATTGATTTATTTCCATGGTGGCAATGATAGATAGTTGCCATCGATGACTACCTCTATGCAGGGATATATTTTTGAGGAGACCCGGACATGCCGCTACCACCGGGATCGGCATATGGTGACATTGGTAACGAATCTTGACCCTCTTTTTAAAATTTTTGAGTTATGAAATTTTTGTTTTGTTTTCTGATTATTTGGAATCAAAAGACATGTTTTTGGGTTACAATACATAGTGACATCTACCATATGCATGCAGATGTGAGACCACGGTGGCCTAAAGGATTCCCTCATCATAGACGGAGGGGAAGAGGAGACGATATCACAGGTGTGGATGCAGAGCGGATGCTCCAAAGCATTCATACCAACTTCGTGAGACTGACACACAGAGTACCCATGGCGTAAGTTGAGGACTTGCCTGAGGCCATGCAGCGCCAGGTGGTGGGTGTACCATGACCATGGGTGCAGCTCTTTTGACGGCTAGCTAGAGCCGTAGTGACATTCCACGATCACAACCCCCCTCCTCCTCCACAGGCTTAGATACCTGGGAGTGATACATTTTGTACTACCATGTATTTATATTTTGGTGGCTCGAGAGCCCCATTTTTGTATTATGACACTATGTATTACCACATTTTGGATGTTTATAAAAAATTTTATGATGATCGATTTATTTATTTACATGTGTAAAAATTTATGTTTGTGATGAGTTTATTGTGTATGAAACAAATTCCAATCTAACACGTAGTTAGCATATGAGTCAGCAACTTGATTGTTAATTCTTGGAATATGTATGTATGTTATATTGTCAAATTGTCGTTCTAATAATCTCACACGTAAGAATCTTATTAATAATGGCAGATCTCTAACATGGTACAAACCATTAAGTTGTGACACTACTAACTCCAAATCAAGTCATACCTCAAGAGAGAGAACACCATGTGAAATTGCAGCCCATAGAAGTTCAATAACGACACTATACTCAGCAACATTGTTTGAAGATGGCCGTAAACATACGCCTCCTGAAGATAATACCTGACCCATAGGAGTATAATCACCCAAGCAGCAGAGGCTGAGTGTTGAGTGTGATGGCTCGCACCATCCACGAATCCTATGAAGGTGGAAGATTCCATTGACATCTGCCAAAAGAAACAGAAACTAATCACAAACCCGATCACCATAAGAAAAAGACCTACCTATGCAAAATTGTACAATAATATATAATAACCAGCCTTTGCTGAAAATCATGCAAAGTACTTTTTGAGATAGAGCCCATTTCTAGGCTCCACCAAGGTCGTTCCCTCATAATCCACTAATTCATAAGCGCCCTTCTCTAACACACATTTAACAACGTAAGGACCACACCACATGGGGTTAAACTTTCCTGCCCCCAAGGGTTCTTTCGGTTGATCCCACAAATGGACCAAGTCTCCCTCACTAAACCTCCTTAGACGGATAGACTTATCATACTGGACCTTAACGCGATGCTTATTCACTTCTCGAGCCACCAAGGCATCTCGACGTTGCTCATCAAGTTGCTCAAGGTGGACCAAACACTCCTCCAATGGTGAAGTGTCTGGTAAGAGTTCTATGGCTAGCTTCAAAGAAGGAATCTTGCACTCAACCAGAAATACCAACTCCACTCCATGTACAAGTTGATATGGAGAAAAACCCATGGCAGTCTTAACAGCGGTTCTATAAGCTCACAAAGCAGGATATAACATAATGTGCCAATTTGTCTTGCTTTGTGTGATGGTTTTTTTGAGAATGGATTTGAGTGATTTGTTCACTGCTTCTACCTGTCCATTCACTTGAGGGTAGTAAGAGGAGGAATGCTATTGCTCATACCCTAACTTTGATGGCAACTCTTCCATCATATGATTCTGAAAGTGCCAGCCATGTTCAGTGACAAGCTCTTTTGGAATACCGAACCGAGTAATGATCTGGTTGAATACGAAGTGTGCAGCTATCTCACCGTCAAATTTAACTGTAGGAATAGCCTTAGCCCATTTAATGAAGTAGTCAATAGCTACTATGATATGATGATGCCCCCCAGCTGAAGTTGGGTTGCAATCCATAAAATCAAGCCCCCACTTAGTGAAGGGACCGGTGGTGATGATGGGATGTAACGGGGCAAGTTTCGAGCGCATATTACGTGCAAACCCTTGACAAGGATGGAACCTCTTGACCGCATCTACACAATCCTTAAAGATCGATGACCAGAAACAACCCACTCTTAAGATTTTTTGGGCTGTAGAAAGCCTAGATAAATGACCACCACACGCCCCTCTGTGGCAATAATTCAGCACAAGCTCAGCCTCCTTGTGAGTTAAACAGCGACGTAAAATGGAATATACCCCACGGCGGTACAAAGTGTTATCCACAATGAGGTAATTCTTGGATACGTGATGTAACCATCGTCGTTCATCCCGTGAGAGGTGAGTAGGGACCTTCAATGTTTGAAAATATATAATAATATCCCCATACCATGGGTCTAAAGTTGAGATTAAGAAGATGTGCTCATCGATAAACATATCTTCACAAACCAACTCCTCAGCCTCGCTTGGGAAATCCGATATAAGCTTCGCAAAAATTAATGATTTCTTCGATTTTGCCGAAACAAACTAGAGATCGAATTCTTGTAAGATGACAATCCATTTATTATATTTTCCCCCAATCATTCTTCGAGTGAGAATGAATTGAAATGGATTGACATGGGCTACAACCAAGGTCTGGAGAAGGAGAATATAATGTCTCAACCATTGAACTGCATGTATGGTAGCTAAGGCAAGCTTCTTAACATGGGAATAATGGATCTCTGCATCCACAAGATTTTGGCTCAGATAGTATATGACATGCTCTTGGAGCTCCTCATCCTCCTAAACCAAAACCATACCAATCATCTCCATGGACGTGGCCACATAAAGTATAAAATCACGGCTATAGTTTGGGGGACTAATCATCGGGGCCGATACTAGGGCTCACTTGAGCACATCAAAGGAGTCCTGGGCTTGCTCGTCCCAACAAAAGGTGGTGTCCTTTTTCAAAAGACACATAAAGCCTCTAATCAAATTGGCAAAATTGACAATGAATCTCCGTAAGAAGTTTGCCATGCCTTGCAAAAATCGAAGATGTCTAATGTTTTTCGTGGGAGACAGCTGAAGTATTGCCTCAGCCTTTAAAGGGTCGACTCTTATACCCTCTTTGGAAACAATGAATCCTAATAGGCGACCAGACTTCACACAAAAGATGCACTTGTGAGGATTTAACCTGACCAAATAATGGTGACACCTTTCGAATACTAATCTCAAATGATAGGAATGACGCATTCTCATACGAGAATGAGTAGCAAGGTCATCCAAAAACACTTCGATAATCGATTTGAGATCATGGAAGATCAAGGTCATAGCCTGCTAAAAAGTAGCTCCGGCGTTCTTAAGGCCAAAAGGAATTTTTCCATATGCAAAAGTTCCCCAAGGACAAATAAATGAAGTCTTATGTTGGTCCTCAGGTTTAATTTGTATCTGATTGTATCCGGAAAAGCCGTCCATAAAGGAAAAAACCTCGCTACCCGAACACTCATCCAAAATCTGATCAATAAATGGTGTGGGGAAATTGTCCTTAGGACAGGCATGATTTCAAATCACAGAAATCAGTACATATGCGGATTTCTCCCTGCTTCTTATCAACTAAAATGGGATTTGAAACCCACTCCGTCAAGGGAATGGGATAGATAAAACCGGCTTTCAACAGTTTCTCTATCTCTGCCTTAATCGCGGGTGCTTTCCTAGGATTCACTGCACGCAAACGTTGTCGAACAGGCTTAGCATTGGGATAAGTCTTAATCTCGTGTTCAACTATGCGAGGGTCGATACCTGGCATTTCATCGTAATACCAAGCAAATATATCACGAAATTCTTTAAACAGCTCGGTGTATTCTTGAATCTCAGTATGGGAACAAACTGCCCCAATATAGACATTCTCTATCCTACCAGGATCGCGAGAGATATTGATAGAAATAATTGGAGATATATTTTCCATGTTCCCATCAGCCATCGGACTAGGAGAGCTTAATGGAACCATGGGACTACCAATTCTCTCACTAAGAACCTCCCTAAAGTCCTCACACTCCAAGCGGTCAAGCTCAGGAAGAAAATAAGATCTATGATGCAACTCTTCCCAAGGTGGCTCAACCCCTGACATGGCCTCAATAATCACTTCGTCTGAAGGAAAAACACTATCAAGGAAATCATGTGCATGAGAAGACTGAACTTCCCATGCAGGCAGCACATATGGGTCCTCCTCCTCCGTCAGTGAAGAGGAAGGACTAGACTCTACAACACATCCAATATTAGCTTGATAAACTACCATAGTTGTAGGAAACAGCACGCCCGTCACGATGGGATCACTCGAAGTATTTGGTGTAGGAAGAATCCAAGGATCTTCCATATGACTCATGTGAAAAGACACCGATCTCACAGATGCTGAAGCCTCACCGAAACTAGACCATATCATAAGGACACATGCAGGACAACTAAAGCTTCCCATGAGGGATGGATACATGCCCACACCCACACTCCCAGTTACTGGCTGAGAGTGCTCTACAATCGGGATCGATGCTCCCGAAGATGCGGCAATTGACGGATTCTTGAATGACGTTTGATCAATCATAACTATCTTCCCATTAAATGGAAAGAATACAACGCAAAATAGTGAAGAAGCTATGGCTTGCATACTGTACATCCAATTCCTACCCAGCCAGAGATTGTAGTCAAGGGGTGCATCAACCACCTCGACCTCTATCTGTAACACCTCGGTTTTGACCCCGTTGCATTAAATGTACATGATGTCTATATTGTAATGATCATGGTGTGGAGCTCAAGGCCAAGGCCCCACCAACAATTGGTTATGCTATGTTTCGGATTTAATTTTGTCACGGAAGGTATATCGGGGCATGCGGCATACATATATTAAGTTTGTCATCATGTAAATATGCATTTTTAATTAAATAACCTGACCAGCTACGTTCACGGCAACTAAATTGAGAAGGGGCATGATTTTCACAAGGATAAGGGTGGGGAAATTGTCAAACCTTGGCCAATGAGGGAAAAACCCATGTGTCACCACCTTGGCTTACTCAACCACCTCCATTAAGAATTTTTGTTGGTAGTTGGGGAAGTTATGGCTGAGAGTGGAGTGTGGCAGGACTGTCAATCCTTACCCACACACACACTCCACCCGTGGTTGGCTTCACAATGGCAAAAGAAACCACTTCCATCACTCTCGTAGATTTTTCGACTGCCCTCTCTCCACGCTAGTGCTGAAACACTCACGCACTCTCCCCTACGCATTCTCGCCATTGTTCATCACCCATGCAAAAGGCGGAGCTATTCATCCTCACGCAGGGAGTTCTTGTTCATTCTCGCACGCAGGATCTTCCTAGTTTTACTCACATTGTTTTCCTTTACCTTCACAGATTTTGTGGATGGAGTGGGTGTATAATTTCCTCACGGACTGATTCGTGGGTTGCTGTGGTATCCCATATGAGGTGATTGTCGTGGTCTTCTTTATATTTTGGGGACGGGATTTTGTTCATTTCACGCACAGGTTGGAAGTCTGCATTTTTCTCTTCCTCGCCGTGGTCTATGTATGTTTTCCAGTGACTTCGTTGCCCAGGGACGGGTTGTTGATCTCCCCATTTTGTGAGTTGTGCTCACTGATACATTTCAGGACTATGGTCTTCCCCATGCCTTGAGCCGTGTCTGATGTTACGTTTTGAGGCTGCTGCGGATTGTTTGGAGTCGTCTTCCCTGTTTAAGCTGTAATAGCTGATTGATTGCATGTGTGCAATGGTTGGTCTTCGGACTGCATTGGGAGCATGGATGGGGGCTTGGTTTGCTTGATAAACCTAGTGGGTGGAAACCACACAGACAGAGCTAGAGGGCTGGCTTTCTTCTCCACAACCCCTAAATAGCACTGGAAGGGAATGCAGGGCCTGAGGGACTATGTAGCAAAGAAAATACTGATTCCTTGTGTTGGGTGTGTGTGGGTGTATTAGAAGCCAGGATAGTTCTGGTGTAGGTGTTCTTGGCTCTGTAATGAGCTCACCAGCTTAGCATTTATCCTTTCCCAACTCCTTGATGGCCTGATAAACCTGACCATGTTGGCTTGGTTGTCTTGTTGATGGCCTGATAAACCAAACTGTGTTAGCTTGGCTGTGTTTTGTGTATCCTTGGCTATGTGTAAGCCTCCTTGTTCCCTTATTCCTCGGAGAATCATGCCCATCTCGAGGGTGGCAGCGCTGCTGAGAGATTAAGGAGCACAATAGCCTATGGTTGGGTGGAACGTTGCAGCGACGTAGCTGGTTGCGGAATGAGTTCTTCATGAGATAAGTGATCTTGTCCATTTTTACTTCTGCAACCATATTTACTGTTAATGATTATGATGGACATGTTGAATGAATGCTTGTATAAATGTATGTTGATTCCGCTGTGCCTGATAAATAATTGTAGCTGTGCATGATAAACAATTACATCTGTGCATGATAAATGTTCATGTGTGCATGATCTAGTCAAAGCATTTGTTTCAGCATTCTGTTTTAGCAATTTTATGAATTCACATGTTCATGGGGCTGGTAGCCTGGATGGTTAACGCCATGGTCGCGTCCTCTTCGCCGGTTGGAGGGTTGGGGACATGACACTATCACAACGGTCTTCCCTCCCAAATGGACTTTAAGGGAAGGAAGGATCCTGTGTGGCCTAAACAATCTCCCATATAATGCAGTCAACATGGTACCGGATTTAGACAACTCAGGGGAACCTAACCCTTCCAACATGATAAAGACATCACAGAAGCAACAGTGCCTTCGTCAATCATAGTGCGCTTGACGGTCATGTTAAGACATTCTACATGAATCAAAAGAGACACATAGTAAGGCAAGCGAGGCTGAAGTCCTACGAATTCAAATTTAATCACGGAGGAAGAATTATCATCATTCACACCAAGGGTAGAAAGCAAAGCCTTCCTTTGCGAAGGACAACTCTTAAGTACTTCTAGTGCAGACATCGCACAAGGAGTGTGGCCCAAATCCTTGACAACAGAATAGTTTTGGGTGGCTTGGGCATTAGGATTGTACCCCAAATGCTTAAGGACTCCCTTAGGAATGTGAGGTGCAACTTCAGGTTTATCCATAGGTTTTTCAATATGCAAAGGAGTTCATGGTGGATCAGGTTCCTTTCCTAGGTTGGGTTGTGACGAACCATAGTCCTTCGCACAGGTCACAACCTTTGTAGCACACACCATGTTAATACAACCATGACCACTACCCTCTGGCGGATCTTGATCCCCACCAGACTGATCATGGGTCCTCGAGTTCATGTTTTGATTGTGAGGTAAAGGGTTAGTCAACACAACTGGGCCCTGCACTAAGAATCTCGATGCTTCATCGATACAAGGGCACAAGTAAGTGAGGTGATCGTCCTTATATAACTTGCAAGAAAATTTAACCTTATGTTTAGGTTACTTGTCCCCCCCCAGCATTACGACAGCTCTTTGGTTTTCCTCATGGATGGGAATCTAGTCAATCTGGTGGGGGTCGTTTCCCTTTTTGCTTGGCAGGTCCTCTCAATGGCTAGCTACTTCTAGGTTCCTGTGGTACTCCTCACAATGAGTTTTAGGGCTATGCCTAAGTACTTCCCACAGTTAAGTGGATAGGGTTTAATCCCTGATCCGGATGAATAATATTGCTGCAAGAAGAAGAAAAATGGTAAGGCACACAGAGCCAAGAAGCACGGTAGAAAAAAAAAATTCCCGAAATGCCACCCAATGAGCCCAAGAAAGTGCTCTAATACCAGATGTGGAGAACCTCCTGCAATGAACAATCAAAATGCATGATTTAACATAAATATTGGAGCACAAAAGAGATTTTATTGATCGCATGCCACTTCAAGGGGGAAACCTACTTTGAGCAAGCTCAATACAAAATAACTCTTCAATGCTTTCATTAGCCTCAACACATACTTATATACTAAGTCTAATCTAAACAACTATTACTCCACATGAATGTGGGATAATGCAACCTATTAACTAGATGACTTAACAACTATCACTTACTCCTCATGCCATGGGATAATACATCATACTAATGGGACGACTTACAAAGCATATGCGTCCGACAAAATAAAGAGGGGGGTTGACACGGGTTCTTAACAGATCAAGAGAGTTGAACCTGTGACCTCCCAGACATAGGGGGGAGATATCTCACGTCTGGCTCATAACCGCTTGAGCTAACCCTTGAATCTAAATCTCTCTTTTTATTTCTATTTATACATATCAAATTGTTTTTTATTTCTATTTGTATATTTTTTTTTTCAACAAAATCTGGAGAAAATATTTATATGAAAAAGGCTGAGCACAACCATACTTACAAAAGAGGAGGAAAGCATATAAAACTATTCTGAAAAGAAAAAACTGTGTTGTCTATACTAATTACAAAATTCAGGAAACTTCTTCGATGCATTTTAAAATAACTTATACCCATCGCAGGTTAAATTCTAACAAACTGATTGTTTAGCAAAGTGCAAAAATACATATAAAAGGCATAGCCTAACTGAACCTACTACTTCTTCTTGTCTCCTGGACCATGCACTGGCTGCACTACAGAAGTTTCTTCCATTGGATGGTCTTGAGATGGGGTTTCCTGACAATGACTGCAATGGTTCATGTTTATCAATTTCTGCACTTCTTCTTTGATAAAATATATTGTTCCCATGAGCTCACGTAGGTCTATTTCATTATCGTCAATTCTAGACTCGTGGCATCCCATCTAGTTATCCAAATACTTCACATCCGCCACTACTACCCTGCTTTCTTTCATGCCAGTGCTCAGAAGCTCATAAATCCATCACATATGAAGTTTAACATCTTGCAATGTGGACTGAATATCATTAAGACTCACATTCCTCCTGTTATTTTCCATAGAATGTTGAGAGATGTGAGAGTCCGAGAGAGCAGAGGGAGCAAGCAGAATCGACGAAGGGTCAAGCAGACTGCTACCTGTTTCCTCTTCATGGAAGAGACGCATATGCGAAAGAAAGTCGTAGTTGCAAATCTTCTGTTGAAAACTAGGACCCAGGCAAACAATAGAGCTCCTCTTCAAAATCTCGATGCACAACTAAATTCAAAGGGGGCGTCTTCATCCCACAACACTCTTCCATGACTCGTGCAAGTGTTCGCTTCAGAACGATGAGGATTTGGTAACCTATCTCCACATTTAAGCCTGTCACATGGGTGCTTGAGCCACCTATCCGAGGTGGAGGACACTTTTCCAGCGATGGCCTAAAAGGTGGCCAAAAAAGAGAAAGACAGGAGGGCCAAATGAGCCTCCCCCCCGCCTTATGCAATTGCTTAGGATACTAAGGACCATGTTTAAAACCTTTTTTGTATCCTTTGATTGTTACTATGCCCATAATATTCCTTACATCTTGGTTAGTGACTTTATCCTCTATGGAATTATTGCCTCTGAGGATATGGAATTAGGAAACTTGGAGATTTGAGGTGAGGCAACTGATACTATCGTAGATTCTTCTGTAATTGGTTGTACCATGGTTGCAGTCGGTTCTCATTTTCTGTATGATTTGCTTCGAATCTCCACAAACTATGAGATCTAAAATATTATTATGTCTTGTAAGATCCAAACCAAGGAGAAGTGAAAGATATTTCGCTTCGTTATTGGATCTATGTCCTCTTCCCCATGCATAGGACATGATTGAGTTTCCTCCGGGATCAAAGATAATCCCACCCGCACCTGCCTTGCCAGTATATATATGTGACTAATATAGAGTGTTAATATTATTACCTTTTACGAGTATAATATTCTTTTTTAAGCTAATACATGATGATGTAAACAATACCCACATCACAACATCTCTATCATATTGGGTTGTAGATGACACCTTGTTAGTTCACTTACTAAAGGTTTTTATGCCATCCTTATAGCACATTCTCTAGGGAGGGCCACCTATAGCTGAGGTCTTAATTTGTATTTGATGAACGTTATTGCACTCTCCCACTTCTAGCTCCTCCACCAAGGTCATAACCCAAGCTTAAGCACAAGGCCCTTTGGAATTAGGTTATCCCCATTCCAAAATAAATTTATTGCAGAATACCATTTGTCAATCTTTGACATTTAATGGCTCAATATGTTGGGCATCATTCACATAATCCTTAAGGATTATCAAATTTAAAGGAGGAGCGATAAAACTATTAAATCAAAAGGTTCACACTCCACCTCATATCATAATTTCCCATAAAATGGAAAAGTTGCTCCAAAAAGGGCTAGGGGGGATATTCACTTAGGTATTCTACATTAAATCATAAGAACTATAAGATGATTAAGGAAACGCCATAATGAAACTTAATTTCATTCAAGATGAGCATAATTGGGTTTTCTAAGATATATGCAAATACTCCTTCCATCTTGTGACCATGACCATGCTATTGAGTTAGAAGTTAGATGTTCTAGGAATCATACCTCCCCATACTCAACCATACAAATATTTATGCTAGTAGACAATTGTTAGAATGAATATATTCTCCAAAATATTAAAGGTGAGAGTTATAAAGGATCTCATTATCAACCCTATTCATCATGCTAAGGAAGAAGAATGGATCCTAGTGGGTATTTGTATAATATAGAGAACTTAATAAAATTACCCCCTCAATGATATATTCCCCATTTCAATGATTAATGGGCAATTGCATGAGTCAAATAGATATACCTAGAGTTTTCAATTAAAGGCTAGTTATTTGGTAAAGGAGTGTTATTATTAACCCCAATAAAGTTCAAATTTTCCCAATGACATGGTTGTCCTTTGTGAATTAGTGTTCTCATCAAAGTTGGCAATTTGTTTTGGTTGGCAATATGATAAAATCCTATGTGACTTTGGGACAATAAATATCCCACATTGTAGCTTCCTAAACAATGTATTATAAATTGATTATTGTAATATGACTTAAATTCTTTGGAAATTATTCATAGATTGGGGACTAGGTACTTGCTTGTAGCATTGTGATATAAGCAAGTTGCTCATAAGAATAAAAAAGGAGCAATATCAATTTAGGATATTGTCATATTAGGATTATATAAGGGGGTAATCACAAGACTACGTTTTGAACCCAAGTCTCTATAAATTCTCGATCACACCCTTTGGGAAGATAAGTAGCACTTCCAAGGTCCAAAGCATCATGAATAAGCCATTTTGACCATTGATTCTTATTATGTTGAGAATGAAATGAAAGACAGTATTAAAATGAAAAATAAATACAAAGATACATTGAAGACCAATTTCCATCAAAGAAACAATGGTGAAAAACACTAGACAAGTACAATGGCTAGAACAGTTGTAACTATCTCTAAGGAAATATGTGGCTACTGATTTGATCATTCACAAAAAGTACCATAACAAGTAGTTGAAATTGCACTTTATAATAATGCCAAAATTATAAGAGGTAAGAAACTTAACCCTAATATGAAGTTAGGGATAATTGTGCACACTAAGCTAGATGAAATTGAGTTATACAAAAAAAAAGACCATAACGTTTTTTGTATTGTTTCATTCTTGGTCTTCTTTCACTCATTAGAAAGATAATTTGTTGATGAGATCTGAAGCTCTTATTTCAACATCAAAACCTTGAAAAATGCATGGGAAGACCCTAGAAAATGTGTGAAAAGATTATAATACATTCCTATGGGTATTCTTTAAACTATACTAACCCACAACAGACCTTGGGAGGAACAATTTAGTCATGTAGACAACATGCTTCAAATCTTAAAAGGTTAAGTGTTGTATGTCAAAAGTCCAATTGTGCATTTGGGAAAGAAAAGGTTGAGTACCTTAGTTACATCATAACCAAAGGACTTAAGGCCAACTTTTAGACAATTTGGCACAGCATTCAAATCGCCAACCCTTAGATGCATCAAAGGTCTCTTAGGCTTAAAATATATAATGATTACTATAAAAGGTTTGTAAAAAATCATGCACATCTAAGTAGCTCCCTTGACCACACTTATGAAGAGAAATGCATTCTTATATTAAGAATATGCAACCCAAACACTTGCCATTTTAATGGAATCCATGATAAACACATTAGTTCTAGATACAGTACATTTAAATAGCATGTTTCAAATAACATAAATATCATGCCTCCTAATGAGGAAACAAAACAAAGTAGTGTTAAATATTTGAAAAATGACAATTCAAGTAGGAGTTGATCAAAATTTTCCACTTATGAAAAAATAATATTAGCCATTAACATGCACTCAAAAAATAATGTTAGCACCTATTAGAAAGGCACATCCAGTATAAGATAGGACTCTAGTATAGATTAAATTACTTTTTAAATCATAAGGGTTTCCTCACGAGAATTGAAAAAGAGGTGGGTGAGAAAGATATCTGTATATGGCTTTGTTAGAAGATAAAAGGAAGCATTATCATGGAATGCTCTTTCAAGAGAATCATATAAGGCAATAACTATATTCTCCATCACCTCTATAGTTGTTCCATAGATAAAGTAGGGAAAGAGTGGAAGGAAGATCCCATCCCCTCATAGAAGAAGTATTAACTAAAAGCATGCCTTAGAACTTTTAATTACTTCTCTTATATGGATTACATTGGTATGTTAGAAAGATAGGGTTTTTCTTGTTCCTCAATCTGAACTCAAGTTGCTCGTTCTTATATAATTATTTATTAATTTGATATTTAGGATTCATTAAAACATATCACATGTTCAATGGTTTCTAGGAATTTTTTAAGAAATAAATTTGAAACATTGTTACAAAATGGAAGTTAACTATTGAAACATAAGATATAATATGAAAGACTAGGATTACTTCAACCCTTACCATTTTTTCACAAAGGTATGAGGGGATATCCATGGATTTCATCATTGGACTTACTAAATCAATAATTGAAGATGAAATATTGCTAATAATACTTAGAGTCACCAAGCATGCCCATTTATGTGGCATTCAACCCAACTATAAGAGCTAACTAAGTAGAAAAAACATTCATGAATGAAATACACCAATTCTATAGATTCACAAAAGTGATTGTAAATGACTCTTGGCATACATTTTTTAAGATTGAAAAAAGTACACTAATCATGCAAAGTTGACTAGTTGTCCAAGAGGAAATGTGAATATGGGCTGCATGCACTTGGAAAAGGATCACAAGATAATCTTCTTGGACTTCATGTAAAAAGGGTGCATGCACCAAAATTATTGAATGTTGAAGGCTGCATTGGAGATATTATGTTTGGGATGAGCAAAGTGTTTATCTATATAAAGCATAAATTAGGGATAAATTATGGTTGGACTTTAAATATTTTTTTTCTTATGTATTAGTTGGTTTAAAGAAAGTAGGCTGTATGGACATAAATAAATTTGTGAGAGCAAGTAAAGGAAACTTAAGTCTATGGATACATGTACCAACTCTCACTAATATACTATATGATTATATCATCCTTATTTGCATCCCTTTCCATGAAAAGTTAAAAATGAGACACATGATATTCCTTTAGAATCCTTTTTATGTCACTTCACATCCATTTGTGTGCGTTGGCTTTGTGTCCCTTATCCCATTTTGCATACTATTGTGTCCCCATTGGATATATTACTTTTTCCATTTTTTGTCATATCTTTTGTAAATCATCATTTATTCTCCTGATTATGAGGTTTCTAACGAGTTATCATGCAATCAAAACCATGTTCACATGCAAAGGTTATGATCCATCTATGTTTTTTGTCTCTTTTCAATTTGTTGCACTTGATACTTGACATTAATAGGCTCCGATGTCTTCACCTTCTCATCTTCTCATTTTTGTTGCACATTTATATAGACATCATCTTTTTGATAAGGCATGATCAAATTCATGATAATAATTCCACACAAGTCTTCTCAAATTGATCCATAAACAAGGGACTTATATCCCACCTACTTCACCAACACGGATACTATACTAAATCTAACTTTTTTTTTGTTCTCTTCAATGCAATTGCCTTTGAATTATGCAGTTTTGAGTGTAAACCACCCAACAACACTCTTCAATATTGAAGTTTTGACCTATTGATAGTATAACATGCACGTAACAACCATCTAACAATGTAATAGTAATTAGGTTGATAAAAATCAAGACTATACAAACTTTCTGTCACTAAGGGTTGTGTAGTCAATGTAACTGTGTTGCATGCTTATAACCAATTGAACTAAATCACTTGAAATCCTCAATGCTAATACACCATCATGTTTGTTATACATGTTTATTTTTTGTTGTAGTGTTATGTTTATAGGCCAACATGAGTACAAGAAGCTATCAATATCCTTCTAGAATAAACAATCTAAACTAGGTTTAAGTGTGGATGTATTTATGGGCAAAAGTCTTCAGGTCTATGAAACCAAGTGGTTAATTGAACCTCAAAAATATGGTTCCATTCCCAGGTTCCAAATCATTGTTCTATTTTGGCATGGCCTTGGATTACTTAAGTTGCAGTTATTATCATATTATCAATACTATTAGGATATTCTAGGCATTTGCTTTCCATTCATTAAGAGGTATGGATTAATGGCACTATGTATAGTAAGTTCACTGATTGGTTTACTTGTGATGCCAATACCTAGACGAGGGTTAAACTTAGATAGGTTGTGTTATAATAACAATACACCATGTTTTCAAACATACATTAAAAGCACTTCAATCAATGACAATTTTGTTCTACTTTTGGTTCCAAGGCCTAAAATTCAAGGGTTCCTATTCTCATAACCAAGCCAACCTTCATTCCAATTCAAATTAAACACCACTCATCGAACATATATGAGTAATTTACTAGACCATTTTGAAGTGGCCAAGCAATAAACATATGTGAGAGGGTTGCTACTCGTCACATGAGAGAGAGAGAGAGAGAGAGCCATTAATTAGAAAAAAGACATAGACATGTGAGAAGGATTTCACGAAGAAATGGAATAAGACTAAACATATTTATGGTCATCTGTAGGGGTGTAATTGGGGGCCAAAGGGGCCATTAAAGTAATAGTTGAATCCATTCAATGTAAAGTGGACTAGGTCCACTATGTTTGTGTATTAGTAAATAAGGCTCACTAAGATAGTTATTAGTGAATAAATGTAATAGGGCCTCATTAAAGGAGGTCCGATCGGTAATTAGGATGTTTCTATAGTTAGAGTTGTATTGTGATCTATAAATAAGGGTGAAATACTCCTTTTAAGTCATGTGTGGTGTATATTGTATTTAGGGCTTAGCTCATAGGAAGGCTTTCTTGAAGAAATGGATTACGACTAAACACTTTTCTCCAACATGTGTAGAAAGTGTTAGTTAAATAATCCATGTGAGGAATGGATTCACAAAAAGGTGATCCAAGAGGTAAGTATTTATGTAATCAAAATAACCATGCTATGTAACATGAAAGGAACCATATATGTGAATGTATTACTTGAATACAAGCCCATGCAAAATTAGAGCATAATATGATAAAAGCATTGGGATAAACCATTATTTCAGATGTTGTCAAACCATGGGAGAAAGAGCACACTCCAAATTATTGAATCAACCAACCCAACAAATCACACACCTATAAAAATACACTCAATCTAAGGGGAAATTCCCAGTTAATAGTGCAATGTGCTAAAGGGATAAACCATCCATAACTTAGTTGTATGACATCAATGATGCACCCAATAAGAACAACACTAAGCTAGCAATGTGTATAGTCCAGTGAGGAGAAAAAAGCATGGGGTATGGTTCTTATAGACAAGGATTGATCAAAATACCCAAAAACAAAGTGAACTCACCCAACTTATGTAACATACCCAACCACCTCCATGACAATGTTGAGGTGATGGGGTACTATATTTTCACTTGTAAACAATTTTTTGTTATAATGGCCACTTTATTTAAAAGATACTTGTAGATATTATCTAGCAGAAGCATTTATAGAAAAATGAATTAACTAATTCCAATACTATTCATGAATGCAAACCCATCATGCTTAGAACCATAAATATGATAATTAAACATATTCACATAAGAATGCCAAAATGTAAATAATGAAAATTGCAATATAAACATATGAACACATAACAAAAATATAAAGCATGGATTTTAAGGTAAATTTCACACTTATCTTTATGAGAAAGGGTCCTCCAACAAGCTACAAGTGAAGGACGTTCCTCACAACCATAGGAACTCTATTAATCCTGCTCTTTTTTGAGAGAGAGACCATTCTTGAGCGAGGGATATCAATCCACAAGGGTGAATCTTTACCAATTATTTTACTCACACAATCCTTTGGTGTAGAAACCCCCTCCACAACTATCCCATTCCACCAACACTCATCCTCCATCAAGATACACAACACAAGGAATGAGACCCCCTTCTCTGCATGCAGTCCCTTAGATTGTCCCCATTTCCTTATAGTGCTCTAATAAATATTAGCCAAGGATTCTCTATGTTGAGACTCTAAGGAACTCAGTTGTAAGCCATGTTTCTCTCACATTAGCACCAAGACCATTAGCACCAATATCCTAGGGTAATTGGTGTGAGAAAGTATGAAACACAACTTTTTCTTTGGTATGCCAACAAGAGCTCAAATTGCTTGATAGAGTGAATGATACTCCCCCTATTGAATGAATGAGTTTACAACATTACATATGCCTGGATTTTTCTTGGCATGTGGCTTCCCTAGAAGAGGCCACTTTTCCCCTCTTAATCTCATATTAAGATAATTAACCCATGCTTAATTGAAGTGGCCCTCATAACGATGGTTAAGGGACTTTGGATTAAAAAGGATAATGAAGGCTAAGGGAATAAGATAAATCCAACTTGGATAATTTCCCTTATCCCCTCTCACTTTCCCTACTTGTGGAGTCATTGCCCCCCATCTCTTCTTTGTCCTTCTTCATTTACAACTCTTAAGTATTTTTATATTAAAATGTAATGTAGATCATTTACAATATCCATGGTCTCCTGGACCATATAAGTCTAACATCTAGCATTTACATGCTTACATACATAATCACATCATGGGGTAAAAAATGGGGCGCTACAACATACAAATGAACTTATCCAACATATAATAAGTTTTAAAAATATCAATTTAGAAACTCCCTACAATATTGCAACATCTTTGAGATGAGAGCCATTGATCTCTAAGCTCCGAACTCGATCCCATGGAGGGAACAAAAAATGTATTGGGTTCACATTTTCTTGAGAGAAGGAACTAGGTAGATAAACATAGAACCACTAAAAATGATTGATTCTCATACCATTAATACAATTTTAGGAAATAATTAATAACAAAGCATCTTCCATTAAAATAGAGGCAACCATTGAAAATGAATATGAGCAATATATCACACACATATAAGAGATTACTATCTTAAAAAGAACCATTCACATAATGAACATAATTATTTTACCTTGGAAACCCAAACAGGGAAACCAACATTCAATCGTTGCTCAATTCTCTATTTTTGCAATGTCAAGTTACAATTAAGCTTTGGGCATGTTTGTGCTAGAAATTGTTCCTAGACTACAAAAGGAACAAGCTAGTACAAGCTCAAAACAAAAGGAAAATTGGAGTTGGTTTTTTGTAATTTTTGGTTTGAAAGTTCATTCACAAGAAGGTAAACAATCAGGAAACTAGTACATGCACTGAATTATGAAATAACATTGAAGAACTAAGATATAAATGCATAAAACATAAATATAAACCATAAACATTCATAAGCATAGTATTGGTTTTGTCCACAACATATTAGCATTCACATGAATAAAAACATTAATAAATAAATTAAATCATAAGTTGAGTGGTCAAACTGACCATAAACAAAATCAATATAGAAGATAAAATGGATTATATGTATATAAAAATCAGTCTCAGTCTTCAAACACTTACATGAGAGTCATAAGTATCAGTTGGCATATACATCCAAAATTCCTTAGCTCTATAGCCCTTCTTGAAACAAAAATTGAACCCCATTCCACTAAAATTTCCTACTTTTATCATTTACAAACTAGAGTAGTTTCATAATTGTTTCATAACTGTCTTTTACATATAAACTCGAGGAAGTTACAACAAGTAATTACATGTTAACTTCAAATATTTAAAGGAAACAAAATGTTAACCACTGTACGCATTATAACAAAATAAAATACTTGACAACTGGACATTAGGTGGAACTCATAACTGCTTGGATGCTTCTGCTAGCATGGAAATCCCTTCCAACGCATGAGACTGCTTCTTAGGTTGTTCCTGCTCTGTCTCCAAACTTTTAACTTTGTTTGATAACATTTCAATCTACTTGTTTAAATTCGGAATTTGCTTGGTTAAATCTTCATCTTGATTCTGTATTTCTCTCTTCCTCTTCAATGCTTCTTTCGACGCTGCTATCAATTCTTGGTAATATGCATTAATATCTTCCAGGTCTTCTCTTAATCTCTTATTATCCATTACCATCTTGTCATTAGTTTCATTAAGAAAACAAATTTGTGATTTATGTTGTTGCATAGTTTTCCTAAGATTTTCAACTTCATAATCCATATGCACCTCTATAGGCAATGTCGAATCCTGGTTTGACAACCATGGAATATTCATCTTCTTAAAAAATAAATCTTCTTCTTGCCTATCCTTCATTACTTCCTCTCAAATGAGGCTCATGAATTCATACCCTGTTCTATAATAGGAGTAACCTTCTCTTCTAAGACTTCATAATTTTCTTGAACTAGATCTGGTGATATTAAATGATCTTCTTGAATATAATTTTGTTGTGGGCTCAAATTCTCTTCACTCTCATTATTTTCCTCATTTGAAGAATCTTGAATGACTGTAATCTTCACATTTTTCAGTTTAGGGTTTAAAATTCTTTTCATATTTTATCTGAGCTTATTTGTGGCTCTGGTCTTTGGCCTCCATTTCGATCTTTCCAGCTGCATAAGATATTTCTTCTCTACCTTTAAATCTGGAACTTGCAAAATATTACCCTTCGACTCATCTATAAAAGAAGATTTATTTGAGATTTCCTGTACACATATAGAATTATGCTTCTGTATTGTTGAACTAATATCTTCTTCAAGATTCAAATCAAGTGTCTTCTCCCTTTCTTCATCCTCCAAAATGTATTCTTGCTCATTTCTCAACGCCTTTCCTTCATCTTCATTACCAAGATCTCTGAATCTTTGACATGAACTATCTTCTTGAAATCTATCTTGTACTAAATATTCAATTACCTCTTTTTTAAATCTCTTAACAAAACCAAATTTTTTATTGGTCAATCTTTTCTTCACATGATCATCTTGTTCATTGGTAAACCTTGACCAGAATAAGAAGTGATACCAGCTCCTATTTTTCTTCTGCAAAACTGTACAAATGATCAATTTTATCAAACCATGATGAAATACCGACCGGTTTGTATGGTTGAAAGGTTCGTTGATTATATTCGACGTCTTCTGGAGACTTTTTAAAAGAAAGAAAGGAAAATTCATCATGGGTTGTTGATTCAAATGCTGTAAAAATCTAAAATGATATTTAAACACTGATGCGAACCTGCCATTGCATGTGATATAGATCTGTATAATACCAATTCCTTCTCTCCATTTTGGCTTAAAATTTTCTAAATGAACCCCTTTCCTCCAGTATAGGGATTTGTAAACTGGCAGTAAGAAATCATTAGGGTCAAAACCGAAAGGAATCTTCTTGAATCAGGATTCTCCATCTATTGGGATACCAGTGGCTTCAGCTATTAAATCCTTCGTGAGCTCAAATTTGAGAGTATTAAATGTTACAGTTCCATTGATGAGATTCTGGGCAAAATGATGTGAAACTTTGGGATTAAAACTAGTGATCTTCTTGAAGAAACTAAACCACCCTACTGCCCTAAACAACTCTATACATTCTGGAAATTTCGTGGCCCAACTAGTGCTTGTAGGCTCGAATCTATTAATTTTTCCACTCTTTTTCATATCTTCACTGTAATTCTATTAATTCAGTTCTTGAAAACCTCAGGAACCTTCAGAATATGTGTCAACATCTATGAAATGCATAATCCCTAAACTTCAAGTCGTGGGAATTCAAAACCCCGATTTCCTCAATGATACATAGAACAGAATAGTACGTGTATCATAATATATCAAACAGATGTCTAGAAGTCCATAATTTTCCGAACAGGTGTCTAAAGTCTCCTAGCATCAACAAATGCAAATGGGTCATGTTCTGTCATCAATCAACCACGCTTCTCTATGGTTTTCAATTCCTGCAGCATTCTAGTGAATGTAGCTTGGATTTTGTGTTATGGGAATACCTCATCATGAAAAAATTAAGCAAACAAACTCCAAATAAAGGTTATATATTGGATATGAACATTGGAATAAAATTAATTCAGTATTTGAAGACTTTTGACAAATATATAATACTTAATAAGCCCCTTCAATAAAACTTAGAAAAAGATAAAAAAATTTAAAACCAAAACTATAACCTAAAGGCATTTAAAATCATTAAACTTAAAACCAGTTCAAAATCAAAAGTAAATAAGGACTAAAGATTTGAGGAAAAAAACACACAAAAATTAGGTACAATTTCAGTCCTAACATCTGGCTCTTGCTGGGGGATGAAAGCCTCCTTATGAGGTTTCAAGAAGGTCCAGATTAGTGCCTTCAATCTAAGCTAAAACTTCCATGTTATTCTGCAAACTTCCATTGAGCAATTGGAGTCTTTATTCCACCTATCTCATGCTGGTATATATAATGAGTGAAAAATTCTTTCAGCTTTAGTGACTGTAAATTTTTTTGAGGAATCGTCCATTCACTGGATTGGACAATTCTTCACCTTCCAGAGTCTGCAATATGAAGGTATTATTTTCCAAAATCTTTGAAATTACAAAAGGAACCATCCATAAGATATCAAATTTTCCATGCTTACCCTTTTTCTCTTTTCTGGCATCCCATCAGAGCACCATGTCTCCAAAAGAGAAAGTATCTTCCTTTATCTTCCTGTCAAATCTTTCCTTAATATTTTTCTTGTAAGCTTGAGATTTTTCAGCTAGGGCTTCATGTTCCTGCTGCAATTCAATCAGTGAGAAAATTATTCTTTGAATATCATTAGGATCTTCCTAACTATCCTAGAAAAACTTGATTACTTGAATACCTAATTGGATTGGAAAAACAGTATCAGTACCATACACCAACTGAAAAGGAGATAACCCAATTGCTTTCTTGGTGGTTATTCTATCTGTTGAGAGTGCATACTTCAACATTGAATCCCAATATCTCTTGTTCTGATTTAACAACTTTTTAATGCTCTAGATAATATTCTTGTTAGTTGATTCTTCCATTCCATTCCCCTGGGGGTAATAGCATGTAGAATGCTTTAGAACAATTCCATTTTTCTCACAAAAAGTAACCATGGCTTTAGACTTAAAATATTTAGCATTATTAGTCAACAATTTCTTAGGATAACCGAATCTACTCAAAATATTTTCTTGAATGACGTTGATGATTACCTTATCAGTTGCATTCCGTGTAGGAATGGCCTCCAACAATTTTGTAAAAAAATCAGTGGCTGGAAGTATCCATTTGTGCTGCAAAGAGGAAGCGAGATTGATCTCACCTATAAAATCCAGACCCCACTGCTGGAAATGAGCATTTACCACAATGGGCTTCAAAGGTAAGGACATAAGTTTTTGTTTTCCAGCAAATTTTTGACATTGAATACAAGCCCTGACCTGTTGATAGACATTAGAAAACAAAGATGGCCAGAAGTATCTAGATCTTAGAATTTTATAAGTTGTGGCCTTCCAATATTTGTGACCTCCACATGCACCTTCATGTAATTCTGAAGTGACCTCTTCAATTTATGGTTTCTCCAAACACCTAAGTAACACTTCCCCTAGATCTTTCCAATGTAACTGCTGATTTATTAAACAATATTTGGTGGCCTTTAATTTTAATGATCTAGTAGACTTCTTATCTAAATGAGCAGGACACTGCAAATGCAAAAAAAAAATGAACTATATCAGCATACCATTCTAATTCTGCATATTTATCCATGATTTGTCCTTTATCTTGCCTTGTTTGCAACTCCTCATGTATTGGATGAATGGTTATCAAATGAAGACCAAGGGCTTCACAATTTGAATCTTCCAATAGTCTTGCTAGACCCTGCCCTTTTACAAGCTTGGTAGGTTTAATCTCCGCATCATATTCCATGATTTTTGCAATCCATTTCCCTTGCTTTCCTTCACTATCTGGCTAAGTTAGAATTTCTTTAATAGCATCATTAGGTACATAGGCAATAATATTCGAATGTAGAATATATATTCTAAATAATTTCAATGCTTTTACCAATGCATATGCTTGTTTATCTAGCGTACTGTATTTTAATTCTGAATCTCTAAGAGTTTTTCTAAAGAAAGCTATAGGCTGTTCTAATCCATATGCATTTTTTTTGTAATAGAACAATAGCTATTGTGTCCTGAGATGCAAAAGAGAAGGTCAAAAAATATTTTGAAAATTCTGGGCTTACCAGCACTGGTGCTTCTATACGAGCTTGTTTCATATTCTCAAATGAGGCTCTGGCTTCTGCTGTCCACTTTACCTCCCGGTCTTTCCTTAACATGGATGTTATCTGTTTTATTGTTTCAACAAAGTTTGGAATGAACCATCTTAGAAAATTGATTTTTCCAATGAATGACTGGACATCTTTCTTACTTCTTGGAAGACTGATTTTCAAAATAGCCTTGACTCTTTCAGGATTATTCTAATTCCATCTATTGAAACTAGATGTCCCAAAAGCTTACCCTTCTGAACAGCAAAATGAGACTTCTTAGGGTTTAATGATGGTCCAAACTTCCTACATTTCAAAAAAGTTTCTTCAGATGTTTCAAATTCTCTTCATTAGATTGAGAAAACACAATGATATCATCCAGATAAATTACTACAAATTTTTCTTTTTCTCCAGCAAAAGCTATATCCATAGCTCTTTGAAAAGTTGCACCAGCGTTCATCAAACCAAAAAGCATATTGCCATAAATAAATGTACCCCAAGGGGTAGTGAAGGTTTTTTTCTCTCTATCATATGGATGCATAGAAATTTGGTTGTAACCTAAGAATCCATCAACCATTGAAATTCTCTGGGCACCTACCACTTCCTGCAAAATTTGCTCAATCTTGGGAAATGGATAATTATCCTTCAACGAAGCTCTGTTTAAATTGCGAAAATCCACACACAACCTAATTTCTCCATTCTTCTTTCATACTGGAACTAAATTTTCCACCCATGATGAATATCTGAGAGGAACAATTATCTTCACATCCAATAATTTCTTGACTTCTTTTTCAATGACTAGAAATAAGGTTGGATTAATTCTTCTCAATTTTTGTCTAAAAGGTTTCACATTTGGCTTCAAAGGAACTTTGTGTTGAATAACGGTGATATCATAAGTTCTTAAATATTCATAAGACCAAGAAAAAATGTAAACAAACTCTTTCAATAATTTGATATACCAGTTCCTTTGCTCAACTGAGAGAGATTTGGAATTTTTCACAATCTTGGGCTGCTCTTCCGTACCAATGTTACAATTTATATATTCTCCTCTGAGGATTGCATGGTTGGATTTAACAGAGTATCATCTTTAGAAAAAATTATTTCCAAGGGAACCAAACCTTTAGGAATAAAGTTTCCCTTCAACTCAATAATCTTATGCTCGGCAATTGTATTTTCTGAATATTCAGCAGTATTATCAACTTCATCATCCTGGTCTTGATCAATCAATGAATCAGAAAACTCTCAAGTTAACTCTAAGAATATTTTTTTTTCTAAATCATCTTCAAAAACTCTCCACTGTTTAATATAATTATCTGGTACAGAAGGTCTATATCTTACTTCAATTGGATATTTTAACTGGGTCTATTTTGGAATTTTGAAGTGTGTGGCTGCCAAAGCAAGTGAATCTGTTGTTTGATTATGATCCCTGGGAATGAAAGAAATATTAAATACTATGAATAAATTATCAATCATATCCCATACCTCATTTCTATATACCTTCAGCAAATCTTGTTTTACCTAATATTTGTCCTTTACCTGTTGGACAACTAGTTCGGAGTCGCCATAAACAGGAATATGTTGAATCTCGAGGTATTTTGCATCCCTTAAGCCAAGTATTAATGCCTCATACTCTGTTGTGTTATTATTAGTTACAAATTCCAACTTATACATCAAACTGATCACCTCTCCACTAGGGGAAATCAAAACAATCTAACTTCTCTTGCTCCCTCCTTGGATGAGGAGCCATCAAAGTACATCTTCCATAACTCATATTTATGCTCAACACTACGCTTTATTGGTGCTTCCTTTTCTACACGTAGCATGCCATTTGTATCCTCATCATTGAAATGTAGCATACAAGACCCCAAATATTTCTCTACAGCTCAAATGGGATGGTTTGTTGGGTTCTTATCATCTGTAACAATATAAGCATATTGTAATTCCCTATACAAACTTCTATTTTATCCCCAAAAAACAGGAATAGTAGCATATGATAAATCCATCTGCAATGTACCACCTACTTTCTTTTCCCAAGACCTTGAGAGTAACATACCAAACTTAGGAGTGATGTCAGCAACCACCACATCCATAATAACACTCTTCATGGGTAACTGAGTCAAATTTACCACAAGATCCTTAATCACTCCTAGGAACTTAACAACTCTAGAATCAAATGCATGTAAATCATGGTATGGTTTTGTGATACTCAAACCAAGGGCCTCCATGACTGCTTTAGGCATCAAGTTATGAGAAGCTCTAGAATCTAATAGGCAGTTATGAATCATTTGATCGTGGATAGTCAGGGTTATGTGAAAAGGTGGAGACAAATTTGAATCATTTTCAGGCTTATCAGACAAAGCAAAACCAAGAATGATTGTAGGGCGTTCTTCATGGAGATTCATAGTATCTGAAGGTATCTGCCTAGCATGTGAACCTAACATTTTTAAAGTAGGATTCCTATAACAATGATTCTTCATCAATTCAGTTAATGGCACCAGAATCTTGATCTTACATAGTTCATTCTCAAAATTAAAGGTTTGCATATTTTTATTTATTTCTTCAATCTCTGCATCATTATCTTGGTCACCATGATTTTCTTTCCTTTCCTGTTTTTGATTAGGTAACTACTTGGCAAGAGAAGCTATCTTCTTTTTGGGAATCTGAGAAACTTGTATTGGACCAGATCTTAGGTTATAAGATTTCTCAGGTTCAGATTGACATATACCAGCTAAAACTTCAGGGATAAAATCAATTTCTTCTTGATAAATATTTGAATAAAAAAACTCAAAATTCTGATAGTCATATTCATTTAGGAAACCCTCTGATAATAATTTACCAAATTAATTTATATCCTGATTCGAATCTTCATACTGCAAATATTCACCTTCTTCAACTTCATTTGCTACATTTTTTTGGAGTGGAGGAGGAACTCTCTGATCTTCATTCTCCCTTCTTTCCCTCTGAATGTCATTGTTTCTTTTGTGTTAGATTTTTAACATTTAAGCTAGCATTATATTAGGATCTTTAACTGAGAGAATAACAAGCACAGAAATCAAACACAAGAGACAATGAACACAGTGTTTTTCCTTGGGGAAACCATAAATGGAGAAAACCCCACAACTTCCTCAGAGATAGAATTAGCACCAAAACTAAAATCCCAAAATAGTAAGATGATCTCCTAACAGCAGTAGCCTCTTTCTTTCTAGCCCTAGCAACTTCTTCTCCCTCAGCTATGCGCTGCAACTAAGTGTGAGTGAGTGTGTGTTTAAATAAAGACACACTCTCTATTTATACTAATTCCTGACTTGACAATAACTCACTAGGGCTGACTTCACTAGGTGATTCTAACAACCCTAGGGCCCCGCAACTATAGGGATTTTAACCCTTGATCAATAGGAGGGTTACCCACAATGACTTGACATGACTTGTTTACATTATAGAAACTCCCGATCGGAACATCGGGGCATGACATGACTCAATTACATTACAAACACTTCCCAAAATAAAAATTGGGGTACAATACAAAAGAAATACAAGTGAATACATTTCGAAGTTACAATTACATCAACACTCCCTCGTAACTAAGAAGGTATTCTCTCGACACAATTTAGCAGCATAAGTCTTCTTCTTTGTATCATCTGGATCATCATCGAGTCCTCGTCATATTCAAGTCATCTTCATCTAGATCTGGATCATCATTGGATCTGGATCATCTCTGGTTCTGGAATGTCTCTGCTGGATCATCATCATGGGTGCTATCTCTTGATTCTTCTCATCATAGGAAGTTCTACAGAGTCAGCGCTTTTTCATGCTGGTTGTATGCCTAGCATCCATGTAGGTCTTTTCCAGCACTTATATCTGACCCTCACTACAGAATTTGAGGCCAAAATCCGATGGATACCATGTCTAAAATTCGACACTAACCTGTCGAGTATTCGACACATGCACTTTTTTTTGTTGTCGGTGGCGGAACATCAGATCTCCGACTATCGACTAATAAGGGTCAAAGCTTCGATAGACCATTGTGTCACATATTTGACCGTTATTCCTTCTTAAGTTCCAACCAAATTTGCATAAACCATCGAAAATCCAATGTCCTCCGACCCCTGAAGCATCGATCGTCCGACGGACAAAAGTGTTTGAGAAATGGCGGTGTCGTTAGTTTTTAATTCAAACAGTGTTGGTACTCCGACGCACTCCAACATTAGAAGATCTGGCCTTCTGACACAATCCGACACGTTAACAGCCGGTCATCCGATGGGAGGAAGCGTCGAAGTCATGGCATGGATGTTACAGAGAGAAATTCCTATGGCTTGGGGTACCACAACAGACAGCTTGACTCCAGAAATCAATCCTTTCCAATATGCAAGAGAAATCAAATATCTAACACTAAAGGATCAGACCTCGTACCTTATTCCGGACGGTTGAAGTAGATCCCCATTGAGGTTTCCAACTTCAGCTTGAATTGATGAATCACTTCCTCAACAACAAGTAAACAAGACAAGCATACTATATATATTGGTGTTAGATCTACTCTAGCATATATAATCAACAATGTATAAGCATTTGAAATCATCCATGGATAAAATATTCATTCAAACATACATTATTGGATAGGAAAAGATATTTCTATTAATATAAAATCAGATATTACAATGAATACAACCTCTGTCGGCACATCTGCGAATCTGAGAAACTGAATCCCCCACTTGGGCCTCCACCACCTCAATCCTCCATATCTCAATAGCAAGCTCACAAGCAAAACACAAGCTTGGGAAGAACACCAAAGTGCTCCAAGGGACAAAGGGATGCAGACTTAAGCACAAGTTCTGGCAACAATGGACTATAGTTTCTTTGCTCTCAATTCTCTTATGCCTTCAATGTATCCAAAGGGTTCCTTATATAGCTTTTCAATGGGGTAATGAAAGGTCAAATCCGAGCGATCTCAAGGCATATGGAAGGCCAGGAGACAAGTGAGTCGAATCCATGTTAAGGAAAACTCCAAAAGGATTTGGATTTTGTACACATCCCGATGTACGCGGTTTCAGAGGTCAAACCCACGTATATACGCAATAAGGGGTTTAAAAGTAGCGTATATCAATTTTCACATGTTTATAGGGATGGTCTAGGAAACATCAAAGGAAAAAAAATGGTCTAAGGGGTCTAAGGAGTCTGCAGAGGGATAGGGGAAGGCCATACAAGTGTGATTTACCTGGTGTGGTAAGATCAGCTATAACAGATCCCCCCTAATGTGTGAGGTCAGAGGGGTCATACGATGGCCGAAATACATTATAAGTCCATCCCAGAAGTGGAGTGATGAAGAATCCCAAATGGAAGACCAGACACCCAATCAGAATAGTACAATGATACAACTCTGCACATAACTGCAAATACATATAGCCATCCCGGATACATAAGAGTACAATGGCCATGAATAGGCATGATAATAAATATCACATAAGTGGTCATCGCCACGTACAATATACATAGATCATAATCTCCATGATGAAGATATACAAAGGATCACGGTCTCCATAATGGCTGAAGATATACAATGGATCAAGATCTCCATAATAGCTGGAAATGTCTGATATATAATGGAATCAAATCACAAGAGCTGAAATCTCATGAACACTGGCACGATCAAGGAGGTAGCATATAAGAGATTCCACCAATCTAGAAGGTCTTCTACACAAAACATTACGAGTACAAGTCCTACTATGTGAATAGAGGTGTCGAGGTCTAACATAGTAGTCCATCGTCTAGTTACCAGTCATTGATGTATACCGTTAATAGACGTGAGATCACCCACCGATAATGATAATGGGAATCAAGGTACTAGAGTGTAAACTAACAAGTGTGAATAGATGTGTTGAGGTCAAACACTTGAGAGGATCCATCGATCAGGGGACATTAATGTATTCCCAAAAACTGTCGATGGCGAGAGAACCTGCCACGGATGACTGCAAGTCTCAAGGCACTCCAAAAATGACTCTAGATTCCAATCCCAGAATAAATGATCTGAAGTCAATGGGATGAAATCCACTAGAAAGAGGGCTTTAAGGCATCCCCCATCATCCAACATGAGGTACTCAGCAAAGCTGTATAATGTCGAAGGACTAGATCATAAGGTGCACGAACCAGTAATTGTACCGAGAATGGCCAACATGCAAAGTCAAGATAACTGAGGAATGGCCGACTCAGGTTTCAACTTCCTTCAAACAAGAGCATAAAGGTGAATGGTGACTGAATAAAGGTAGCATAGACTCGATATACAAAACTAGGACATCTTTGCGACACAGGAGGCATCGATGGAGGCTCCATGGGGACTGGAAGCTTAACCAGTCGGTGGAGATAAACTCAAATAAAATGAGTACAGATCCTAAATTCAAACTATAAAGCCAACCAACGGATGTGATATACAGTGCTCTGTTCGAAGGCAACACAACTCGACAGCTGCAAAAAGATAAAATCTTTCCTTGTCCAACTTTTTGATTTTTTGATTTTTTTTTTGGACTTTTTCAAATATTTAAAAATCTTGAAAAAGAAAAAAAATGTTTTATAGTTACAGACTAGGAGGAGACGAGTGTCATCTGGGAAAACAAACTAGTTCCAAGCAATGGAACATACCTATGCTCAATGCAAGGATACATGTGTAGGATAGCAACAATCGGGGGAAAGTCCCCTCCCGATAAAAATAGGGAATCAAGCTGCAAAGGATATATGAAATGGATCTGCATGGCTATACATGAGACAAGCTCGGGCTATATGGCTGAAAATCAATGTCATACACATATTCACAAGGTCCATGAGTACTCTAATAAGTTGGCCACTAAACATTCACGGGTTTCACCTAACATACCTGAGCACGTACTGGATAGAACTAGGCTGCCAAGTTAAGGTAAACCTAAGTAATAGCATGGTACACTAGAGTAAGCTTAAGCACACTACTTATCTATAAACCCATGGTAGTACAAATAGAATTATAAATGGAATGACTATTAAGTTGGCTCTTAATGCATTCAGCTATAATATCTAAATCCTAGAAGAAATATAGTAACGACTGAAATAACCTTTCTGCACCACTAGTTTTATGGATAGATTAATGCCCAGGTGGTGAGACTATAATAGGTAAGTGTAATATACTAAGGTTTAGCCATACTATGACTAATTGCATTGTTAATAGGAAGTCTGCATAAGGCTCAATAAGGCAGGAAAAGCTCATGATAATGCAATTACAACTTGACATAAGGGAGTCCTGAGGGAAATAGGCCAGCAAAAGATCAAGAGGAGTATGAGGCTCTGTGAAATGTCATGGAAATACCATACAACGGACTCCCACACCTTAAGGGACAAAATGTCTGCATGGGCACCAAATGCAAATAAGGCGCTAACTAGGGTACCCATATAAGGTCAAGCTCTACCACTCATATCATGCCACTTCTAAAACAACAAGAAGGTTCTGTGACATTATAGAGTGGGTTCGTACCTAAGGCTATAATGAAACGGTCATAAGGTCATGCAAAATGCAAACGGTGATGAAACCTAACCTATATGCCAGTTTAGACATGATACCTAAAATCGGCATGAACGGGTCAATCCAACGGCTGAAACGATGCTAAAAAAGGTCTCCTACATCATAAATTAGTCCAAAAACGGTCCAAAAGGATTAGAAACGGTCCAAACTAAACAAAAGGGGGTAAAAATTTTCAAAAATTTGAAAATTTTCTATAAATAGTAAAAAATTCAAAACATTATAAAACATATGAAATTTTTACAATTTTGAGCTCGAAACTTCAACAGCGAATTCCAGGAGATCCAACCGGTGGAATCCACCACCGTTTTTTCCAGGTACTTACCCATGCTCTACTCTTTCATTTAGATGCAAATTTTATCAAATTCCATGGTGTATTTAGGATTCTAGGCTAGTCTAAGATGCTCGCCATGGCCCACGTGGAAATCGAGGGTTTTTCTGCATAAAGGGCTACGCGGAAAACACCCTCAAATTTGCGTACATATGCGGCTATTTAGCAAACAGTCGTGTATGCGGCCGCGCTCAATGATTTTTAAGTGTTCTAATGGATCAAACTGAAATTTTATGTGTAGGATGGTCCTAGAATGAAGAGAACATGAACATGGTGATGTAGAAGAGGCAGTAAGGGCAAATCTAATGGCTCAACAAGCATCACATGCATGCGGGATTTACAAATTTTGGTGTCTTGGTGGCTTAAGAGCCAAACCAAGACTATTGCAGATGTTAGTGGACTACTGGGATCCAGACTCAGAGTCATTTCAAATAGATGAGATGTACCTCACCATAGAAGTGGAGGACATATACTTTATTACTGGACTTTTTGGACGGGGGGAAGTGGTGAACCTACGTTCTCGCGGGCCCAGAGGTGGCCTGACTATAGATGAGTACATTGCAGTGTAATGCTATCCGGACATGGAGAAGGTGGGGAGTCAGATCCCAACTAACTCCATACAGGTGCTGGGCCTAAAGGCCATCCTACTGACACTGGGCAAGATAGCAAGCTTAAATTCACTCCACCAAGCCTCGCGGCCTCTGATGTTCTATGCAGTGGAGTGCATGAGACCCACTATGTATGATTGGAGCACTGCTCTACTGGGCAACATGAAACACTAGCTTAGTGAGTGCAAGATGGGCAGAGTACAAAACTTCAGTTTCAGCATCATACTGAGCATGTTTTTCTTTGAGCATGTTCTAGGATTGAGCCCTAGAGTTGACTTTCCTCTACATGGGGTTCGAGATCTGGCCCAACGGCATTGGGCGGATGTGATGCGCAGACTAGGTGGAGGTAGGGTTCCAACCCCTACCCAGCTGATTTCTTTCCATGGTGGTGACGACAGATAGTTTCCATCGATGACTACCCCTATGCGGGGATAGATTTTCGGGGAGACCCGGACATCCCACTACCACTAGGATCGGCATACGGTGACATTGGTAACGAATCTCGACCCTCTTTTTAAATTTTTTGAGTTATGAAGTTTTTTTGTGTTTTCTGATTATGTGGAATCAAAAGACATGTTTTTGGGTGACAATACATAGTGACATCTACCATATGCATGCAGATGTGGGACCACAATATCCTAAAGGCTTCCCTCATCATAGACGAAGGGGAAGAGGAGACGATATCAGGGGTGTGTATGCGAAGTGGACGCTCCAAAGCATTCATACCAACTTCGTGAGATTGACACACAAAGTACCCATGGCACAAGTTGAGGACTTTCCTGAGGCCATGCAGCGCCAGGTGGTGGGGTTACCACGAGCATGGGTGCAGCTATTTCGACGGCTAGCTAGAGCCATAGTGCCATTCAATGATCACAACCCCCCTCCTCCACAGGCTTAGATACCTGGGAGTGATACATTTTGTACTACCGTGTATTTATATTTTGGTGGCTCGAGAGCCCCATTTTTGTATTATGACACTATATATTACCACATTTTGTATGTTTATAAAAACTTTTATGATGATCAATTTATTTATTTACATGTGTAAAAATTTATGTTTGTGATGAGTTTATTGTGTATGAAACAAATGCCAATCTAACACGTAGTTAGCATATGAGTTAGCAACTTGATTGTTAATTCTTGGAACATGTATGTGTGTTATATTGTCAAATTGTCATTCTAATAATCTCACACGTAAGAATCTTCTTAATAATGTCGGATCTCTAACATGGTACAAACCATTAAGCTGTGACACTACTAACTCCGAATCAAGTCGTAACTCAAGAGAGAGAACAACATGTGAAATGGCATCCCATAGAAGTTTAATAACGACAATATACTCAGCAACATTGTTTGAAGATGGTCATAAACATACGCCTTCCAAAGATAATACCTAACCCATTGGAGTATAAATCACCCAAGCAGCAGAGGCTGAGTGTTGAGTGTGACGGCTCACACCATTCACTAATCCTATGAAGGTGGAAGATTCCATTAACATCTGCCAAAATAAACAGAAACTAATCACAAACTCAATCACCATAAGAAAAATACCTACCTATGCAAAACTGTACAATAATATACAATAACCAGCCTTGGATGAAAATCATGCATAGTACCTTTTGAGATAGAGCCCATTTCTAGGCTCCACCAAGGCCATTCCCTCATAATCCACTAACTCATAAGCGCCCTTCTCTAACACACATTTAACAATGTAAGGACCACGCCACATGGGGTTAAACTTTTCTTCCCCCAAGGGTTCTTTCGGTTGATCCCACAAAAGGACCAAGTCTCCCTCACTAAACCTCCTTGGATGGTCAGACTTATTGTACCGGACCTTAACGCGATGCTTATTCACTTCTAGAGCCACTAAGGCATCTCGATGTTGCTCATCAAGTTGCTCAAGGTGGACCAAACGCTCCTCCAATGGTGAAGTGTCTGGTAAAATTTCTATGGCTAGCTTCAAAGAAGGAATCTCGCACTCAACCGGCAATACCGACCCCACTCCATGTACAAGTTGATATGGAGAAAAACTCGTGGCAGTCTTAACAGCAGTTCTATAAGCCCACAAAGTAGGATATAACATAATGTGCCAATTCATCTTGCTTTGTGCGATGGTTCGTTGGACAATGGATTTGAGTGATTTGTTCACTAATTCTACCTGTCCATTCACTTGAGGGTAGTAAGAGGAGGAATGCTCTTGCTTATACCCTAACTTTGATCCCAACTCTTCCATCATACAATTCTGAAAGTGCGATCCATGGTCAGTGACAAGCTCTTTCGAAATACTGAACCGAGTAATGATCTGGTTGAATACGAAGTGTGCGCCTGTCTCACCGTCGGATTTAACTGTAGGCATAGCCTCATCCCATTTCATGAAGTAGTCAACAGCCACTATGATATGATGATGGCCCCTGGTTGAAACTGGGTTGCAATCCATAAAATTAAGCCCCAACTTAGTGAAGGGACCAGCGGTGATGATGGGGTGTAACGGGATAGGTTTCGAGCACATATTACATGCAAACACCTGGCAAGGATGGAACCTCTTGACTTCATATACACAATCCTTAAAGATCGATGGCCAGAAATAACCCGCTCTTAAGACTTTTGGGGCTATAGAAAGCCCAGATAAATGACCACCACACGCCCCTCTGTGGCAATCATTTAGCACAAGGTCAGCCTCCTCGTGAGTTAAACAACGACGTAAAATGGAATCTACCCCACGATGGTACAAAGTGTTATCCACTATGAGATAATTCTTGGATATGTGACGTAATCGTCGTCGTTCATCCCATGAGAGGTGAGTAGGGACCTTAAATGTTTGTAAATATATAATAATATCCCCATACCATGGGTCTAAAGTTGAGATTAAGAATATGTGCTCATCGATAAATGTATCTTCACAAACCAACTCCTTGGCCTCGCTTGGGAAATCTGATATAAGCTCCACAAAAATTAATGATTTCTTCGATTTTGCCAAAAGAAACTCAAGATTGAATTCTTGCAAGATGGCAATCCATTTATTATATTTTCCCTAATCATTCTTCGAGTGAGAACGAATTGAAATGGATTGACATGGGCTACAACCAAGTTCTGGTGAAGGAGAATATAATGTCTCAACCATTGAACCGCATGTACGGTAGCTAAGGCAAGCTTCTCAACATGGGAATAATGGATCTTCACATCCACAAGATTCCAGCTCATATAGTATATGACATGCTCTTAGAGCTCCTCATCCTCCTGAACCAAAACCATACCAATCATCTCCATGGACGCGGCCACATAATCTGGGGGACTAATCACTGGGGCCGATGCTAGGGATCGCTTGAATGCATCAAAGGACTCCTGGGCTTGCTCGTCCCAACAAAA
Organism: Pseudotsuga menziesii; assembly: GCA_001517045.1. Classification (NCBI taxonomy): domain Eukaryota; kingdom Viridiplantae; phylum Streptophyta; class Pinopsida; order Pinales; family Pinaceae; genus Pseudotsuga; species Pseudotsuga menziesii. Next base: position 501,038 of record LPNX010026284.1, on the reverse strand, counting down.
GGTGGTGTCCTTTTTCAAAAGACACATAAATCCTCTAGTCAAATTGGCAAAATTGACAACGAATCTCCATAAGAAGTTTTCCATGCCTTGCAAACATTGAAGATGTCTAATGTTTTTCGGGGGAGACAACTGAAGTATTTCCTCAACCTTCAAAGGGTCGACTCTTATACCCTCTTTGGAAATAATGAATCCTAATAAGCGACCAGACTTCACACAAAAGATACACTTGTGAGGATTTAACCTAACCAAATAATGGCGGCACCTTTCGAATACTAATCTCAAATCGGATAGGAATGACGCATTCTCATACAAGAATGAGCAGCAAGGTCATCCAAAAATACTTCGATAATCGATTTGAGATCATGGAAGATCAAGGTCATAGCCCATTGAAAAGTAGCTCTAGCGTTCTTAAGGCCAAAAGGCATTTTTCGATATGCAAAAGTTCCCCAAGGACAAATAAATGCGGTCTTATGTTGGTCCTCAGGTTTAATTTGTATCTAATTGTATCCAGAAAGTCCATCCATAAAGGAAAAAACCTCGCTACCCACACACTCATCCAAAATTTGATCAATAAATGGTGTGGTGAAATTGTCCTTAGGACAGGCATGATTCAAATCACGGAAATTAGTACATATGTGGATCGCTCCCTACTTCTTATCAGCCAGAACGGGATTTGAAACCCACTCCGTCAAGGGAACAGGATAGATAAAACCAACTTTCAACAGATTCTCTACCTCTGCCTTAATCGCGGGTGCTTTCCTAGGATTCACTGCACACAAGCGTTGTTGAACAGGCTTAGCATTGGGATAAGTCTTAATCTCGTGTTCAACAATGCGAGGGTCGATACCTGGCATTTTTTCATAATACCAAGCAAAGATATCACGAAATTCTTTAAACAGCTCGTTGTATTCTTGAATCTCAGCATGGGAACATTCTGCCCCAATATAGATATTCTCTATCCTGCCAGGATCATGAGAGATATTGATAGGAATCGCTGGAGATATATTTTCCATGTTCCCATCAGCCATTGGACTAGGAGAGCTTAATCGAACCATGGGACTACCAATTCTCTCACTAAGAACCTCCCTAAAGTCCTCACATTCCAAGCGGTCAAGCTTGGGAAGAAAATAAGATCTATGATGCAACTCTTCCCAAGGTGGCTCAACCCCTGACATGGCCTCAATAATCGCTTCGTCTGAAGGAAAAACACTATCAAGATAGTCATGCGTGTGAGAAGACTGAACTGCCCATGCAAGTAGCACATATGGGTCCTCCTCCTCCATCCGTGAAGAGGAAGGACTAGACTCTGCAACACATCCAAGATTAGCTTGATAAGCTACCATAGTTGCAGGCAACGGCACGTCCGTCACGATGGGCTCACTCGAAGTATTCGGCGTAGGAAGAATCCAAGGATCTTCCATATGACTCGTGCAAAGAGACACCAATCTCACAGATGTCGAAGCTCACCGAAACTAGACCCCATCATAAGGACAAGTGCAAGACAACTAAAGCTTCCCATGAGGGATGGATACATGCCCACACCCACACTCCCAGTTGCCGGCTGAGAGTGCTCTACAATCGGTATCGAAGCTCCCGAAGATGCGGTAACTGATGGATTCTTGAATGATGTTTCATTAATCGTAACTATCTTCCCATTAAATGGAAAGCATACAACGTGAAATAGTGAAGAAGCTACAACTTGCATACTGTAAATCCAATTCCTACCCAGCAAGAGATTGTAGTCAAGGGGCGCATCAACCACCTCGACCTCTATCAAAACGGTCTTCCCTCCCAAACAAACTTTAAGGGAAGGAAGGATCCCTTGTGGCCTAAATGATCTCCCATCAAATGCAGTCAACATGGTACTGGATTTAGACAACTCAGGGGAACCTAAACCCTTCCAACATGATAAAGACATCACAGAAGCAGCAGCGCCTTCGTTAATCACACTATGCTTGATGGTAATTTTAAGACATTCTACATGAATCAAAAGAGACACATAGTAAGGTAAGCGAGGCTGAAGTCCTGTGGTTTCAAATTTAATCACAGAGGAAGAATTATCATCATTCACACCAAGGGCAAAAAGCAAAGCCTTCCTTTGCGAAGGACAACTCTGAAGTACTTCTAGTGCAGACATCGCACAAGGAGTGTGGCCCAAATCCTCGACAACAGAATACTTATGGGCAGCTCAGGCATTAGGATTGTGCCTCGAACACTTAAGGACTCCCTTAGGAATGCGAGGTGCAACTTCAGGTTTATCGACAGGTTTTTCAATACGCAAAGGAGTTCCTGGTGGATTAGGTTCCTTTCCTGGCTTGGGTTCTGACGAACCATAGTCCTTCGCATGGGTCACAACCTTCATAGCACACACATGTTAATACAACCATGACCACTACCCTCCGGCGGATCTTGATCCCCACCAGACTGATCATGGGTCCTCAAGTGCATGTTTTGATTGTGAGGTAAATGGTTAGTTAGCAAAGCTGGGCCCTGCGCTAAGAATCTCGAGGCTTCATCGATACGAGGGCAGAAGTAAGTGAGGTGATCGTCCTTACATAACTTGCAAGGAAATTTAACCTTACGTTTAGGTTGCTTGTCCCCCCCAGCACTATGGGCATTCTTGTCATTAGTATTAGCATTTTCATTCCTATTCCCACCCTTACGATTGTTCTTACCCTTCTTTCTATTCCTTCCGGGTTGCTGGTTACCCTTCTGGTCCGACAATTGTACCGAAAGCACACTCGTCATTTGGGTGGGTTGAGATGAAGTCATGGCTTGTCCTGAAGCAGATTGGTTGATTGACAATCGTTTGACCTGTTGTACAACCGAATCTGCAGGTTTAGCACTCGCACAACCAACAATGCCATCGACATGTGGTCCAGGTTTAACTTTGGGGTCGAAATTAGAACACGAAGCATTGGGAATGATCTCATATAACAAACTGGATTGAGCATAAATCAAATCCAGTTCCTGCGCTCTAAAAATGGCTTGTTCCTCATTTTTCACTCCGGATGTAGAAACACCCTTCGCTATATAAGGCAATAAGGACTTAAGGAACCATTCGAGGAGGAATTCCAGCGGTATAAAGGCCTTAATCAACCTCTTCCATTTACGCCACTCTTGGATATGGTCCGAGATATGTGTGGCTTTATCCTGCCGAAATTTCAACAAGAGTTCTGTACCAACATCGTAATGCACTGGTAGCTAGAAGTGGTTAAGAAAATTCATCACTAGGTGATCGAACAAAGTGAATGCCCCCCTAGGTAACTCTATATACCATTTCGTGGCAGGCCCTATAAGGGTGCATTAAAACAACCTTAAACGGATTGAGTCTTAGTGTAAGGAATTTGAAGAGCACCATAAGTGAAAGGTAGTAACATGTTCACTCATATCCTCTCCCGGTTTTCCCTCAAATTTGGGTATGTCTGAGGGAAGCTTAGTAGGGATAGCTGGCCAAGCCGAGTCATGAGATACAGGATCGTTCGTCAATCTCGACAAGTCAGGAAGATTTTGCATTGCAAGGAAAGGGAGCCTAGGATGAGCAAGTTGGTGCACCGCTCCCTGATAGTTTTGATTCACATAGGTCTAATTACCATAACCACCATGGCCTTGACCATAGTGCCCTCCTCTCGTTTGACCCATTAAGGGTGGCATGGAAGCACCATAATGCAGTTTACCTTGACTATCCGGGGCTACAAAGCCATGATGTGGAGAGTAAGCATGTTGTTGATACCCATACCCATAAGGTGAAGAACCCTGTCCATACTGCGTCCCATAATAAGGTCCATAAGTCATCACATGAGATGTCCCATGAGACACTCCGTAAGTAGGAATATACGCTCTGGAAGTAGGAATATGCATTCTAGAAGTAGAAATATACATTCCGAAAGTAGGAATATATGCTCCAGAAGTAGTAACATGACCTCTAGAAGTATGAACACGACCTCCCAAAACAACGTGCGGTACTTGAACCTGAGACACAACTGGTCGAGTAACAGCAGTACGGACATGACTCATAGCAACATTCATCCCGAAGGACCACGTGAATGAGGTGGAGGGTGAACATTTGAAGAAATATGGGTAGAGGATGAAGGGACTTGTGAAAGTATGTACGTGTTGTTCCCTATAGTCACTCATCTTGGATCTAGTATCCTAATAAGATCACTAACCCTAGGCCTAGGAGGAATATGTGATGTAGCTTCCACCGCCGGGATGGAAGGCGCAATGTGACTTGTGCTCCCAAACCTCTCCACATGGTAAGGAATGAGAGTGCCCCCAGGCATAGTGTTAGGCTCAAACTCAGACTCGACATGAAATGCCAAATCATGTGTGGGAAAACTAGACATATTGTAACTACCATAACTAGTGCTCGCGGGTTCAAAATGAGTCTCATCATCTTCCAGCATTCCATACCGGTGATGCGTCAATGGGGGATCAACACTATAGTAAGTAGGTCTATCATGAAAAGTACCTATCTTAGAAATTACAGGACCTAACTCAGTCAAATCAGGTGAAGGATCATAAGTAGGAGTAAACTCCCCATCTTCCACTTGCATGGGAGAGGGTGGTTCAGAAATACCTTCAACATGATCTCCCATCGTGTGTGAATCAATGTGCGAAGTAGTCTTCCTAGACTGTCTATCTCTCTCTCCTAAAGGAGGAGGAGATGTAGAAGGCAGAAGTCCTGCTAAACAACGAGAATGGCAAGGAGCCGCACCCAAATCCACAATGGCTCAAAAAATATAAAAGACTCTCTAATTACGTAAACCCTAGGAAAGCTAATGTGCACAGAGAAGACACCAATAAAATCTAAATCTAAACAAAATCAATCAAGGGTAGGGTAAGTGAGCTCCCAAATGAAGCAGGTATGTCTCGCCTAGGAGAGGATTGAGACTCCCATACACAACAAGCAGAGGTACGTAACCAATTATTGTGGCCCTCAGCTTCAACGCGTAAAGCGACTATGTTGTCTGACCCCAACCTGGCCAGGACACCAGCAGAATAACCCCTGTAGTGTACCCCCTCGATATCCTAGGTAAGGCCACTAAGGTCACCTCAATATAATCAATGCTCAGGTAGACAGTCGCAGGCGGGATTGACCGTATGGGCAGGGTAGCAAAGCTCGAAATTCTCAAAAGAGCCCCCAGATATGAATACAATCCTGGAAATATCTTTGGTTCTACTCGGTTATGACTAGGGGTCATCCCAATCAATAACCGCTCACACTGCCTCATGCTTAACTCCCTTTTGAGAGGAGGATCCTGAGAAACACTGGTTATACCAAGGAATTTCACACACTCACCTGGACAAACACATACAAGTTGTTGTTTAGTGGTCTTGGAGAATTTACTCACAATGAACTATTCTAAGACCCTAAAACATAATCTTGTTGGCGAACCCTATCAAATAAAATAGTGTAGTTCATTTTAATTAAGCGTTTATTTTAATTGGCTTTATTACTCAAAAGAGGTATATGGCCGTGCAACTAATGGCGTTATGACACAACATGAAGCAAAATCCACACCTAACAATCAATGAAAATGAATTGTGTCCATGAAAAACAGGGTATGCTACTACGTGAAATGCATAATTTTCTTCGAATGATAAATGCAAGCTTTCCTATATGAAATCCTGACTAATACTTCAAAGCAAATCTAGTGCAAGTATTATGCAAAATGCAAGATTCAATGCATAATTATAATCAAATATTTTTGGATTTTTTGAAATAAAAATGAGATATTAAAGCAAAAGAATGGTTCTACAACCCCCAGACTCTGCAAGCACAATCAAGCAACACTCAAGCAAAGTAATAAGGTAAAAGAAATCTAATGCACTAATCCCAAGACAAAAAATCGAAAATGCAATGACAAGAACATTCTTCAAAAATGAAATTTTACCCTAAAAAAAACGTCTCTGGTCAGAAATAGAGGTGTATGCAGGCTCTAGCAGTATCAAAGGAGACTTAGAAATCATCAAAATTCACCTAGCAACAATCAATCTTCCTCTAGAAGGAAAAACTAAGGGCATACACGACTGTTCGCAGTAAACCCGCGTGTGTACACAGATATATCAATGAAACCCATGTATATACACGACTATGAGTTAAAAACTCGCGTACAGGAAGAAAGTGCATAAAAATAAAGGCAAACAAACAAGCTTTGACAAACTTCACACCAATCAGAAACTACCAGGAAAACATGCCCCCAGACCCGACATAGAAACAGAGAAAAAAGAGCAATTCAAAGTCATTGAATACCGATAGAAAACCCCCAAAGGACAACTACTACGAACTCCCCATCGGAATCGCCAATTCTGTTACGGAGAGAAATTCCTATGGCTTGGGGTACCACAACAGACAACTTAACTCCAAAAATCAATCCTTTCCAATATGCAAGAGAAATCAAATATCTAACACTAAAGGATCAGACCTCGTACCTTATTCTAGGCGGTTGAAGTAGATCCTCGTTGAGCTTTCCAAATTCAGCTTGAATTGATGAATCACTTCCTCAACAACAAGTAAACAAGACAAGCATACTATATATATTGGTGTTAGATCTACTCTAGCATATATAATCAATAATGTATAAGTATTTGAAATCATCCATGGATAAAATATTCATTCAAACATACATTATTGGACAAGAAAAGATATTTCTATTAATATAAAATCAGAGATTACAATGAATACAACCTTTGTCGGCACGTCTGCGAATCGGAGAAACTGAATCCCCCACTTGGGCCTCCACCACCTCAATCCTCCACCTCTCGATAGCAAGCTCACAAGCAAAAGGCAATCTTGGGAAGAACACCAAAGTGCTCCAAGGGACAAATGGATGCAGACTCAAGCACAAGTTCCAGCAACAATGGACTATAGTTTCTTTGCTCTCAATTCTCTTATGCCTTCAATGTATCCAAAGGATTCCTTATATAGATTTTCAATGGGGTGATGAAAAGTCAAATCTGAGGGATCTCAAGGCATATGGAAGGCCAGGAAACAAATGAGTCGGATCCATGTCAATGAAAACTCCAAAAGGATTTGGATTTTGTACACATCCCGATGTACACAGTTTTAGGGGTCAAACCCGCGTATATACACGATAAGGGGTTTAAAAGTCATGTATATCAATTTTCACATGTTTATAGGGATGGTCTAGGAAATATCAAAGGACAAAAAATGGTCTAAGGGGTCTAAGGAGTATACAGAGGGACAGGGGAAGGCCATACAAGTGTGATTTACCTGGTGTGGTAAAATCAGCTATAACAACGGCCATCGAATGGGTTGACTGGAGTGTCGAAAGAACGTCAAAAAAGCGACGCTTGTTGATGGATTTAAAAAAAATCCAAAGATTTCACTTATGGCCACATGGTTTCAGCCTAGAATTTGACTACTGAAGGAAGCTTGGTAGCAAACTAGAGGACTCTATGTCAAGTATATATTTCATCCTTGCACATATAGTTATCACAACTACTTTACTCTTAACTTTACTTTTCACAAAATAGAAAACCCAATATCCTCAAGAGAAGCACGCTCCTTTCTATTTATGGAATAAGGAAGAGAGTAATTACAAGCAAACCCTGTACTAAGTCTACAAGTGGACCTCTTAACAAGACAAAGTCCAATCTAACCAATCCATGAACACTTTAAGAGAATGTTCCTTAACTAGAGACATTACATGTGCTAAGGGTAGGTGATTGAAACACAACTTCACGTTAGTGTGAACCACATGTACAAAGGTCATGTAATCCCATGCCCACATGTTCCAACTTACCCACTTAAAAATGGCCTATGTGACTTGGCTGTCGAGAGAGTCAGAGAAAGGTTGCTTGCAATCAAGTTTTCCTAGTTGAACATAATGCAGTGCTTCTCTAGGTGAGAATATTAGTTGGAAAGTGGAATGAAGCAGTCCCCATACACTGTCTGTGTCCCTGACCTCCATTTTGAGTTGACTAAAGTTCTAAAGGGTGGTATTTTATAACATGATTAAGATGAAATGGGTCTAAAGAATTGTGTTTATCCTTCATATGCATGTGCTAATTGTATAAGTATCTGCATAAGTTTCTCCCTGTATAAGAAAGAGCTCTCATGCAAAGAGTGCTTTACATCCCCAATCTTAATAAGTGATTATGGAGGACATTGAGCCTATAGAGTCTCTAAATAGAGGGGACCAAAGGAAACATCTAAGATAAAAAAATAACAGAAATAAACTTGCTGACCAAGAGGCATTCAATACTTTTAGAATAGTCTAGCTTTGCTCAAGGAAGGGATATAGAATAAGATTGAATCCTACAAATACATAACCACTTCATATAGCAAAGAGACAAAGAAACAACAGAGTATGTTACCTTAAATCGTTATTAATAATGTAAAGTAGAGATTTAACTTCACTCTTTCAAATTCCAAACAACCAGTAGAATAGTACAGTAGAATAGTCTAGCAAACATCCAGGGGATCAATACTTGTTTTTAGAATTATAGTCTTAGGGTAAACAGTAAATGGCAGATATACCTCATTTGGCACATTTGCTACTTTGAAATTTCCTTCAAATTCTGGTTTTGGAGTGTACTCCAAGTCTTTAATGCCCCACCCCTACACACTCAGGAAACAAATGAAAAGGAATTGGAAAACTAACGAAGAGCAACAATGTTCATAACAATCAATGCAACATCAATCAACAAAAAATAAAAATCCCAAAACATAGCTGAAAGAAATCCCAAAACAAAGGATAGGTTGACCAATGGGCATAAAACAATGCCAAGTGTTTTTACCTCTCAATTTTTAATAAGATAGCCTTGCCCATCCACCATGTGTGAAATCATCATTATCATGTCATATTCAGCATCAGGTAACTTGAAAGGAAGCTTGGTTGCCTCTATATCAAAAGGACACACACAAACTTCAGCTCGTTGAAGAAGATCTGCTCTATTTTCCAAGGTAACCTTTGAAGAATCCACTTTAACAGTGTACCATTGTCCACATCTTGCATCTGCAAGATTGCAAAATCCATAAACAAGTAAAGAATGAATGTTAGTAAGTTCGATATATAAAAACACTTACTGCAAAGGCTGTTGAATCTGGACTTATGATGTGTAGAGTGGATGTTTTAACCTCTGTGCTACTTTGAAGTGCATAGGCCAGCACTTCAGAGGCATATTTCCCAGTGGTGGTGAAGAGCGAACATTTCCAGATTTGGCTAGTTGGCACATTAAATACATTTATATCTGTCTATAATATTTGTTGATTTATTCCTTTTAGTTTGTCTTGATGATGATTTTTTTCCCATATTAATTTTCAACCCTAAGGCATCACTAACTTGTTTTCCCATACTAATTTTCAACCCTAAAACAACCATAAGGAACACAATTGATCAGCTTCACAGGAATACTGGACAAACATTCAAAGGTAACACCTCTAATCTAGGAATCTTGACTACATCCACATCACTAACCTTCAACAAACTGAGAATTCAAGTCTAATACTGAAGTAGCTAATCCAAAGAAGCAATAAATAAGAGAGATCAGTAATATGAGGGGATCATCCACCTTAATCATCCAAAGGATGTCAATAGCAACAGCACATAAAAGACTCAAGTGCTAAGGGCTAGAAAAGCTAGAAAGTGCCCTAACCAGTACATTCACCATCAGTGAATTTAATAAACTGATAATGGCCTGAGGCCAAGGTTAATGCTTCTTTGGATAAGCTATCAGCCTTAGTATTGTGTTCTCTAAATATGAGAACTGCTTTTAGCTGGATGAAGTAAGTTTCCATATCATGGATACATTGACACCAACCATCAAGTGCAAGTAAAGTTAGTTATGATCTTCTATTGAACCAATTAATGATGGTTGTGGAGTCACCATGAATGTGCAGAGTGGGAAGGACCATGGATTTAGCACAATAAAGGAGAGTCCATAAAGCAAGTAGTTCAAATTTGGTGTTTGTACTCAGACCAACACCCAATTTGAAGCAAAAATAGTGGTCCTGGGTGATCAAAAGATGAACACCTATACCTCCAATTTGATTGACTAAAGCCCCATCAAAGAAGATGTAGGTACAATTATCAAAATAGTTTATTTAGTCAAACTTGGAGGTTGGCTGGAGTGGAATAATGAGTATGGACCTCCTCCGAAGGACGGGTTTCATTGTCATGCTGCGAACACACCTAGCAGCTCTTCATTTGGCGGAGAAACTGGAACGCTACTCTCAGTTCCAGCTGTCTAATTTTCTAGCGTGTTCTGCACTGTGTCCAGGGATGGTATACCGGTAATTTTTGGTGAGGAGAAGATGTTGAGCTCTTGCCGCCACGGGTCAACAAAGTTGTCTGCCATGTCTACTGGACCTACTCCCAAATTCACAAAAACCTCCAAATTGAACTGAACTGTCCAAAACGAAACGAGTCGCAACAATGTCCAAATACACTTGTCATTTTTTATTATATATTATATGTATTTTATTATTATTTTATATTATATGTATTTTATTTTTATTATATGTTATTTTATATTATATAAATTGCCATAATAGTATTAGGATATTTTTATTGGCTTCTTTTGCTTGAAAGTTGAACTGCCTAAAAGTGCACAGATCTCATCTAGGACCCTTTAAGATTCATAATAACAACTATTGTTATAGGATTTTATTCTCCAAATGAAACACCAAAACCAAGCTTATCGGTTAATATTTGTGTAGGGATGTTTTTCTGATCTTTCTCATAATTTATGATACTAATGGGATTGTATGCAAAAATTTATGTATGCCCTAAGAAATCTTATGTGTGCCCGTCTTTTAGTTACATACAATTCTCCATTCTCACTTATTATTGCTTGCATTTCCTTTTCCTAACATTGCCTTTTCCTTTTACTGGCCTAACCCCTTTTCAACAATAATAGTTGCAGGTTTAATCAAGTGTTTTTCTACCGAGGTGGCTGAGTCAACCGAGTTGACCCCCAACTGAGCTAACTCGGCCTTTGAAACAATTGGAGTGACAAGTTTGGTACCGAACCAAGCAAATCAGGGTATGACTGAATGGATCAGTGACAAAATGGTCAATTCGTCCCAATCCATACTAAATTGACCAAGTGAATGTGGGAATGCACAGGCCACACACATGACACTTCAATTCAAAAAACAAATTAACCTAGAAATATAAACATCTAGACTCTAAACCTACTTCATTGTCGAGTCAATTAGGTTTGTAGGATTCCTATACATCATAACACTATTTGGAGTAAAACACAACTTGCTTTGTGATGCAAGAGCATAGGCTCATGGAAAAAAATTCATCCATGGCTTGATCAAAGTCATATGAATTGAGAGACCTAGGGTCTCAACACTTGTAAATTCTTTTATCTTGATTAAAAATTGAATAATCTGGAAGAGGACACTTGTCCTTTCCACTTGTAAATGTTTGGATAAGAGTTGTTAGTTTGTTAGTGAGTCACTAATGACTCGTAGGGGTCAGTTGAGTTTATTAAGGACTCTGTTCCTTAATTATAGGATCTGTAAACAGAATTAGAATAGAACTGGAGTTTTATTTAATGCAGATCCAAATCATTTAGTTAGGTAGCTTAGGTTAGCTCGAGGAGTTTTTTGTTAGCTCATTTTGAGGTGAGGCAACTCGCAGAAGCTTGGGTAGCACGAGAAGGACAGAGAGGGAAGAGAGAAACTAAGGGTTTTCCTAATCCAGATTTATGCAGGAACACAACAGAATACACAAATAACCATAGAAACAAATATGCAGCAGAAATAACACTTCATTTCATTAATCAATAACTGAAACTTGTTTACATACAGAATGGAAATAAACTAGCTAGAGTGCTGGTAGCTTATCTCTGAGAAGAGATGTGGCGGCTACATGCCTCTGAACGTTGTCTTACAATGAGGCTCGAAGGCCTATATATTTTTAAGAAACAATGGAAACCCTACACATCCAAAAACCTAACCCTAGGAGGTGAAATGTCTTAATGTGGGCTCTATTGGGTAACTTGGTACATCAATTTCCCGGGGTCATAACTTTAGCATACTACCTCCGTTTGACGTGCATGATATATCATTAGAAAGATCTGCTTAAGGACTACATCCGCAAATGAAAAATATAAAGTCTAAAATGGACTCATATTTTCCTGACCATTTGATTCCAAAAAAACGTCGTTTAGGGCCTCAAAACGGCTTCGAAAGTTTAGGACCCGAAAACTGCCAAAATAGTAAATTGTGCTACAATTAAGGAAACTGGAAAACTAAAAAAAAACAATGGTGGTGGTCCAAGAGGAATAGGTGGGTGGCCACCAATATCCTCCTGGGTCATTCCTCCCCCCTTAGGAAGCAATCTTCCCCATTGCGTTGAGTTCCTCCATGAGATGAGGAAACTTCTGTTGAACTTGGTCCCTGGTGAGACACTTTCCTTGGTGAAGGAGTTGACATGCTTTGACAACTCGATATAGCTAGCTCTTCTGCTGGTGGGTGTTCTTGATCTGTGTGTCCATAATCCGATCAGTGGTGGCTTGTTCCATGCAATCGTAGTTTAACTCTGTTGGTGTGAGTTGTTCTGTCACGTTTGATGTATCCAGTAGAGGTGGAAAGTAGGGATGAAGGTGGTCCACATTGAACATTGGGTGCAGACCAAGGAATGGTGGAATATTGAGCTCGAAGGAATTGTCCTCTATAGCCTTGGTGATGGTGTATGGCCCATATCGGAGCGGGCGAAGCTTGCGGTGGGGTCCAGTGAGGCGCGCCTTTTGCAAATGTAGCCACACTTTGTCGCCCACCTGGAAGTTGTGTTGCACCCGATGTTGATCATGTCGCTGCTTATACTTAGCATTGGATCTGTCCAATATGTCATGAACCTATTGGAAAATGTGTTGAATGCGCTCAATGAAGCTATTTGCCTTGGAAACTTCAGACTGGATATGAGCTGAATCAGCCTGAGTAGCTGCAAATGGCATGGCTACATCAATGGGACATAGCGGCTAGAATCCCAAGCCCACCTGAAAGGGGCTATGGTTGGTTGAGTTATGGAGGGCCCATTTATAGTTGTGTTGTACATAGGGGAGGCTCTCATCCCATGTGCATGGATGCTTTGAGTTGTACATGCACAAAATGTGTACGATCATCCTGTTGACAACCTCTATCTGGCCATAAGTCTGGGGATGGAAAGCTGTGGACTTTGTGAGCTTGGTGTCTAGCATTGACCATAGGCTAGACCAAAATGTACTAAGGAACCTATTGTCTTGGTCTAAAAATATAGACTGTGGGATCCCAAAGTGTACCCACACTCGTTCAAAGAAGAGTTTAGTAGTGGCTTCTTCTGTGATATTTTTCTTGCAGGCCGCCATTATGTCCATATTTGAGAATATGTCAACGACCACAAACACACAGTTGTTGCCATGCTTAGTAGAAGGAAGGCCTGACATGTAATCCATGGAGATGGATTCCCAAGGTCAACTAGGGGTAGGCAACGGGGTATAGAGGCCTTGCTTCTTGATGGATGGTTTGGCAATGGCGCAGGCAGTGCAGGATCGGATGTACTTCTTGAAGTCTTGTCGAAGGTTCAGGTAATAGAAATACTTCTGCAATACTGCCACTATTTTCTCGACCCCGAAATGCCCAGCAACCTGACTGTAGTGCGCTTCCCAAATCATCTTGGCACTCTCGCTTAAAGGAACACAAAGGTGTCCCATGTGACACAGTAGTACATCTTGGAGGTGAAATTTTGGAACTTGGTTTCCCTCCAAGAGCATCTAGTATGTGTGGCTGAATTCTGGATCATTGTTGTAGAGAAGCAGCCAATCAGAAGTCTCGTGCCCACAAGAGTTGAGCATGGTTTTTATCGCCACGATCGGTGGTCGGCTGAGGCAGTCTACAACATTATTGGTGCTTCCCTTCTTGTACTTGATGTTCAAATGAAACTGTTGTAGATATGTGGACCACTTCTAATGGCAATCATTCTGTAACTTCCCTTGTGTCTGCATGAACTGCAAGGGTCGGTGGTCTGTGTGGATGATCATTTCCTTCCCCAAAATGTAATGCTTCCATTGTCGGCAATCCTGTACAATGGAGTACATCTCTTTGTCATAAGTGGGATATTTGTGGACAGTGTCGGATAGTGTCTCAATGTGATATGCCATTGGATGCCCTTGTTGAGTAAGGACTTCCCCAATAGCATAGTCAAAGGCATCTATCTCGATCTCAAATGGTTGTTGCAAGTTTGGTAATGTGATAATTGGGGCACAGCATAGGCGATGTTTCAATTTTGCAAATGTCTTCTGTTGAGTTTTTGACCAAAAGAATTTTTCTTTTGCTCCTCCCTTGGTGACTTGACTCAAGGGCCAAGTGATATGAGAGAATCCCAACATGAACCTGTGGTAGAAATTAACAAGGCCCAGATAGCTGCGAAGCTCTGTTAGAGTAGTTGGGGTTGGCCAATCCCGAATGACTTGGATCTTGGTTGGATCCACATGTACCCCACAGTCATCAATAATGTATCCTAGATATTGAACCTGGGTCATGCCAAAAGTGCACTTGTCCAAATTGGCACACAACTTGTGTTGCTGCAATGTTTGGAGGACCTGTCGGATGTGGTGGAGGTGCTCTTCCCAAGTCTGGCTGAAGATTAGGATATCATCCAAGTACACTACTACAAATGAGTTGGTGAATGGCTGCAAGATGTCGTCCATTAGTCTCATAAAGGTTGCAGGAGCATTCATCAGCCCGAAAGGCATGACCAACCATTCGAAAAGGCCCTCCTTTTCTTTGAAGGTAGTCTTCCACACATCGGTCGGTTCGATCGGTACCTGGTGATACCCGGACTTTAAGTCGATCTTGCTAAAATATTTTGCCCCTTTAAGCTGGTCTAGGAGGTCATCAATCTGTGGGATCGGGTACCTATTCTGGACTGTGATCTTGTTCAGCGCCTGATAGTCAATACAAAGTCTCCAAGTCCCATCCTTCTTCTGTACCAACACGATCGGGATCCCACAGGGTGATGAACTTGGCTAGATGTGACCCTTCTACAGTAGCTCCTGAATTTGCCTCTTGATTTCATCATTCTCCAGAACAGAACGACAATAGATCAGTCCATTGGGCAGCGACGCATCTGGGGTCAGATCGATGGGGTGCTTGACCTGACAGTGGAGAGGCACCTCGGTGGGTGAGGTGAATATGTCCCGATACTCCTCCATGACCTTGTCCATTTGTTGTTGTCATGTGGAGGGGCCCCGTCTGAAGGTTGTGGCAATGATCTTCTTCTTTCCCTAAGGGTGGATCATCAAGAAAACAAACTTCTCGGTTTTGGAAATGAGCTTACTACATTGTTTTGCAATAACCAAAGAGATAGCGGCAGGGGTGGTACCTCTAGTATTTTGTACAAATTATTTCCCAACGTAATAATAACAGCGCGAGGCCGGGACTCATACACAGCATGTCGCTTCCATAAGTATGGATGAACTAATAATACATCACAAACATCAAGAGGAGCAATATCACATAATACCTCATCAGTGTAGGGAACTTCGACACTGTTGGCTGATGCAGAGATCTCGTCCTTGGTGAAGCCACCCAATGGTGTACGGCTGTGGGTGTGCTGTGGTCGAAAAACCAAACTGCTTCACGACCTCTATTGAAATCAGGTTCTTTTGGCTCCTACTGTCGACAATGAACTGTAGCGGGGAACCCTTTACCCACATCTGGGAGTGGGAAAGACGCTCCTCCTCATATGAATCTTCTGGTTCTTCCTTTTGGATCTTCGTGGTGGCAACGGTGGTGTTGGGCTCTGCATCGATAGTCTTCTTACCTCTATCATTCCCCTTCTCAGGTTCTGATTCAGTGTCAGAGTATGCATCTAATTCAGAAGCCTTTATCTCGGCCACTAGTGACTACTTAGCATGACACTCACTTCTGTTGTGAGTGGGGCTCTTATGGAACTCGCACCACTTTCTCGCTTCCTTATTCGACTTTGCAGTGTTGCTCTTTGCTTGCAGCTTTGACAAGTTTTCTTGAGTCAACATGCCTTGGTTGTGTCCTTGGTTCTGTAGTTTGGGGGCACCTTTCCCTTGCTTCTGATTCACAGATCCAAAGTATCGCTTTTTTTGTTTGAATTTTTGCTCAATTTTGGTAGCATACCAATATGCTGTACCAAGCGAGGAGATGTCGAGGAATTCCTTTTCCTCCTGAATGTATCTATGCAGACAACTGGTGTACTTCAGCACCAAATGTTTCTCTGAATCTTTCATACCCAACTTGGTGCGCAGGGTATGGACTAGATTCGTCAGCTCATGCACATCTTGATCTCTTTGCTGTTGCAGCGTAGTCCATTGGATGTACTTGTCCCCATAGCTCCCCACTAGATAATATATTCCCTTTATGGCATCTTGGAAAGAATTCCAAGTGGGTATGGCCAAGAATAGAGAGGGTTCCTGCTCATCCTTTCTCTCACAGTAGGTTTCCCACCAGTCCTTGACATGGGGGGCAGCTTTGAGTAGAGAAAAAGTAATCTTTTTCCGGTCAGAAAAGTAATGAATAGAGAAATATCCTTCTAATAGATTCAAACATTTATCTACGGCATCTACATCTATTTGACCATTAAATATGGGAATGTTGAAGTTTACTTGTACCTTAAAAGGGGTTGCACCTCCAGAGTGGCTGCTAGATGTAGATGCGCCGCTAATGGGAAGTCGTTGAAGGATCTGGGTGAAGTTATCCATCATCGCGTTCCTTTGTTTTTCAAGGGCCTCCTCGAGCAACATTTTGATAGGATATTCTGCGCCCTCATCTTTCTTTTGATCCCCCATGGGTGGCCGTCAGGATTTGCAAGGCTAACCTTGCAAACGTTCAACCAAATCGAGCCCTAACTCTTTATACCCCGCCCTCGTTGGGGACATGCAAAGAAGGATCGAGAAAGAGCAGATTGCTCTAATACCACTGATTCGGATTTATGCAGGAACGCAACAGAATACACAAATAACCATAGAAACAAATATGCAGCGGAGATAACACTTCATTTCATTAATCAATAACTGAAACTTGTTTACATACAGAATGGAAATAAACTAGCTAGAGTGCTGGTAGCTTATCTCTGAGAAGAGATGTGGTGGCTACATGCCTCTGAACTCTGTGTTGTAATGAGGCTCATAGGCCTATATATTATTGAGAAACAATGGAAACCCTACACATCCAAAAACCTAACCCTAGGAGGTGAAACGCCTTAAAGTGGGCCTCGTTGGGTAACTTGGTACATCAATTTCTCGAGGTCGTAAATTTAGCATACTACCTCCGTTTGACACTCATGATATATCATTAGAAATATCTTCTTACGGACTACATCCATAAATGGCAAATATCAAAACCAAAATGGTCTCATATTTTCCTGACCATTTGATATCAAAAAAACGTCGCTTAGGGCCTCAAAACGGCTCCGGAAGTTTAGGACCCGAAAACTGCCAAAAATAGTAAATTGTGCTACAATTAAGGAAACTGGAAAACTGAAAGAAACAATGGTGGGGGTCCAAGAGGAATAGGTGGGTGGCCACCAATATCCTCCTAGATCATTGTCTGAAATTCACTTTCTGAACAGGGTTTCTGTAAAACTAAGGTCTGCATAGAGTTATGGCAGTTGGTGCCTGCATCACCTGCCAAGCATGTAATATCTCTCATGAAATGGTGTATAAAATAGTGTGAACATGCTTCAAATGATGCCTCGATGAGTAACCTCCTATAGAGTGGATGTTTTAACCTCTGTGCACCCACGTTGAGCTAATGCAAATCCAAAAGTTCTATACTCTGGCTAAAAACATAGTCTCCATTTTAATGCCAACACAGAGCATATGATGGCAAGCCAATGGGTTGTGGCACCATTGCTACAATGGCATAGCCCATGGCATAACGCCCCAAGCTCTAGAAGCTTTCCTGACTTAATTTACAAACAATAAAATCAGAGTGTGTTACAGAGAGAAATTCCTATGGCTTGGGGTACCACAACAGACAGCTAGACTCCAGAAATCAATCTTTCCCAATATGCAATAGAAATAAAAACATCTAACACTAAAGGATCGAACCTCGTACCTTATTCCGGATGGTTGAAGTAGATCCCCGTTGAGCTTTCCAATCTTCAGCTTGAATTGTTCTAGCACGTCCTCAACAACAAGTAAACAATACAAGCATACTATATTTCATGGTGTTAGATCTATTCTAGCATATATAATCAATAATGTAAAAGCATTTGACATATTGCAATGGATACAATATTCATTCAAATACACATTACTGGACAGGAAAAGATATTTCTATTAATAATAATCAGAGATTACAAGTGACAACCTCGGACGGCACGTCTGCGAATCATAGAAACTGAATCCCCCACTTGGGCCTCCACCACCTCAATCCTCCATCACTTCGATAGCAAGCTTACTAGTAAAAGACAAGCTTGGGAAGAACACAACAGT
The DNA here is from genome assembly GCA_001517045.1 of Pseudotsuga menziesii. Taxonomy (NCBI): domain Eukaryota; kingdom Viridiplantae; phylum Streptophyta; class Pinopsida; order Pinales; family Pinaceae; genus Pseudotsuga; species Pseudotsuga menziesii. Next base: position 482,606 of record LPNX010026284.1, on the reverse strand, counting down.
GCTCCAAGGGACAAAGGGATGCAGACTCAAGCATAAGTTCTGGCAACAATGGACTATAGTTTCGTTACTCTCAAAGCTCTCTTGTCTTTCCCCCTCTTCAATGTACAAAAGGGTTCCTTATATAGCTTCACATGGGATAATGAAGGTCGAATCCGAGCAATCTCAAGGCATATGGAAGGCCAGGAGTCGAATGAGTCGGATCCAAGTCAAGGAAAACTCCAAAAGGATTTGGACTATGCACACATCCCGATGTACGCGACTATAGGGGTAAAACCCGCATATGTACGCGGTTATCGAGGGAAAAGCCGCGTATATCATAGTTTATATAGTTTTTAGGGATGATCAATGATACATCAAAGGATAAAATGTGGTCCATTGGGTCTAAAGAGTCTGCAGCGGGACAGGGGAAGGCCATACAAAGTGTGATTCACCTAGTGGGGTGAAAATCTCTATAACAGATGCCCCCTAATGTATGAGATCATAGGGGTTATACGATGGCCGAAATACATTATAAGTCCATCCTAGAAATGAAGTGATGAAGGTACCCAAATGGAATACCAGCCACCCAATCAGCATAATACCATAATACAACTCTGCATATAATCTGCAAATACATCTAGCAGTCCCGGATACATAAGAGTACAATGGCCATGAATAGGCATGAAACATGATAGAACATATGTGGTCATCGCCATGTACAATATACATATATCAGAATCTCCATGATGAAGATATACAACATATAACGGACCATGATCTCCATAGGCTGAAGATATATAATAGATCAAAAT